>CM034621.1:1200000-1800000 GCA_020080225.1 Gynochthodes officinalis
GATTTGCTATGTCTCGTACACACCACCGGTGTATATCGACTGGTTCAACGTCATGAGATTGTGCCGCTCGCATCCTAGATGAAAGCTTTTCTCAATATAAGGGGTTGTATGTGTTTTCATTTCGGACGCAGCTGTATGCCTTTCATGGTACTATTTTTGAAGCGTGCTCCGAATGTACTTGACCAAACAATGAATTGGTAGTTCCCGTGCATCCTTCAACAATGCGTTCAGACATTCAGTAATGTTAGTGGTCATTATAGTGTATCGTCTCCCATTAGAATGTGCCCTTGACCACCGCTCAATACCGACCTCTGTTAAATACTCGCAGAAGCGTGAATCTTGTAAGGAAAGAATTCTCCACATCTCATTGAATTCGGCAAGAGTGTATGCCTTTACTTCCTTAAAGTATATAAGGAGCACCTCTTTGTGTTTGAACATTGCTCTCAAGTTGTTGCTCAGATGATAGATACACACTCCATGGAAAGCGTTGGGGAAAACACGTGCGATACCTTTGGCTATACTTTTATGCCTGTGATGAGAATCAAATATTCATAAACTTAGATATGTGTTTTTCATGCTTTAGCATAGATTTCATTGAGATATGCCATGTTTATTAGATAAATCACATTATATTTGTGATTCTCATATTTTATGTGTTTTGTAGGAAAAAGGGATAAAAACCGCTTATCTTCTAAAGTTCATAACTTTTGATGAAAATGTCCAAATGAGATGAATGAAGGTGCTATGGAAAGATGAGAAAGAGATAGAAAACTTTTATGAACAAAGGTTTCTCAAATTCCGAAAGCAAATGGACCAAAACTGGGCAAAAGCAGAACAAGGCAGAACCGAAGAAGAGGAAAACAGGGAGAAAAATCAGCCATCTTCCGGAGGCCATAACTCTTGATTCAGACGTCCAAATGAGATGATTCAAGATGATATGGAAAGCTGCGAAAGAGAGGAAAAACTTTTATTCAGAGAGTTTTGTCAAATTCGGACTAAAATGGACCAAAATGGGACGAAATCAGTACGACGCCTGAATCCTGAAATTTGCAAATTTCGTCCCTAATGTTTTGGAAGCTTTACATTTTCTCCCCAACGCCCCTAGCTGTATTAATATCCCATTTTCTGCAGAAAAACACAAGTAGGAAGTAGTAGGAGAAACATGGAGACATAGAATAGGTAGAGTAGAATAGATTGTAGGGTTAGGGTTAGTTTTACATTTTTGCACATTTTCCTCAACTCACACCCGTGAGTTTCATTGGAGGCTAGGGTTTGGTTCTTTTGTGGCTTGAAAACTGGAATCCTTGGAGTTGTTTTGGCTTGTAAGGTGTTTGGATTTGGTTGGAATCATCACTCTTTTGATTAAGGGGAGTATTTTCTTTCAATTCCTTGTTCTTTTAATGGCTATATTTCCTTGTGATTGTTGGTTGTTTGAAGCCATGAGAGGCTAAACTATCTTGGGTGATTCTTGGTGTTTGATGTATGGGTTAGGTTTATTTTGATTTCTTGTTGGTTGTAGAGTAATGGGCTTGCATTAATTGAAGTTTTCCTACTTGTATTTAATGAATTGACATGCATTGAATGGTGGCCACATTTAGTGTGTGTTCTTGGTGTTTGTGTGTGTTTTAGAATATACATGAATTTAGACCAAAAGTAGGAAGAACTACCTAGCATTCTCTAGATTTAGGTGTTTGAGACAAGAAACAACTACCATATGAATTTAATTGTGCACTAAAATTGTGTGGAAGCCATAGGTTTTAGTGTGCAAAGGTAGAAGTGAGACCGAAAGGAGATCTTCTAGTCTTTAATTCCATTGAGACCGAAAGGAGATGTGGAGTGAAAAATAGGTGGTTTTCTTAGATTAAACACTTGAACTAGGGAGTGTAAAGTAGTTGGCTAAAACATCTAGGGCAAGAATTGTGCATTAGAGTTGTGTGGAAGCCATAGGCGCTAATGTGTTCTAGGTGGGGATGAGACCGAAAGGAGATTCCTCATTCTATAATTTCAATGAGTCCGAAAGGAGATTCGGAGTGAATGGACGTAGTCACTTAATTAAGATGCCCTACCCTCGGTTGCCTTTAGGAGTCAAAATAGTCCACCTTTGTATTGAACCCAAGGATCACCCTCCTTCATCATTTGTGTGTTTTTCTCTTTGTTTCAATGGTGTTGTTTTAGTTATTTAAATTTCACTTTCTAAATCATTGCTTTAAGACACATAGATAGCAAATAATTAGTTGCACTTAAATTTTGGTTTTGTCCCCTTCCCTGTGGAAAATGATCCCTATGCTTTACTACAATTGATTAAGTGAGGTTTAGGTGTATATTTGTGTGAGTTTGAGCTTTATTTTGACGCACTTTTGCACACACCGATTCCGCTCACCAAATTTTGCGCCACTGTGGAAGGGCAACGAACTGAGTTTTAAAGTGTTCTAATTGTTTGTTAGTTTTATGTTTTTGTATATATTTAGAAAGAGTTGTTTGTGTTGTATATATTTTCATTTTTAACTTTCAATGGCGAACAGGGAAAACAAAGAGAACGGTTGTTTGGGAATTCTTAGAGCCTAATTTCAATGCTTTTGCATTAGAGCCATGGTTCAACAACCGTATAAGTGCTTACCTGGCCGAAGCCGAGCTACCAATTTCAACAAGGGGATTCCTAGAGTTTGATATTGGCACAAACATTAGTGCTCAATTGGTGCATTAACCGATAGGATGAATTCATTGGAGACGAGGATGAACTGAATCCGGTCTTAATATGTGGACTTTGCCAAGGAGACCACTATACGGATCAATGTGATCGCCAGATCAACCCGTTAACTTCATGAATAATTTTGGGCAGCAAGAAAATTTCAACCAAAATCGGGCAACAATGGCAATACTACGAGAAAATCAAGGTTGGAACAACCAAGGAGGTGGTCAAAATTGGAATAATCAAAGTCAAAGTTGGGACACCGGGGCCATCGCTTTCTAACACATCGTGGCAAACTTCGTGATTTGGGAATCAAATGAATAATCCCATGGACGTAAACCCAAATTTTGAAGAACTCTTGATGAAAAGATGGAAGAAATCCAAACTTGAGATGAGAAGTTCCACAAAGCTTTTAGAAGACCATTCCATGAGGTTGAACTTGCACGAGACCATGATGTTCGATGTGAATGATGCCATGAAATATCCAAGAGAGAATCTAGACTACTTCCGGAAAGATATGGTAGATGAATGTATTGGTGAAACTGTAAAGGAGGAGTGGTATCTTGAATCTCAAACAATGAAGGCAATTATTCCATCCAAAGTTCCCCTTGAGTTTGATGAAGAAGATAATAGAATAGATGGACAACTTCGTGAGATGGTTAAGAATTGGTTTGTAGATGAGTCCATTTATGAAATAATAGGGGAAGATTTTGAAGTGGTTGAAATCAACCAAGAGTTGCTCGTGGCCAGTGGTGATGATAAGCTAAAACCGTCCGTCGTTGAGCCGCCCAAGTTGAAGCCCTTACTCCCTCGGTTGGAAAATGCATTTTTGGAAGAGCATGAAATGTTGCCCATGTTAATATCATCTTCTTTGGAATCTAAACAAGAAGAAAAGCTTTTGGGGTTAAGCATTCTTAAAGAGGCCATTGGGTGTACCCTTGAGGATATTAAGGGTATTAGTCCCTTGTTTGGCATGAAAAAATGTTGTTGGAAGAGGAGGCCAAACATGTGAGGAAAAGAATAAAGGAAGGAATAGGATGAAATGGATTGAGTCGAATGAGCACGTTAAAACCAAGCGCTTCTTGGGAGGCAACCTGCGTATCCTTTTGTTTTAGTTTAGTCCATTTTGTTTCATTTTGTTTTGTGTTGGTTTGTTTTGGTTTTGGTTTTGGTTTTGGTTTTGTTTTGTGTTGTTTTGTTTCTTGTTTTTGTTTTGTTTGTTTTGTTTCTTGTGGATGTAGAGGTTGATGTATGTAGTTTGCATGTTTGCTAAGACAAGGGATGAAATGTAAAAAAAAAAAAAAAAATTTTTTTTGGGCAAGAAGTTTTCACCGCCAATGTCTTTTTAATCACATGGCGTTCCTCACGCTACTGCTGGACCATGGCGGTCTTTTAATCGCGGTCTTTTTGGCGCATTTTTATACCCTGCGGCCTTTTTGGCGCATTTTTCATTTCTTACCTTTGTTTTTGCAATTTTCTCTCAAAAACTTTCATCCTCATTTTGCATTTTACATTCTTCTTCAAGTCCAATCCATCTTAAGTGATCCAAACACCTTTGTAAACACATTTCCACCATCAAATCCATCCAAGAATCCAAGGTATGAATGGTTGAACCTTTCAATTTTCATTACAATGGTGATTTTGAATTGATCAAATTATGATTTCTATGGATGATATTTGATGAAATATTGTGTAATTGGGATTGTTTGGGCTGTTTCTTAAATTTTAAGGCTAGGGTGCTTACTAATTTTGTGAAATTTCAAGTTTTTCACCTTGCTCATCATGTGTTTGACAATATGCCTCAATGAGTTATTTTGGATGAGTTGTTAACTTTTGTATTCATTTGAAATCCTAGAAATTCATTGATGAATCTTAACATGATGTTGCATATAAAATTGAGTTTTAAGAGAAAAAAAAAAACTTGATGAGTTCTTGAAACCTAGCTTTGTGCACACATTGAGTAATCAAATGTCAATGCCTAAACCATTGTGTGAAATGTTCTCATGTGGCACTATCTTCTTAAGTGCAATCCTTAGTTTAGATGTTTTGACACTTGAGTTGAGTTTGGACAACGTGAAGTTTGTAAATATTCTCCTTTCTATTTTATGTTATTGCATTTAGGTTTAAAGTTTATTTTTTTTTTCTTTTCTGCATTTTGTTAATTTATTTTCTTTAATTTGTTTTGGTAAATTATGCCTATCACACATTTGCACCCCCTAGTTTTAGTGCTTAACATGCAACATATCTTAAGTTTGGGGGAGGTGTGAATAAGCAATCATGCAACATGCTTTAAGTCATTTCACAATTTTGCAACCGAAAACATGTATTTCTTCTTTCCCACCCGCCCCACCCTTCATGCATGCATTCTTGAAGCATTGAGGGCAATGCTCATCTTAAGTTTGGGGGTGGAAGCTTAAAGCTTTTGATATAACCTAAGTTTGGGGGTGTTTATAGGAAGAAAATACATGAAATTCCATGGGTGAATTGGCTTAAATTGAGGCTTTTATTGAAATATTCAAGATGTTGCTTGTTTTGTTTTTGGAAACTCTTGAATGGTTGGCAAGTAATGGCTGAAATATGCACCACTTAAGAAACATATTACCGACTAAATGCATGCGAAAGTAAAGAAATGAAAACATTAGTCAATGAAGAAAAATGTTGGATTGAATAGGCATGGAATTTGTAATGCATGTCTTTTGATTCCTTGTATTTGGAGGAAAGTTTTGCATATTAAATGGTGTTGTTACAAAGGCACGCCAATGAGGAGTGTTTGTGAGATGTAGTGTATTGATTATGATGCGTTATGAGTAAATGTAGTGCCCCTAGTCCACCCTAAAGTTATAGCATTTCACTTCACAAACTTGGAAGATGACTTAGGCTTGTTATTAGTTTTGCTTATAAGATTTACAGTTTTGTTGAATAATTGCCACTCCGCTATGAGAATGCTCTTAGGGGATGTCCCTTAAGTGAACTCGTATGAGTGGTAGAAGTATAAAAAGCCGAAAAAACTTTTGGCAAAAAAAAAAAAAAAAAAATGAAAAAAAAAATTGTAAATGAGTGAAGAAGTACCCTAAGTATAATGTCATGATGGTTGCTTAAATGTGATGAAGATTTCCTAGATGGTAGCATGACAACTTAGGGGAAAGAGGGAATAAAGAGTCTTAAGGATTTCAAGGAAGTGAAATTTTTCTATGCAACTTTAGGGCACACTAGTGGCATGATTTCGTGAACCTCTACTCAGTTCTTGCATTGCATTATTCATGAACATTTACCTCCATCACACACACACACACACATCATTTAATGTGTGAAGATTAGTATAGAAAAAAAAAGAAAAGGGTCGTGCACTGCATTAGTACGTACTGAAATTGTCTAACTCGGAAACATTAAGATGTTTCCATTTCTTAAAACTCTCAATATGCATTGTTCGGTAGAATGGGGCGACGAATGGATACCTAATTAAGCTAGTACTTTCCATTTTTTTAAAAAAAAAAAAAGAAAAAATTAGATGAGAATCAATATGCATGTCTCAATCAATACATTCCACATATTGTTGCTATATCGTAGAAAATTGCTTGGGGACAAGCAATGGTTTAAGTTTGGGGGTATTTGATGAGAATCAAATATTCATAAACTTAGATATGTGTTTTTCATGCTTTAGCATAGATTTCATTGAGATATGCCATGTTTATTAGATAAATCACATTATATTTGTGATTCTCATATTTTATGTGTTTTGTAGGAAAAAGGGATAAAACCCGCTTATCTTCTAAAGTTCATAACTTTTGATGAAAATGTCCAAATGAGATGAATGAAGGTGCTATGGAAAGATGAGAAAGAGATAGAAAACTTTTATGAACAAAGGTTTCTCAAATTCCGAAAGCAAATGGACCAAAACTGGGCAAAAGCAGAACAAGGCAGAACCAAGAAGAGGAAAACAGGAGAAAAATCAGCCATCTTCCGGAGGCCATAACTCTTGATTCAGACGTCCAAATGAGATGATTCAAGATGATATGGAAAGCTGAAAGAGGAAAAACTTTTATTCAGAAAGTTTTGTCAAATTCCGACTAAAATGGACCAAAATGGGACGAAATCAGTACGACGCTGAATCCCGAAATTTGCAAATTTCGTCCCTAATGTTTTGAAGCTTTACATTTTCTCCCCAACGCCCCTAGCTGTATTAATATCCCATTTTCTGCAGAAAAACACAAGTAGGAAGTAGTAGGAGAAACATGGAGACATAGAATAGGGTAGAGTAGAATAGATTGTAGGGTTAGGGTTAGTTTTACATTTTTGCACATTTTCCTCAACTCACACCCGTGAGTTTCATTGGAGGCTAGGGTTTGGTTCTTTTGTGGCTTGAAAACTGGAATCCTTGGAGTTGTTTTGGCTTGTAAGGTGTTTGGATTTGGTTGGAATCATCACTCTTTTGATTAAGGAGTATTTTCTTTCAATTCCTTGTTCTTTTAATGGCTATATTTCCTTGTGATTGTTGGTTGTTTGAAGCCATGAGAGGCTAAACTATCTTGGGTGATTCTTGGTGTTTGATGTATGGGTTAGGTTTATTTTGATTTCTTGTTGGTTGTAGAGTAATGGGCTTGCATTAATTGAAGTTTTCCTACTTGTATTTAATGAATTGACATGCATTGAATGGTGGCCACATTTAGTGTGTGTTCTTGGTGTTTGTGTGTGTTTTAGAATATACATGAATTTAGACCAAAAGTAGGAAGAACTACCTAGCATTCTCTAGATTTAGGTGTTTGAGACAAGAAACAACTACCATATGAATTTAATTGTGCACTAAAATTGTGTGGAAGCCATAGGTTTTAGTGTGCAAAGGTAGAAGTGAGACCGAAAGGAGATCTTCTAGTCTTTAATTCCATTGAGACCGAAAGGAGATGTGGAGTGAAAAATAGGTGGTTTTCTTAGATTAAACACTTGAACTAGGGAGTGTAAAGTAGTTGGCTAAAACATCTAGGGCAAGAATTGTGCATTAGAGTTGTGTGGAAGCCATAGGCGCTAATGTGTTCTAGGTGGGGATGAGACCGAAAGGAGATTCCTCATTCTATAATTTCGATGAGACCTTTACGAGATTCGGAGTGAATGGATGTAGTCACTTAGTTAAGATGCCATACACTCGGTTGCCTTTAGGAGTCAAAATAGCTGACCTTTGCATTGAACCCAAGGATCACCCTCCTTCATCATTTGTGTGTTTTTCTCTTTGTTTCAATGGTGTTGTTTTAGTTATTTAAATTTCACTTTCTAAATCATTGCTTTAAGACACATAGATAGCAAATAATTAGTTGCACTTAAATTTTGGTTTTGTCCCCTTCCCTGTGGAAAATGATCCCTATGCTTTACTACAATTGATTAAGTGAGGTTTAGGTGTATATTTGTGTGAGTTTGAGCTTTATTTTGGCGCACTTTTGCACACACCGATTCCGCTCACCACTGTCGGACACAAACACCAATCCATCGATTTCAACACCTATTGCAGCATTCAACTTTTCCATAAACTATTCCCACGAGGCGTCATTTTCTGAATCCACCAAACCCCAACCGATCGGGTACACTTGGTTGTTATCGTCCATGCAAGTGGCAACAAACAATGACCCTGGGTATTTCCCCTTCAGAAAGCAGGCATCAACGGCAAGAACCGGTCGCATACAGCTGCGAAATCCACGTGATGCTCCCATTGCAAAAAAGCATATTTGAATATATGATCATCGCCCATCTCGAGATCGAAGAATGTACCCGGATTACATGCCCTCAACATGTGCAAATAAGATAGTAGTATTCTATATGAATCCTCAAATCCACCTCTCATTTCGTCGAGTGCCGATTCCCTTGATCTCCAAGCCTTCTGGTATTGTATATTCACACCCAACTCTTGACGAATGTCTGCCATGATTTCGGCGGGTTTATATAACCGACAAATTTCTTGATACTTACATTTGATCCACGACCCTATTACTTTACTGGTTGCTTGACGATTATCACAATGCACAAGCGATAACTGACATGTATGGGTATTTTCAAATTTATTGACCTTTCACGCACCCGAATTCCCAATGGAAAATGTATTTAGTTTCCATCCGCAATTGCTATGCGTGCATCGTATGTACCAGTACTTGCGACTTGCTCTGACCACCTTCCACTCGTAGAAATATTTCACAGCGAGCATACTCATTCTCAGTTGCAATTGCTCCCTCATTTCGAAAACATCATTTACTGCAACATCGACGATGGCGCTAATCTATCGAAGAAGCCCCACTATTAGCATGGCGACCTTGTCGCTTGACAATGGGGATTGCTCGCATGGGTTTGAACCGGATTGACAGCACATTTGTCTCGGTTGATTGGACAAAGTATTTACATCTTCCACAACTATGATTTTTTCAATCGAGTATTTACATCAATCTCGGGTCCAAGATCATCAACCGCTTCTTCAAAAATTGGTTCGACAAAATTGTTTGGCGGAAGAGTATCATTAGTCCATAACGGACTGTCGCCACCCAATCGCTTTATTGGTGAATTGCTAGCACCATCTTCAGCAGCTGATGCTTCGGTCTCAGCACGAAGGGTAACACATATTGGAATCCGTGCATCTTCAGACCGTCTAATAATCTCATTCAAAAAGCATTTGACATGGTAATCAGTTTTGATGGGAAGAGGGGAAATTTTTGGCAGGTATTTGGGTACATATTCGAGGACCAATCTATCTTCAATCTCTATATCTAATTGTATAACAGAGATGATGAGATTCACTAGTTCCTTGAAGCTTGTGTCTTCTGTCAACAAAAGAGTTTCGACCCTCTTGTAATTTATGAAATTTCGTTCATTTGTACTAGGATCAACGTTCCATTTTCCGTCATAAAAAACGTGTACATACCATGTAATGTCACGTGACATCCCTACATTCAAAACCAAAACAATCAATAAACAACGATTTTACATCAAACAAAAGAACATTTTAAAAATTAAGGCTATCAACAAGCAGCAGGATCGTTGAAGGGCTGTCAATAAATGAGAAATTCATTCCAGCCACAGTACTCGACTAATAGCTCGACCTTGCACTCGAACTACTATAATGCTGGACACTTTATATAGCCCTATTGGAGTACTCGACTAATATATCGACTAAATACTCGACTTCCAATGAGACTCGACCTAATACTCGACCTTCCACTCGACCTATTATAAAGCTAGAACTTTATCTAGCCCTATCAGAGTGCTCGACCAATATATCGACTATATACTCGACTTTCCACTTGACTCGACCTAATGCTCGACCCAACTACGTGCGCAACTTTATGCTCGACCTAGTGATGGATATATTGCTCGACTATTTTTTTTGTACCATTCACAAACCCAATTTAAAAAGCGTAAAAATCAAACTAACCTGCTAGATGGGCGAAAACAAGTGTGATTGCTTGCAAACTATTTGAAACGTGATTGCTTGCAGTAAGAATAATGGCGTGTGAGAGAACAAACTTTGTTCACATCTGATGGGGTGTGACAACAAATTCTTGAAGTATTTATAACTAAACTCTAAAACCTTGTGGTAAAGAGTAGTCTATAACGTGGTAATCGACCAAAGAGGCTCTAAAACGTTGAAGTCAATAGTAGCAAAGCAACAGAAGTGCAACAATCTGTGGCCTTAGAGAGCATATGCGTTCTATAACTCACAGAAGAAGAGAAGGGTGTTGTAGTCACTTTTTTTTTATGGAAGTGCTATAACACAAAAGAAAAAAAAAAGTGCTATTTTTGTAAAGTCAATGGTCAAAGGTGTCAGTTTTGTGAATTTCCCAATAAAATTAGCTCAAAAAAGGGAACTGATGTTAATAGATAAACTAAATAATATTAGGTTCTTTTTCGGTCATGATGAAAAACATAAAAAAAAGATTAATTAAAAAAGCTAAACAATATGAGTTTCAAAAAGATATTTAAAAAAATATAAGTTTAATTTTCTTAATTAAATAAAGTAAAAAAAAATATTATTAAACTGACCTGTTAGGTTGATTGGGTTTAGCCCAAAATTAAAATGACTTGTACTTATATTGATTGGAGTTTTAAAAAGCTACTTAAAAAATATAAGTTTAATTTTCTTAATTAAATAAAGTAAAAAATTAATATTAAGCTGACTTGTTAGGTCGATTGGGTTTAGCCCAACCTGAAAATGACTTGTACTTATATTGATTGGGTTGGGTCATAACTCGTAAAATCCTAATCCATTAATGACCCAACCCGCCCATCTTCCACCCCTAATCACAAGATCACAGTGCAAATATATTTGTAGATTCAAGGAAAATCCAAACTTTTGAGTACAATGAAGTAGACAAAACTATAGAAAATAGCAACAAAGGATTTACTTACGTTGACTCTAAATACAAAATTGTTGCAGTTATCATTGAAACTAAATTTCACCAAACTTTTTCAACAACAGAAGTGGTGGATGAAATACACCAAATGGAAGAGAGATATGAAAATTAGCAAACTTGTCTAGCTCCAATGTTGTAAGCAATTAAATAGGGAAAATACCTCATTCTTCCTTAGTTCTCATTGCCAAGTTCAACAACTAATTTTTGAATATCAGTGGAAATACCTCCTTCTTTCTCATTATCATCTTCACGACCTAAATCTTCATAACCTATGACGAACTAAAGAATTAATATATTATTCTAATGAATATAGAAAATATACATAAATTTAAGTAAATATTTAATATAACCGTAAGACCTATGGAGCCAATCATTTGTGCAAACGAGTGCCTCTACATTTTCTAGCAAGATAGAACTTCGAAATCTATCAATAATTCTACCACCATAGCTAAATGAAGATTTTAAAGTAACTATTGTTAGAGGAATGCTCAGTATATCTCTTGCCATAAGTGATAATTCAGGCTACTTAATGCTATTGGACTTCCAATAATCAAGAACATTTAATTTTTTATTTCTTGGCAGAATAAATTCATCCAAATAAAAATTAGGTTGAGACATATTTTCTTGAACCCATGCTCATTTTCATGTTCTTCAAATGCCTATGCCAATAAATCACGTGTAAGATTGCAACATTATATTGTAATTAAAAGTGACAAAAAATTATAAAAGAAATTACTTACCAAATCAATATCATTCACTGCATGATTACCATCTCTTATAATCATGTCCTCAAATGCTAATAGAGAAGCACTATTAGTATGCATGTAATCATCAATAAGAAATAAAAGGTATCTTTGATCTCTTTTGATTTCTCCATAGGTGTGCCTTTGTCAAAAAAGAACTAAAAACAACTTGCACATGATGTAATTTATAACAAGGATCCAAAATAATGGCTAAAGAAAAGATGGGATTGTAACCATCCCAATACTTTTGCAAATTTTCATTCGTAAGGATAACCATTTCATGTATGATTGGATCTTCATTTCCCGCATGTTTCATAATCAACCTTTGAATCTTAAATACATTGGAAAAATATAAATTTGCAATTGGAAAATGTGCTCTAGAGAAGAGAGCAGTTATCTTATAAAAAGTTTTTAAGAATGAAACAACTTTTTCAACTCTAACCCATTCCTCTAAAGTAAGGAAACACAGATATTGGCTATCAACATATTACAATCTATAAAATGCACTACAATATACTATTGCACCATGAAGCATAAAGTAAGTTGAGTTCCATTTGGTGGGCACATCTTGCCTCACTTTTTTTATTAACATTTAAACCCAATACTCAACAACAATTAGCAAATTTCAATTTTCTGGATTGAGAACTCACAAACTTGGCACTCTCCCAAATTTTTGTAACAAATTCATCAATAGCTTTCAAAACACTATGTGCAATTAAATTTAGTACATGAGCTCCACAACACACATGAAAAAAAAAACGCCAGTCACACAACAATGAATCATGAAAGAATAAGTGGTCTCTTAGTACTTTTACCATACTATCTTGATAACTAACACGATCTGATGTAATAGTAAAAAACTTTCTATCAATGCCTCACTTTTTCAAAAAAATTTGATCAAAAATTTACTTAAAGTTTCCCACTATGGGGGGAGGGGGGTGTACATGCCTAAATATCAGTCCTATTTTTTGCAATGACCAATTTGGGTTTACATAATGAGTTGTTACATTCATGTAACCATCTGTTGTCGGAAAACTCCATAAATCAAAAGTTAGACTTATTCAACTATTAACTAACTCTAATCCTTTATTAATTTCTCTTTCTTTGTTTCGTACGTTTTCCAAATATCAACCTTTAATGTATTTCTTGAAATTGTTTTCACCGTGGGATTCAAAAACTTGTGAACTTTTGAGTTCCTTCATTCTCTACCTAATTTAGAGGATAGTTATGCCTAAAACCTAAGCAAACCATGTGTTTATGAAAATTATTATGGTCAAGTACACGATAATGATGCAATTCTTGATTACATCCAACTTTATCACCAGAACAAATCAATAAAAAATGTTTTAAACCAAATGTACATAAGAAAATATTAGCCATGATTTTAGGCCCACAATGTCTACATTTAGACTTTTGTCTTCTTCATCATTAATAGGTAATTTGTCAAATACATCTCAAACTGATGACCAAATTTTACATTTACCAATATTTGAAAAACTCCCCACATTGTTCCCCTCAATGAAATCATCATTAATTGATTCTATATTTACCTATAAAGAGATAAGCAACATCCATAACAAAAAGAAAGAAATCATCAAGTCTACTTCAATTGAACTCAATTATAATATTCAAAGAAATAATTTAGCCATTGATTCAAAATAGATTTAAGAACTTTGGAGTTTCAATTCTAACCAAACATCATTGAAAGACTGTTCAGCTTTATCATATACTAAATCCAAAAATCAAACTTGAAAGATTGATAAGTAATCAAAATGACTAATGTAATCACATGGCCAAGACAAATGCAATACGACGGGAGAAGAGGAAGGTGTTGGTGGGAGCATGATTGGGTGGTGCTGAAAAGGATAACTAATGTTAAACAAAGTGACATAGTTTTAACCTATCAAGTCCCATTTAATTCCCAATAAAAATTTATTATATATACCTATTGATATCCCATCAAAACCTATTTACTTCCCATTATCTTATACCCATTTGGGTAATATGGGAATCCTATACCTTTCCTAAAAATCTCCTTCCAATAATTCTCATTCCCAATTAAGCCCAATGATAATGGATATGGGAAATACCCTCCCAATATCTCCATTCCCATTGGGTACCTAATAAGAATGGAAAATATGGCCACCCATACCCGACACTATTTTAGAAGAAGACTGATAGTTCTTTAAGCTTTTACGTGAACTATGAGTCCTTGAATAAGCTAACTATGAAGAACAAATATCTGGTCTCTAATACCTATGACTTGTTCAAATGATTAGTACAAAGCTGATTTTTCACTAAGAGTGATTTTCAAGTAGATTATTAGCCAGTGAGAGCAGTTGAAGTAGATGAAGACAAGACATCGGTTATGACCTACTACAATTTGTTCAAGTTTCTAGTCATGTCATAGAGCTAACTAATATGCCCATTATATTTTGCAACCTCATGAACATTGTTCTCTACAAGTTTTTGGACAAGTTCATGGTGATATATTTAGATAATATATAATATATTAGGATAATATATAATATATTTAGTTACATTATAGAAGCACATGTTGTAGCTAAGACGATACCTTGAAAGGCATAGTAAGCATGAGCTCTACATACATTCTTAGATATGGAAAATTTTAAATAAACCTAAAAAAGATTGAGACGGTGATGAACCGGACCATATCCATGAAAGTTTATAAGCTAAAGTCCTTTCTTAGGTTAGCTAACTATTATTGATTATTCATCAAGGGTATTTAAAGTTGGTGGCTATTGGATATATTTAAAATATAGTCCAAATATTATGTTCACATACAAGCCCAATAGGTGAAAGTTTGGTTATTAGGGCACATGTGGTTGGAGTTCAATAGCTTGCATATATATTCTAGAGTAATTTAGTTGAGGGTAATACTATTGGACATTCCAAACTTGACATTTCAAGGTTTAATACTGCATTCAAAACTTGATATCTCAATATGTAATATTTCAAGCCACCAAACTTGCTCAAACCAAAATAGCTCCAACAATCTTAAAGTATTATCAATGTATGTCAAATTTGAACAAGTAAAGTGTCTACTTAAAGTTTTTGACGAAAAGAATTCAACAGTATCATCGTATTTTTGATTCGATGGTGGAGTTGGTCGAGATCTGGGTTTGAAATTTCGCGAGTCGAAATCTTTCTTTTTAGATTCCAAAAAATATAGTTAATTATTGCATAAGAGACCACTTGGGTTTTGTTTTACTCGTCGAGACAAACATTTTGAGTGGTCACTGGCGTCAAATGGAGGTCAGACCACGGAGATACAGCTTTCTAAAGTTTCAAGTGAGTCACGAATCGAGTTGACACAGGTGAGTCGAGTGAGTTGATTCGGAGCGAGTCAGATCTGAGTTAGACCGCTGACTGTTGATCATTGACCACTGACCATTGACTGCAATTTGACCAAATTTTGACCGGTCGTTGACTTTTTCTAACAACTTTTCCGACGACAATGTCAATCAATCTTAAGGTTTCTAAGCACTCCATATTCATTTTTTAGGTCTATTATGGCTAATTCTTCCTCAAAAGAGCAGTTTGACTAAGGTTAGAGGCTTTGTAAGTCAGGAGGACCCTCAAGTGCACTCTTTTCTACTTTCTGCTCTTTCTAAAATAGCAAAGTATAGTTCCTATGATATCATCAAATTGCAATCATTTGATGCAATTGAATTTCAAGGTTTGAAATTGCATGTTTAATTTGGCATGAAAGAACGTGAAATATTTTACATTGTATTGAATGATTTTGCGTCTACTACTAAGGATGTTGATGAATATCGATGGAAAAATTATGAGAATTTTTGTAGAGATTACTTGTTGAATTTTATAAATTCTGAATTAGTTATGACCTATAGTGAGTATAAGATGGCAAAAGAGATATAGGATTGTTTGAATGCTCAATTTCACAAGCAAAAAAGGCTATCTAAAACTCTCATAGTGGAGAAGTTCTTTAATTTAAATTCAATACGAATTCGACCATCACTTCTCAATTGATTGAACTTGAGAACATGAGGAACAAGCTGAAAAAGGAAAACTCTAATTTGTTTGATAATCTCTTTGTCGGTCTTGTGTTGAGTAAGCTACCCACCGAATGGAGTTCTTTCAAAATTGAAAGAACATATGGGATTGGATGAATTAAAGAAGAATATTCACATTGAAGATCAAAACATTATTAAGAAGGGTTTGGAACAAGTTGGACAACAAAAGTCTGTTGCCAACTTTGTTTCACATTCCAAGACACCTCCCAAAAAGTCCAAGCCACCAAAGAGTGAATTCTATTCACAATTAAATGTCAAAAAGACTATCTTAAAAAAGAAGAAAAATGACAAGTGTCATAACTATGGAAAGTGAGGTCACCGGGTAGCAATGTGTAAGTTACCAAAGAAGCCAAATACTGGCATACTACGAAATAAGGCTAATATATTAATTGGTAAAGTTGAGTTACATGTCTTCATTACAATGATGATTGATGGAAAGACCACTACTTCCTCTGAATAGTGGTTAGATAGTGGCGCTACTTATCATACTGTAAATGATAAGAATTTACTCACTGAAATCATTGAAATGAAAAACACCATGGAGAATTGTAATGGTGGCGAAGCAGATGTGACTCGCACTGGAACTGCAAACTTGGTGTATTTTTCAAGTAAATTACTAACTCTGAAGCATGTTAAAGTAGTACCTTTGCTTAAAAGAATTTGATATCTATGAGTTTACTTGATAAAGTTGGTATGTCTTTTTCAACAATGAATGGTAAAGTAACTTTATCTGTTAACTCATATTATTTTGGATGTGCATTCATGGTTCATGGTTTGTATATACTAATAGTATATGCAATGTGAGTTCTATTTTGATTGATCCAAAATTATTGCATAACAGACTAGGATATGTAAAATACAAGAAAATGCTACAACTTGTTAAAACTCATAATATTCCATTAGACTCTTCTATTCGGTTTGACAATGTGAAGTGTGTGCACAAACTAAGATCACTAGAAAACCTTTTAAGTTGATTTTTAAAGGTACACAATTTCTTGAGTTGATACATTCGACATCTGACCTTAAGAGTTATTACGTTACTAGAGATGGTCGAAAGTATCTAATAACATTAATAGATAATTTCTCTAGATATTTTCATATTTATTTGTTGAAATCGAAAAATGAGACTTTTGAAAAGTTTAAGATTTTCACGTTCAGAGTAGAAAACGAACTTAACTTGAAAATCAAAAGGTTAGGAGTGATAAATGAGAGAATATACAATGATAAGGTTCAAGAAATTTTGTGCTACAGAGGACATAATACTTGAAACTACTGCTCCTTTCTCACCCCAATCAAATGGTGTAGCTAAGCGTAAGAACAAGAAATTAACAGAAATATTAAACTCTATGTTAATTACAACTGGTTTGCTTTCCACCTACTAGAGAGAAGTAGTTCTAACTGCTAATCATATCCTGAATAGTTTGCCACACTCTAATTAAGTTGTCTTCAATTCTATATAAGATATAGTATAAGCATCTTTATAGATATGATATTCTTAAGACTTAGTGGTTGTATTGCTTATGTGAGAATACAAGACCCTAAGCGACCAAATGTGGGGCCTAAAACCATAACCTGTGTGTATTTAGGAAGTGCAACAGTGCTGTTGATAGATTTTTAGACACGGCTACTAATGTCATTATAGAGTTTAGAGATGCTATTTTCTTTGAGGACAAATTTTTTAGATATCATAGCTGGACTGTTCATGGCTCTACTGAGGTGTCTATAGAATTATTTAATAAATTTAAAACAAGTCCTCAAGGCATTAGTTTATCTGAATCAATACCTCTTAGAGTATTTACAAGGAAAGAGTATCTCAAAGTTTTTGTGAGAATTTTTCACTTACCATCTAGAAGATGATCCATTCTCCTATCATGAAGCAATAAGATCTAGGATTTTTATTATGGGTAGAAGTCATAGATGATGAAATGAATTCTCTGCTATAGAATCATACTTGCTAGTTAGTCAATTTGCTAAAAAGGGCTAAAGCTATAGGTCACAATAGGTGTTGAAGAAGAAATGAATAGTGATGTATTAATAGCCGTACAAAACACGTTTAGTAGCTAAAGACTATAAATAGCGAGTAGAATAGACTATTTTGATTTCTATTCACCTGTGTGTGATTTATCAACTATAAGAATTCTTCTTGCGTTGGTATCTATTGAACACTATGTAGTGCATTAAATGGATCTAAAACAAATTTCTTAAATGGAGAGTTGAATGGGAAATCTACATGTAACAACATGAAGGGTATGTCATGAAAGGTTTCAAGACAAGGTTTGTAAATTAAACAAATTCTTGTATGAACTTAAATAAGCACTTAAGATGTCAAAAGCCTTTATGTCATAATCTACAATTATTAATGTATCCGAAATAATAAACTTACAATTAAGGTTTTCTAAATCTACTGCCATGTTTAATATAACATAATCTAATCCTTTACTCTTGATGCGTTAAGATCGGGGAACACGGGAGCACCACACTGGAACACCTCACATTCGGACTTACCAACTAGGCTCACCAAACCGCTTGCCAAACCTACCTTAATCTTAATCAAAGGTAAAGTCTTAAATTAAGGTTACGCTAAACACTTAAACTTAAATTAAACTAATACTTTATGAACACCTAAAGCAGATGAATAGTGGCTCGATACCAACTAGGGGCGAGATTGGTGTCATATACAAGGATTAAATTCTGATGAGCATGAATAGTAAAAACGAGTGAACAGTAAAAATGAATAGTAATGACTTGAATAGTAATGATAAATAGTAACAGTGTGAATAGTAATTATAAATAATAATCGTGAATAGTAATTATGAATAGTGAAAAATGTGAATAGTAAAAATACTAAATATGGTACTTAAATCAAGAGAAAACGAGATGAATTGAACACTTACTTTATTAAACTTTGAAATCGAAATCTGAATACAGAAAAGATCGTTGAAATAAAACTTGAAAAACTTAAAATTTTTAAAACTAGGGGTTTAAAATTACAAAGAGAGCTGGAATGATTTTGGATACAAAGATGGAATTCTAATCTAAAGGTTGTAAGAAGTTTGTAAGCTTGTAAAGGCTTGTAGAAGCTTGTGTGTTTTCCTCAGATGCTTGAATCAGATTTATAGAGCTTTGGTTGCTCTGGCCGTTGAATTTAGTGAAGCCTAACTGTTAGGCTTTTTGACTTTTGCATTCTATTCTTGTAGGTTTTTGACAAATTATCATGTCTTCAATCCTTTCTCATGACCAAATTTCCAATTGATTGAATTATTGATGTTGACTGTTGAATGTTGTCATGTTGACTTTTGACTTTGGCTTTGTTGAATGACTTTTGGACTTGCTTGAATTCTTCTTCGTAGTTTGATGCATTTGAATTCTTATCTACTTCGGCTTTTGAATGAAGACAAGCGGTTGTAGACTTTTGAGGTTGATCTTATCTTCTTTTTGAAAAGTTGCTTGTAATTACGCGTCGACATGGGACCTACCCTTCTTTTTGGAAAGCGAGTTTTAACCGTCCTCACTTCACGTGATTGAATAGCTTTAATCAATTTTAATCATTTTCCCATTTCTCACTTTTTGAATGAAGATCGTCCTTAATTTCTTCATGGCGAAGGAAGTTGATTTTTAAAGAAGTCGTGCAGTGGAATGAAGGTCTTTGAAAAAATCTATTTTGAAACGCGTTTTGAGTTGTTGGAGAGGTTGAATCTGCAAGTAGTAGAACTTGAGGCTTCTTCTATAATTTTGTCATCAAATATATCCAATGATGACCTTATCGAGGTGTAATTGACAATTAACTTTTGATCGAAATGGATTTTAATGGAGAGTAGAACGGTAAATCTAGTTCCTCACTAAGCCTCGGATTCTAGTTTTCCATAAATTCTTGGATTTCTTGCATTTGATTGTCTTCTTTGATTGTCCTTCATAGCCTTTGAACATAATCTCGATCTTGCTTCTTTTGAGATTTCTTATCGAAATGATAAATGCATTTGGGTAAATTTGCGATTGAAATGATCCAGTCTCTCGATTTTTAATGATATGGGCAACATTGTAAATACTTGAAATTCAGGGACTCTTTTAAGTATTCCGATCTTTGAATTAGCAGATCCTTCTAAATCAGACATTCTATGATTTTCCAATACACTTTTGTTTGAGTAACTTTTTCATTGAATCCTAGAAAGCAGAGAATTGTTAGTTTATAATTTAAATGGATCTTGAGCCAAGGGATCGCCGAATGGATGCATGGATGATCCTTCCGATGAGGCCTTGCTATTTATAGATATTGATTTTGCTTTTTTTTGTATTGCATGAACTTCATGAATTCTTGATATTTTGCCCAACCATCGAATATCTTTGTCTTTTTGAATTAATGCGCCACGGATGGAATTTGACTTTCTGTGATTTTCCCTTTTTCTTTTCGTGCTTTTGAATTGTCTTTTTGCCTTTGCAATAGTAAGTGGTACCACCCAAGGGTGGTCCATGAACTCTGCTGATTGAGTTGTCGGTGATTAAATCTTTTGTCTGTCGGTGGAATTTGATGTGCTCGAGAATTGAGCCGCCACCATTTTTGAGTGATTGAGACTTGAGTCCACCATTTGATTTTGAATTCGAACTAGAGACATAGGGTATGGTTTGGGATGAAATGAATGAATCTTGTAACTCAACAAAATATCCAGTGGACTTTGAATAAAATATGAAATTGAATGGGCTGCATATAATCTAGAATTCTTTCTTCAGTTTTCCGAATGAATAATTTGTGAGCCATTTGAGTCTCCGGGGGATAAATATCTTCAGTACATCCAAGATATATCCACCATTGTAAAACCAAATTGGAAAAGAAGGTACTTGAGTTGAAAAGGTTTTATGAAAAGTAAAAACCATGAATGATTGAATGGTTTTAGGTAAAAACTTTGTACGGCTTCAACCAACTTTTAAAAACCATGAATGATTGAATGGTTTAAGGTAAAAAGCTTTGTACCAAGCTTCCAAGTAGTCCTGGTACGTGTATTCTCGATATTGAGTGTCTATTGCAAATGTTTTCAGTTGAGAATGACTTCCCCACTCATCAAAATAACAAATCTTTCTTATAATAGCTTTTGAATAAGCAACTCTATTGGCATCTTTTGGATCTAGAGTATGCTTGATATCTATTGATCCTGAATCAATCAAAACCAAAAGATAAAATGAAATATCTTTTTCAATAGTGAATGGTATCCAGTTGCAGTATGGGTAAATGGTTTGTTCAATATATTTTGAAAAGGTTGGGAAATCTGGAATTTGAATAAAACGAGTAAGGTAAAGTGGTTCGACTATTCCTTTAGTAAAATAAGTAAGATTTGAGCTTGAGGCAATTTGTGGAGATTGAGTTTGACTAGGTGGAGTAGTATTCTTTTGAATAGAAGTCTTTTGATATGGTGCTTCTAAGGCTTGAGCAAAGTTTAATAGAGATAATCAGAAAGGGATTGAAATCATTTTGAAGTCAAATGAAGAAGTGGAAGTTTTTGGAATCACCTTCTTCTTGACTAAACTCATTTTGAAATTCTGCTAAGTTTAAAATTAGGCAAACAATTCTCTCACCTTTTAGATATTCAATATTAAAATTGAATACAGATAGGATAGCTTGCCATCTTGCCAAAATCTATTTTGAAACTAAATTTTGAACATCTTTTGTGAAAACATGTTTTGCAAAGTTGTAATCAATACGTAATAGAAATTTTTGATAATTGAAATCATCATGAAATAAAACAATGGATAAAATTTCTTTCTTAAACTTATAGTCTATTCCAGTATGAATGTTCTTCTTGTAGAAATCCTATTTGACTTTTAATATGATTAATATTATTTATTTGTTTAGTTATTGTACACTTTTGAATTAAATATATTTCTTTCTATCTTTTGGGAGAAATAAAGTTGAATGAAATCTTCCTACCTATGATTTTTGTATGAATACCTTCATTATCTACTTCGATAGAATTAATCTGATGTAAAAATGGTAATCCTAAAATTAAATCTTGAGCTATATCTTCAATAACATAACATAAATTTTTAATACAATAATCATCATTGTATACATTTAATATTACTCTATGTTTAACTTGTAATCTACTCGAATTTTCTGCTAATAAACTCTCATTAGTTTTCTGGCAATATTTTCTAGGAATTATTCCTGTTTTAATACAGTTTGCATCAACATCACTATCTACCATAGCATGTACTGTGAGTTTGAAATCATTTATTCCTATTGTAACAAAACAATACTATTTTTGATACTCTATTTTATTTATCATTTGAATATATATTTTATCTGAAACTTGTTCGTTATTTATTTGAATAGAACTTAAGTTTTGAATATCATTTATAACTTCTTTTCCTTTTGAAGAACTGTCTTGAGTAATTCCATTTTTATTAAACATATTTTTGTATCTAATTCTAAATCTTTTGTTTTAATTCTATTAAATCCTTTTGTAATTTGCTAACTTGTTCTTGTAATGTTTTAATATCTTCTTTGACTTCATCTGGCTGCCTAATTCCTAGTAATCCTTCATTTGGATATTTATCTAATAAATTTGAAATACTAAACGGTTCTACAAACTTTTTAGGTTTTTCTTCTTCTAATATTAAATCTTTTAATTTTTTCAAATATTCTTTTCTACATTCTTTATCATCTATTTTTCTATCATTTCAAATAATGTTTCTTTATTATTTTTGAAATCACATTAATACACATACATTTTTCTATGCTTTCTAGACTTGAGTCCGAATCTATATTATCTTGAATATTATCTTCATCTATATCTGTTCTTCTATTAATAAAGCTTTCATTTTCTTCTTTAATTCTTCTTCTTGAAATATTTCATTTATATTTTTCTTCATTTTACATTGATTAGCCTTGTGACCAAATCGACCACATTTCCAAGAAGTTATTGAAATATTATCATTAGTATCTTTATTTTTATATCATTTATATTTCTTCTTTTATATTTTTATAATATTGATTATTATCATAATTCTTATGTTTCTTAAATTTTGAATGTCTTTTATATTTTTATATTTTCTATTTTGGTGAAGGAGCTTTAATTCCTTTAATACCAAAACTTCACAAAGTTTCCAACTTCTTATTTTTCTCTGCTATATTTGTTTTGAATCTTTAATTCTGTACATAATTCCAATCCTTCTTTTTTAATAAAAGCAAACAATTGACCAAAAAATATTGTATTGAAATCTATATAATCATTTCTTACCTCTTTTTGTAATTTAGATATTGTTCTTTGTGAAAATAAAGTAAGTAATCCTGTAATGAATTTTTCTTTCCAAAAAGGAGAATTAGCATCATTTCTTTTTAATACTTGAGTAAGAAATACATCTTTATACCATCTAAAATCTGACAAAGTTGGACATCTTAAATTGCTTAACATAATCTTTGAACTAGCTAAAGTCTCTTTTGGGTTACCTATGAAATGAACTGAAATTGTAACTATCAATTGATCTACTGCATCTGATTGGTTTTCTATAACAAATGTTTTTGTTTCATCTGCATTTGTTTTCTCTACTTCTACTTCTGTTGAGTGATTTAATATCTATTGTTTTCCTTCTAATGTTAATAAATTATCCCACAATTTTTAATTGTCACAAAATCCTACTATTAATGTTGTTGCGATATTAATCTCTGTTTATGATGGACATTGCTTATGAATGGAATATAGATGGAAAATCAGAATATGAAATATTAAATACATTGCAAGAGATGGGAATGGCAAAAGCGGCATACAAAACATTAGGATTAACAGAGATTAATACGCAATAAAGATTAATAGTAGGATTTTCAGACAATTAAAAATTGGTTGGATAATTTAACATTAGAAGGAAAACAATAGATATTAAATCACTCAACAGAAGTAGAAGTAGAGAAAACAAATGCAGATGAAACAAAAACATTTGTTATAGAAAACCAATCAGATGCAGTAGATCAATTGATATTTATAATTTCAGTTCATTTCATAGGTAACCCAAAAGAGACTTTAGCTAGTTCAAAGATTATGTTAAGCAATTTAAGATGTCCAACTTTGTCAGATTTTAGATGGTATAAAGATGTATTTCTTACTCAAGTATTAAAAAGAAATGATGCTAATTCTCCTTTTTGGAAAGAAAAATTCATTACAGGATTACCTACATTTTTTTCGCAAAGAATAATATCTAAATTACAAAAGAGGTACGAAATGATTATATATATTTCAATACAATATTTTTTGGTCAATTGTTTGCTTTTATTAAAAAAGAAGGATTGGAATTATGTACAGAATTAAAGATTCAAAACAAATATGGCAGAGAAAAACAAGAAGTTAGAAACTTTTGTGAAGTCTTTAGTATTAAAGGAATTAAAGCTCCTTCACTCAAAATAAAAATATAAAAATATAAAAGACATTCAAAATTTAAGAAACATAAGAATTATGATAATAATTGATATTATAAAAATATAAAAAGAAGAAATATAAAGGATATAAAAATAAAGATACTAATGATAATATTTTAATAACTTCTTTGGAAAAGTGGTCGATTTGGTCACAAGGCTAATCAATGTAAATGAAGAAAAATATAAATGAAATATTTCAAGAAGAAGAATTAAAGAAGAAAATGATAGCTTTATTAATAGAAGAAATAGATATAGATGAAGATAATATTCAAGATGATATAGATTCGCACTCAAGTCTAGAAAGCGTAGAAAAATGTAAGTGTATTAATGTGATTTCAAAAGTAATAAAGAAACATTATTTCAAATGATAGAAAAATAGATCATAAAGAATGTAGAAAAGAATATTTTAAAAAATTAAGAGATTTAATATTAGAAGAAGAAAACCTAAAAGTTTGAAGAACCATTTAGTATTCCAAAATTATTGGATAAATATCCAAATGAAGGATTATTAGGAATTAGGAAGCCAGATGAAGTCAAAGAAGATATTAAAACATTAAAAAAACAAGTTAGAAAATTACAAAAGGATTTAATAGAATTAAAAACAAAAGATTTAGAATTAGATACAAAATAAGTTTAATAAAAATGAAATTACTCAAGACAATTCTTCAAAAGGAAAAGAAGTTATAAATAATATTCAAGACTTAAGTTCTATTCAAATAAACAATGAGCAAGTTTCAGATAAAATGTATATTCAAATGATAAATAAAATAGAGTATCAAAATGGTATTGTTTTGTTACAATATGAATAAATGATTTCAAACTCACAAGACATGCTATGGTAGATAGTGGTCTGATGCAAATCAGATTAAAACAGAATAATTCCTACAAAATATTGCCAAAAACTAATGAGAGTTTATTAGCAGAAATTCAAGTAGATTACATGTCAAGCATAGAGTAATATTAAATGTATGCAATGATGATTATTGTATTAAAATTTTGTGTTATATAGTTGAAGATATAGCTCAAGATTTAATTTTAGGATTACCATTTTTACATCGATTAATCCTATCAAAGTAGATATCAAGGTATTCATACAAAAATTATGGATAAGAAGATTTCATTCAATTTTATTTCTCCCAAAAGACAAAAGAAATAGATTTAATTTAGAAGTGTTCAATATTTAAACAAATCAACAATATTAGTCATATTAAGAGTCAAATAGGATCTTTACAAGAAGAACATTAATACGCTAGAATAGACTATAAGTTTAAGAAAGAAATTTTATCCATTGTTTTATTTCATGATGATTTCGTTATCAAAAATTTCTATTACGTATTGATTACAACTTTGCAAAAGATGTTTTCACAAAAGATGTTCAAAATTTAGTTTTGAAACAGATTTTGGCAAGATGGCAAGCTATCCTATATGTATTCAATTTTAATATTGAATATCTAAAAAGTGAGGAGAATTGTTTGCCTAATTTTAAATTTAGCAGAATTTCAAAATGAGTTCACCAAGAAAGAAGGTGATTCCAAAAACTTCCACTTATTCATTTGACTTCACAAATGATTTCAATCCATTTCTAATTATCCTCCATTAAACTTTGCTCACGCTTTAGAAGCACCATATCAAAAGACTTCTATTCATAGGAATACTACTCCACCTAGTCAAACTCAATCTCCACAAACGTCTCAAGCTCAAATCTTACTTATTTTACTAAAGGAATAGTTGAATCAATTTTTCTTACTGCTTTATTCAAATTCCACCAGATTTCCCAACCTTTTCAAAATATATTGAACAAACCATTTACCTGCATCGCAATCGATACCCTTCAATGTTGAAAAGATATTTCATTTTATCTTGGTTTTGATTGATTCAGATCAAGAGATATCAAGCATACTCTAGATCTAAAAGATGCCAATAGTTGCTTATTCAAAAGCTATTATAAGAAAGATTTGTTCTTTTGATGAGTGGGAAAGTCATTCTCAACTCAAAACATTTGCAGTTGACACTCAATATCGAGGATACACGTACCAGGACTACTTGGAAGTTTGGTACAAAGCTTTTTACCTTAGACCATTCAATCATTCATGGTTTTTTACTTTTCATAAACCTTTTCAACTCAAGTACCTTCCATTCCAATTTGGTTTTACAACTGGTGGATATATCTTGGATGTATCAAGATATTTATCCCCAAAGACTCAAATGGCTTACAAATTATTCATTCGAAAATCAAGAAAGAATTCCAAATTATATGCAGCCCATTCAATTTCATATTTTATTCAAAATCCCTGGATATTTTGTTGGAGTTACAAAATTCATTCATTTCATCCCAAACCATACCCCATGTCTCTAGTTTGGGAATTCAAAATCAAATGGTGGACTCAAGTCTCAATCACTCAAGAAATGGTAGCGGCTCGGTTCTCGAATGCGCATCAAATTCCATAGACAGACAAAAGATTCAATCATCGACAACTCAATCAAAGTAGGTTCATGGACCACCCTTGGTGGTACCACTTATCATTGCAAAGGCAAAGAGACAATTCAAAAGCACGAAAAGAAAAGGAAAAATCACAGAAAGTCAAATTCCATCCGTAGCAAAATTAATTCAAAAGACAAAGATATTCTTGATGGTCAGTAGAATATCAAGAATTCATAAAGTTCATGCAATACAAATAAAAAGCAAAATCAATGTCTATAAATAGCAAGGCCTCATTGGAAGGATCATCCACAGATCCATTCCGCGGTCCCCTGGCTCAAGATCCCTTTGATTTATAAACTAACAATTCTCTGTTTTGTAGGATTCAATGAAGAAAGTTACTCAAACAAAGGTGTATTGAACAGTCACAGAATGTTCAGATTTAGAAGGATCTGACAATTCAAAGATCAAAAACTTGAAAGAGTCCCTGAATTTCAAGTATTTACAATGTTGCCCACACCATTCAAAATTGAGAGATCGATCATTTCAACCGCAAATTTACCCAAATGCATTTATCCTTTCAAGAAGAAATCTCAAAAGAAGCAAGATCGAGATTATGTTCAAAGGCTACAAAGGACGATCAAAGAAGACAAGCTTCTACAAGCCTTTACAAGCTTACAAACTTCTTACAACCTTTAGATTAGAATTCCATCTTTGTATCCAAAATCATTTCAAATTTCTTTGTAATTTTAAACCTCTAGTTTCAAAAGTTTTAAGTTTTTAGGTTTTATTTCAAGGATCTTTTCAGATTCGGATTTCAATTTCAAAGCTTAATAAAGTAAGTGTTCAATTCATCTCGATTTTCTCTTCGATTTAAGTACCATATTCGATTTTTACTATTCACGTTTTCACTATTCATAATTACTATTCACGTTACTATTCATGATTACTATTCATCGTTACTATTCATCATTACTATTCATTTTTACTGCTCACTCATTTTTACTATTCATGCTCACTGTAGTTTAATCATCAGATATGACATCGGTCCCGCCCTTAGTTGGTATCAGAGCCACTATTCATCTATTTTAAGTGTTCATAAAACATTAGTTTAAATTAAGTTTAAGTGTTTAGCATAAACTTAATTTAAGACTTTACCTTTAATTAAGATTAAAGTAGGTTTGGCAAGCGGTTTGGTGAACTTAGTAAGACCGTTGGTAAGCCCAAGTGTGAGGTGTTCCAGGCAGGGTGCTCCCCTTGTTCCCCGATCTTAACCTGACATTAAAAGTAAACGATTAGATTATGTTATATTAAACATGGCAGCGAAATTTAGAAAAATATTTTTGAATACTCAAGATAGAAACGGTAATTCTGACATCGTGCAGAGTCAGGAGGTGCATATGCCTTTAGATTACTCAAATTGGTCTATTCCAGAACAAAGTATAGAATCCATATATAAGATAGGTTCTTTAGATTTCAAAACTGCTTTTTCAATTAAAACTCATGAAGAAACAATTTCTTTACAAGAAGAATTTCAAACAATTCCTTTACTAAATAAAGTTCCAATTAAAAATATATAGACAAAGGTTATAGATATATTCATTATGGTATGATTCAAGTAGCAATTAAACCGTTAGTACACATAGGTGTAGATGCTCCAATTTATTTAGCATTAAGAGATAAAAGATTAAAAAGATATAAAAACTTATTTATTAAGTATGATTCAAACTAATGCTTGTAATGGTCCAATATATTTCAATTGTTGCCCAAACTTTTCTATTGACTTAATGATCCATTAATACTAGATTCATGAGTTTTAGATATTCAATTACAAGGTGATGAATTTGAACTATTTTGTAAAAAATTTGCTATTATTTATAGAGTTTATTTTAGATTAATGAATTCTCAAATAAATACTAGATTCAACATGTTATCGACTTCAAAAGAAGAAACAGTTTTATTACATGTAGAAGCTGATAATCCAACAGTTTTTATTCCTAAAAGATTAAAATGGAATGAAAGTACAATTCTTGAACAATTTGAAATTCAAAATGCTCAACCTTCTAGAAATATAATTAGAAGAGAAATTGACAATATTATAGAAAAAGAAGATGGCACGTTTTTATTAAAATTCAATTCATTTAGAGAAGGAACAAGTTTTTCAAATAATTTTAATTTACCTAAAAGATCATTTTCTGAACCATCACCATCGATAGTATCAGAAAACCCTTCAAAGTATGTTTTCAAATTTCCTATTCTAGAAATAGTTAGTTCACCCCCTATGTCACCTACAAGGTTGCAGATGGGAATTAATGTTATTACTTTTGAAAAGAAAGAATTTCAAATAGATTTTGAATATTTAAATGAGATTTTTGAAAATGAAAATAGTAAAAAGAAATTTTGGTTTTTATCATTAAATGAAATTATTCAAAAAAAATTAAAAGAAGAATGGATTTTTTATATAAAAAAGATGAAATGTAATATTCTTTTACTTTCATGGTTAGAATATTTGTTTTCAAGAAATGAAGGTATTTCCAATGTTTTCAAAGAAAGCTATATAATGTTCAAAGTAATTTGTATAGAAAATGAAAACTTAATGATAGTCAAGTTATTACTTCAATCCATCCACCCTTACACCTGTAAAAATTAAAGTTGACCAACAGAAATAGAAGCTAGTCCTTTTAAGATAGGTAGAGAAGATGGAAATTCAGATGTTGTATTAGATGATATTAAGAAATTTTATCAACAAAATAATTATTCAAATCGGATATATATTACATACTATAGCTAATCAAGTAGAACATTTGTCTACAAAGATAGATTCAATTCCTAAAGAAAATCCTAAATTTCCAAATGAAATAGCTAGTCCTTATTTCAAAACAAGAACTGTTTCTCATGAATTAGAAGAAGATTTAATTAGAAATAAAATGCAAAATAGTTTGATAAATAGAATAACTCAAAGTATTCGAGTGATAAAGCTAGTGTTTGAAAATGGAATTAATTGTTTAGAAACAACAGAAAAAATGACAGAATTAGAGGATAATTCAAGTTTAAGTGAAGAATCAGATAATTCAGAAATACAAAAGATTAATAATGTAGAACAAGAATTTAGAGATAATTCAGAAGTAGAAATTAATAGGATAAAAAGACAAAAATTATAAAAATTGGAATTCAATAAACACAAGAAATTATTACCCTAGACCTACACCCCTAGATTTCAATATGAAGAAAGAAAACAACTCAAAACAAGTTCATACGATGGACATTCTGTTTATGAATGGAATATAGATGGAAAATCGAATATGAAATATTAAATACATTGCAAGAGATGGGAATGGCAAAAGATACAAAACATTAGGATTAACAGAAATTAATATCGCAACAAAGATTAATGGTAGGATTTTCGGGACAATTAAAGATTTGGTGGGATAATTTGTTAACATTAGAAGAAAACAACAGATATTAAATCACTCAACAAAAGTAGAAGTAGAGAAAACAAATGCAGATAGAACAAAAACATTTGTTATAGAAAACCAATCATATCACGATAGATCAATTGATAGTTACAATTTGATTCATTTCATAGTAACCCAAAAGAGACTTTAGCTAGTTCAAAGATTATGTTAAGCAATTTAAGATGTCCAACTTTGTCATATTTTAGATGGTATAAAGATGTATTTCTTACTCAAGTATTAAAAGAAATGGTGCTAAATCTCCTTTTGGAAAGAAAAATTCATTCTGATTACCTACATTATTTTGAAAAGAATAATATCTAAATTACAAAAAGAGATCGGAAATGATTACATAGATTTCAATATAATATCTTTTGGTCAATTGTTTGCTTTTATTAAAAAGAAGGATTAGAATTATGTATAGAATTAAAAATTCAAAACAAATATGGAAGAGGAAAACAAGAAGTTGGAAACTTTTGTGAATCTTATGGGTGGAGAAATTGGTTTTGTAAGTGAACGTGGAATTAGCGGTACATTTTCATTTACTATAGCATTTAGAAAAGCAGAAAACACCTCTGTGGATACTACTAATGGCATTGTATGATCAAGTCGTTTGAATGTCGGGATTAAAAGCACTGGTGGTTAATGAGAAAAGTATTAGAGTTGAGGTCACAAGATACCATCTTAAAAGGTTGGGAATACGGGTTGATGTAACCACGGAGTTGACTCTGCTTGCTCTTATATATCTTCTTATGTCAAAATGAGGTAACTTTCTTGCACATGTTTCCATTGAAATAGACATGTATGGGATTTTATTGTAACATGTTAAAGCCTTAATGTGATCTCTGGAAAGTTATAGACTATCTAGCCCATACGATTAGATAATATAGAATTTCATCTATAATTGTTGTCTCGGATAGTCCAACTAACATGAACTCTGAATATCTAGACCACTAACTTACTACGGCATGAATCATCATTCATCACCGAATGTCCATGTCTGCTCAACTTGTAGAGAATCAACTATCAAATGGAATTATCTTTGTCGGATTATTAGCATCTTATAAGTGACATGAAGTTTAGTCATAAATAATAATTGCTTGTTAGAGCAAGATAAGAAATTAAGATAGTTTTCATAATATTAACTATTGACTGTTTCTTTGTCCATATATTTTGTAAACTTGTCTAACCTAGACTTTTATTCATATTATTTATTTGCATTGTAAATTACTAGTTTTTCTAATCTATACATGAATTTTGGATCTAAATTGCAATTTCCTAAAGGAAGAAGAAGAAGAAGAAGAAGAAGAAGAAGAAGAAGAGAAGAAGAAAATGATCTTCACCAAATTGAAGTATAGATATTTGATTCTTAGCTAACATGATGGTTATTTTGATTGTTGATTTGCTGAAAGTTTAGTTGATGATGTACTAACAAAGCCTCTTAGGTTAAGTGCATTAATTGGATCCTCCAAGAAGCAACTGGATTTGGAAGAAATAGGTTACTAAGAAAGGAAAGCCACCAACTCTTGGAAATCTTCTTACAAACAATCACATCTTGGTCGTAGATGATAATCTTGTCAACAAAAGAGTTGCGAAGCTGCTTTGAAGAAATATGGTGCAATTGTATCTGTGTCGAGAATGGAAAGGCTGCATTGGAGCTACTTGACCCACCTCACAACCGATGCTTGCTTTATGGATCTCCAAATGCCATTAATGGATAGGTAATCAATCTCTCATCTTCCTTTTATCTTTGCCATGATTAACGAACAACTGCTAGTTGACAAACTAAAGGATGACATAAATTTTAGTTTATGATGCGATAGGAAACCAAATTGTCTTTTTAATCCCTTGAGTGATAAATGTAGCTTTCTTCCTTGATCATTATATTGACACATATCACTGTATAGAAAACTTTATGGGGCTTGGGGATTTTGATTAGATGATACTTAGTCATTCTAGGGATGAAATTGTCATGCTACCTTGCTTAGTTGAGACACACAGTTAGCAACAACAACGATCAACTAAGTTTTTATCCCATTATGTGGGATCAGTTTGATGGACCATATTTTTCCATTGCTTTCTATTAAAATATATTTTTTCATTTAAATTTAGATAATTCAAGTATTTTTAATATTTTCTTTCCAAATTTTTTACAAGTCTTTCCTTCCCCTTTTAGTTTGACTTAATAATCTTACGGTTTTTAGATATTGCACTAGTGCCTCTAATGATCTTCTACGCATATGTTCAAATTATTTTAAATGTGTTTCTTATGTCCGCATTTATTAGAGCTGCCCTCCTTTTTCTTTTTAATATATTCAATACTTGTTCTATTTAGTCTAGTATGTCGATACATTCATTTTAAATATCCTCGTTCATTACTCTCATTTTCTATTCATGTTCATAATTCGTGTCTCAACACAAAGGGTCCATAAAGCATTGGTGGTCTTATAGATATTTTATAGAATTTTCTTTCCAATTTCAGCGGTACTTTATAATCAAAGTATAGAGGATGGAATTCTCAATTTACTCTCACTTGCCTGAATTCAATGTGTAACATTTTTATCAATTCTCATGTTTTTCTTGGAAGATTGATCCTAAATATCTAAAACTTTTAGATATATCTAATTTATGCTTGTGAATTTTCACACCGCCATTGCTTCTCCTATGATTACTAAAATAATACTTTATGTATTCAATTTTATATCTACTTATTTTAGAACTTTTTGACTCTAATGCCCCCTTTAAGCTTTTTATGTATAACATGATTAGCAAAATCATAATTATTGTTAAGTTGCAAGAACCTTTTAAGTGTTCCTATTGATGTAACAATGCACAAGTATACAAGAAGATATACATTTCACGAATTCATAATGTAATATTTACTTTTTGTGTAAATCATAGTTGTTTACATTTGTAAATGGTCCTCATCTAGGTTTGCGACTACTCTACAATTCGTGATATTGAGAGAAAATATAGGAAAAAGTGATTCTCATGAGTTACCTACTCATCGTTGGCCAACATTTATCATGGCACACTCCAATATTAGCAATGACAGTGCGTGAATCAAACAAATGAAGAGTGCATGAAGTGTGGAATAGATGGTTATGTAGCTAAACCATTTGAAGAAGGACAACTTTATTCAGCGATGGCACGCTTTTTGAGTGCGATTGATGCGATTTGCTAGTATCTTCGTTCTTTTTGAAGATAGTCTGCCGTTATCCGGGTAATGCGTTTTTGTAGCTTATATGGCATTGAATACTTGTCGATTAAGGACCCTGTGACTAACTTCCCTTGTTGCTATGTGATGTGGTCTTGGACATGTCGACATATCATTCTTAGGATATGTTTGGATTGTGTTGGATTTGATAATTTTGTATTAAAATGTGTGAAAGTTTTGGTGGGAATTTTTGTAAGAAAAGTGATATGAAAAAGTAGATCGGAGGAAATTTTTTTGAAATAATATGAGAAGAATTTAATAGAGAATTCATATTTTAAATTTGAAATAAAAGTTGTTTGGATGTTTTATTTTGTAGTTAGAAAAGTTTGGTTTCTTTGAAATAAAAGAATTTTGACTTTGGTTTGGTTTCCTAAGTGTGTCTCTAGTGGGAGAATAAAGGAGGAGATCATTCATTTTGTTTCTTTGTGAATTTTCACATTTCAAGGCTATTTTGTCTTTCATTTCAACATTTTTTGTTGTGTATATAATTTCTTATTTATTAGTGTAGCAATGTGGCCTAGCTTTGCCCTTCTTTTTTTAGGTTTTCATTTTATTTTCCTCCCGCTATGTTAAAAATGAAAACCTTATTTCAAATTGTGTAAAACATATACACATAGTTATTGTAATAAAATAAAACACACACATTTATAATAAAATAAAATTATCAAAAAAATATCATAGAAATTATAAAAATATCATATAAAACACACACATCTATGAGTATTACTTATAGAATCCCCCAAAAAAAAGGACAAAGCTAGGCCACATTGCTACACTAACAAATAAGAAATTATATACACAACAAAAATGTTGAAATGAAAGAAAAATAGCCTTAAAATGTGAAAATTCACAAAGAAACAAAATGAATGATCTCCCTCCTTTATTCTCCCACTAGAGACACATTTAGGAAACCAAACCAAAAACAAAATTCTTTTATATCAAAGAAACCAAACTTTTTCTCACTACAAAAATAAAACATCCAAACAACTTTTATTTCAAATTTAAAATTTGAATTCCCTCTTAAATTCTTCTCATATTATTTCAAAAAAATTTCCGATCTACTTTTCCATATCACTTTTCTCACAAAAATTCCCACCAAAACTTTCACACATTCTAATACAAAATTCTCAAATACAACACAATCCAAACATATCCTAAGAATGATATGTTGACATGTCCAAGACCACATCACATAGCAACAAGGGAAGTTAGTCACAGGGTCCTTAATCGACAAGTATTCAATGGCATATAAGCTATAAAAACACATTACCTGTAATGAGGACTATCTTCAAAAAAGAGCGAAGATACCAAAGAACCGCATCAATCGCACTCAAAAAAGCGTGCCACCGAATAAAGCTGTCCTTCTTCAAATGGTTTAGCTACATAACCATCCATTCCACACTTCATGCACTCTTTATTTGTTTGATTCACAGCTTGTCATTGCTAATATTGGAGTGTGCCAATGATAAATGTTGGCTAACGATGAGTAGGTAACTCATGAGAATCACTTTTTCCCTATATTTTCTCTCAATATCATGAATTCGCAGAGTAGCCTCAAACCTAGATGAGGACCATTTACAAATGTAAACAACTATGATTTACACAAAAAGTAAATATTACATTATGAATTACGTGAAATGTATATCTTCTTGTATACTTGTGCATTGTTACATCAATAGGAACACTTAAAAGGTTCTTGGCTACAACTTAACAATAATTATGATTTTGCTAATCGTGTTATACATAAAAGCTTAAAGGGGGCATTAGAGTCAAAAGTTCTAAAATAAGTAGATATAAAATTGAATACATAAAGTATTATTTTAGTAAAGTATTACTTTACTAAAATAATACATAAAGTATTATTTTAGTAAAGTTTTAGCACTCAAGGGATTAAAAGACAATTTGGTTTCCTATCGTATCATAAACTCAAATTTATGTCGCTTTAGTTTGTCAACTAGCGTTGTTCGTTAATCATGGCAAAGATAAAAAGGAAGATGAGAGATTGATTACCCATCCATTAATGGCATTTGGAGATCCATAAAGCAAGCATCGAAGTTGTGAGGTGGATCAAGTAGCTCCAATGCAGCCTTTCCATTCTCTACACAAGATACAATTGCACCATATTTCTTCAAAGCAAACGCAACTCTTCTATTCACAAGATTGTCATCTACGACCAAGATGTGCTTGTTTGTAAGAAGATTTCCAAGAGTTGGTGGCTTTCCCTTCTTAGTAACCTATTTCTTCCAAATCCAGTTGCTTCTTGCAGGATCCAATTAATGCACTTAACCTAAGAGGCTTTGTTAGTACATCATCAACTAAACTAGTAGATTTGAGTTACGTATGCTCGAACGACTCTTGCTAGTTGACAATAAGAAAATCTTTGGTGTCAAGTCCTCTCCAAACTTGACATGGATTCACTTGATTTGAGGCCTTTAGCACACTAATTAAAGCAAGATATGCCTCATTGGCCAAATTGTCTTTGTCAATGAAAATCAAGCTAATTGCTTAGATGCAATGTGTACAAATGACAAACTTTCAGCAAATCAACAATCAAAATAACCATCATGTTAGCTAAGAATCAAATATCTATACTTCAATTTGGTGAGCAGATCTTCTTCTTCTTCTTCTTCTTCTTCTTCTTCTTCTTCTTCTTTAGGAAATTGCAATTTAGATCCAAAATTCATGTATAGATTAGAAAAACTAGTAATTTACAATGCAAATAAATAATATGAATAAAAGTCTAGGTTAGACAAGTTTACAAAATATATGGATAAAGAAACAGTCCAATAGTTAATATTATGAAAACTATCTTAATTTCTTATCTTGCTCTAACAAGCAATTATTATTTATGACTAAACTTCATGTCACTTATAAGATGCTAATAATCTAACAGATAATTCCATTTGATAGTTGATTCTCTACAAGTTGAACAGACATGGACTTTAAGTGATGAATGATGATTCATGCCGTAAGTTAGTGGTCTAGATATTTAGAGTTCATATTAGTTGGACTATCTGAGACAACAATTATAGACTGAAATTCTTTATTATCTAATCTGGGTATGGGCTAGATAGTCTATAACTTTCTAGGAGATCACATTAAGGCTTTAACATGTTACAATAAAATCCCATACATGTCTATTTCAATGGAAACATGTGCAAGAAAGTTACCTCATTTTGACATAAGAAGATATATAAGAGCAAGCAGAGTCAACTCGAAGTTACATCAACCCGTATTCCCAACCTTTTAAGATGGTATCTTGTGACCTCAACTCTAATACTTTTCTCATCAACCACCAGTGCTTTTAATCCTCGAAATCTGAAACAGCTTGATCATGCAGCTGCCCATTAGTAGTATCCACAGAGGTGTTTTCTGCTTTTCTAAATGCTATGGTAAATGAAAATGTACTGCCAATTCCACGTTCACTTACAAAACCAATTTCTCCAGCCATAAGATCCACTAAATGTTTACTAATGCTAAGACCTATTCCTGTTCCTCCATGTGTACGAGATGTTGAACTATCACCTGCATAAAAGGGGTAAAAATGCGGCCTTGTGCATCATTAGGGATTCCTTCACCAGTATCTTCAACAGTCACTAACAGTTTGATATTTTCAGTTTCTTCTCCAGTGCCACTAAGATTATTAAAATTTTCCCAACTCTTCCTTCTGTCTACAACAGGAAACCCACTCAATGTATGGAAAGCAACTATGGACCATCCTGAGCTGGAGCTAAGCTTTGTCTCAGAATCTCATCCCTACAGCGAGAAGGCAACTAACTTCATCAGCTAAATGCACAGTCACAAATATGTGCCCTTTATCTTTGTCTTTGTGAACTAGAACACAGAAAACATGAACATGAATTTTTCATTAACCTTAACGAAAAATAGCCCTTGAATAAAGATCAATTTATCTAATTGAGCAAATTCGATTCAGACATGTATGTCTATGCTCCTTTAAGTTGGATATAAAAGAAAAATAATGACACCAAACACATGCACTTCTTTTGTGACACATCATTCATGAAATCATAACAGACTAAATACTCACTGTTCGAAATACACAATTTCATTTTATTTCCAATTTATGGATTGGGCAATTTACAGCAGATTTGTAAACAAATCTTCATTGCCAAGATCTAGATAATTCAAGCAGCAAACTCAACAATCTGAATTTATCGACATGAACCCTGCCCACTACACTACAGTGATTTTCTTTCCAAGAAGCCACATGAAAAATTATTTTCCCTATATGCACGTGTCCCATAATCATCATTACTGTATTTTCATTTTTAGACTATTGTGAAATTAAGGTGATAAAATTTGCAAACAATTAAAAACTAAAAGGCCTAGGATTTCTTTAAAGCAATTGAGACTCTAAATTGTATCCTCCTAAAAATTGGTTGCTTAGTTGTACTACAATACAAAAATTATGATTCAATCTTGATTTATGCATGTAATCTTAATTTGCATCGCAGAAACAAGCAACATTGTTTAGACCAGAAACAATTTTCATAATAGACATTCAATAACAAGATTTATGCATGTCATCTAAAATTGCATCACGAAACAAGCCATCCTCTATGTAGCATTAAACATTTTTCATAATACTGTTGTGAAAACCAGATCCTTTAAAAATTGACAAGTATACTAACCAAACCTAGTTTAAACAATGACCAGTATATTGCCATGTTCTCAGATTTACTCTACCTTTTCCAAAGTTGCTTTTTAAAGATGAAAAATTGACAGTTGTACTTTCTTTGTCCAATCAATTTCACTTAGAAATGCAATGTTGATGAAAATAACCAACCTTAATTGAGTTTCCAACAAGGTTCATTATGATTTGCGGAATCGTCCAGGTCTCCATAACTACTTTGGGCACCTGGTGGAGACATATACACCAGCTACACTCCCAGAGAAAACACAAAAACAAGAGATGTTATGTTTCTACCAGAGAAGGCTAATATGAATTAACATGACAAGCTAATATACAACCAATGAGAATCAGTTCTATGCTTCAATTTCTTTTTCATGAGATTTTCTGACAAAAGGGATGAAATTTCATCCAGATCACCGCAGATCAAAAGGTGCGACTTCCACTCTAGTCTTCCTGATTCAATCTTAGCCTGATCCAAAACCTCATTTATCAATGCTATTAAATCCCCACTAGCATGAGCGATCTCGCATAGTCCCTTTGGTGTCATCTAAATTTGTATCCATTAGCATCCAAGCATACCGAATTGAATTCCAGTTTATGCCTCTGTGATCAAACAATTCACAAGTCACTTTAATCACAATTTAGTTGTATTACCTAGCACACCATTCATGGGTGTCCTGATTTCATGAGAGACTGTAGCAAGAAACTACATAAGAGAAGAAACAGATAAAGGATAAGTCAAAACAAAGACCGATCTGGAAAAAGAGTAAGAGAGTGAGAGGAGAGATATCTTGAGGCATAACAATAGATGATGAGGAGAATCAACAACTGCAGAAGATTATAAATTGTCATATTCAAGGATGGGAAAATAAAAGAACATTTGATCTAAAAACACCTTTGATTCCTACTACATCTGCAGCCTCGGCATGATGTTTGAGCTCCATCATCTTCTAGTAGTCATGCTCCACCTTATCAATCCGGTTTATTGTTGCATGGAAGATATGACCTAAAAGTAAAGTGATAACAACTGCTATAGCAGATGATGTTATAGCAGACCAGGTAGAGGAGGTTTTAGCTTAAACCTTTGGTCGAAGCAGACAGGTTTACATAAAAGCATCTGTTGTGAAATAGCAACAATATTTGTAATCATATAGGAAAATTCTAACCTACAATGCATCTCATGCTTTCGTTTGGTCCCCAAAATCAAGATTACTGATACGAAGCAGTCCCGTATCAATTACATCTTCACCATACATCTTAATTGGAGCGGACTTGTTTGTTGTATCATAAACATTCACGACAATGGTTTGTTTACTACCTAGCTGGTGTAGAAGTTTCTCAACTTGTGAAGGGACATCATAAGAAGTACCGAGGTACCTTCATCAAGAATGGACACCAACAGAAAAGGAGAAGTAACATTTCGGACATCAGAATACAAAAGCTACAAGAAATAACCTCATCCTGACTAATATCTTAGACGTGAGATTATTGTCAAGGATATCTCGTACCCAACAGTAGCATTGATACGCTGGTGCAGGTAGCATCGGAGGTAGTTCAAAGATTATAAACCGCAAATGTGAGCACAACTCCTAGGTGATTTGATTTCAATAACTTGAAAGGTGATGTAAGACTGTTGGGTATTTAATATAACCCAAGTGTATGTTCTAATATAAGCCCAATAGATAATGCACCTTTGTATGGGCCTATATGGGCAAGAGCCCATTAATTGGTTTTAACCTTAGTGTATTCCTATTTATATGCTAGTTTGAGGCAAGATGCTAGGCATTCCAAATTAAATACCTAGAGTGTAATGCTTCAAGCAATCGCATATACTATTGCTTAACTTTAAACCCTAACAATCTTGAAGCATTAGGTATCAAATATTTGAAAAAAAAAATCGTGAAACGATTTGAATAGTGTCGTAGGGGTATTTTAGTCCTATTAAAATTTGACTTTTATTCGGTGACGGATCGAGGAAAAGGAGGAGTCCATCTCGTGTATCTCGATGAGAGGAATCTATTGGTGGTGTCGGTTTTGATTTGGTGACCGGAAGACGGAGAAATCGGCATTTAAAGTCTCGGTGGCGAAACTTCCAACGCAATTTTCGACGTTTGTGGTGGTGGCGTCACAGTGCTGGTTGGGATTTGTTCCTTGTGGTTGCGCGCTTCGCTTTAGTAGTAGAGCTCCGACGGTGACGAGGCGGCAAAGACGAAGTGGCCGTCGTGAAGCTTGGCAGCGTTGAAGAAGCGTTGAAGGAAAACAAAATTCTTTGCAAATTGATTTTGACCCGTTTGACTGACCCAGCTGGACTCTTTGATTTTGACTCACCTGGTTTGACCGTTGACTTTGACCAACGTTGACTTTGACCGTTGATCAGAGTTGACTTTTAAGAATTTTGACTGCTTCTGAAATCATGTGCACTCATTCTATTTTTCCATTCTTACTTATTAAAAATGGAAAAACTCATGCCAATTGAGATGGTCAAACTTCATACTTTTAGTGGGTCTGAATTTAATTCATGGAAGCGAAAAACTCAGTTTGGTTTAAAATATGAAAATATTTTTTATACTGTTTTGAGTACATTTGCTGATACTGCTGAGGAAGTTGATGAGTCTCAATGGAATAAAGATGATGATTTCTGCAAGGACTATTTATTGAACTGTCTTTCAGACCGTCTTGCAGAAGTTTATAGCAAGTTTAAGACCGCTAAAGAAATTTGGGACAATTTAGATACTCAATTTAAGAATGAGGAGGAATTGTCACAATCACATCTTGTTGACAAATTTATGGATTTCAAATTCAAGGAAGATATGGAAATCACTCAAGTAATCGATCTAGAAAATTTGAGATCTAAATTGATCGGTGAGAACATCATCGTTTGTAATCCTTTTCTAGTTGGTGCCATTATTTATAAATTACCATCTGCGTGGCATTCTTTCAAAGCGAGATGTACAGAAGAAAGTGCGGTGGGATGGATGATCTTAAGCGATTCATTAGAATTGAGGATGAGAATCGAGCTAAGAATAACTTGGAGATGGTTAGACAACAACAATTAGCTGCTAACGCGGTAACAAATCCTAAGAAATTTCCTAAGAAATCCAAGTCACACAAGAGTGAGTCTCAACAATTGGAGGCCAAAAGCCTGTCTTTAAGAAAAGAAGGGCAAGTGCCACATTTGAGGGAAGTGGGGCCACCTTGCAGTTGATTGTAGGCAACCTAAAAGGACAAATCGACACACCAAAGAAGGAAGCAAATATGCTAGTACGTAAGATCGAGCCTCAAAATTTGTTGCTATGGTGGGCAATAATGGAAAGGCGATTTCTTCAAAATGGTGGTTAGATTCAGGGCAACTTGCCATGTCTGCAAAAATGAAAAGTTACTTGATGATGTTGCTGAGGCCAATGAAACTATTGTTGTGGCTAGTGGGGCAGCGGAGACGGTGACTCACTGGTACTGCAAATATGAGCCTTTCTTCAGGTCAACTTCTAACTTTAAAAGATGTTAAAGTAGTTCTTACTATTCAAAAGAATTTAATTTCTATTAGTCGCTTAGACAATGCTGGCATGAGTATATTTATTTCTGGTGGTAGAGTAACTTTATCTGTTAACTCTCATTATTTTGGTTGTGGATTCTTGACTAGTGGTATGTATAGATTGAGTTCTATAAATGAAACGGTCAGCCAAGTTAGTTCAAATTTAATTGATCCTACAACGTTGCATAATCGGTTAAGATATGTGAATTACAAGAAAATGACTAGACTAGCTAAAACTCATAATATACCTCTAGATACTTCGATCAGATTTAACAGATGTGAAGTATGTGCTCAAACAAAAATTACTAGAAAATCATTTTGTACGGTCTCTAGGAGTACACAACTTCTTAAATTAATACATTCTAACATCAGTGATTTTAAAAGTTTCACAACTAGAGGTGGTCGGAAGTATTTGATAACTTTTATAGATGATTTTTCTAGATATTGTCATATTTATCTGTTACAATCAAAAGATGAAGTATTTGATAAATTTAAGATTTTCAAGAATCGTGTTGAAAACCAGTTGAACTTGAAAATTAAAAGGTTTAGGAGTGATAGAGGAGGAGAATATACATTGACAGGGTTTAAGGAATTTTGTGCTTCAGAGGGCATAATACTTGAAACTACTGCTCCTTACTCACCTCAATCCAATGGCATAGCTGAACGTAAGAACAAGACGTTAACAGAAATGTTAAACTCTATGTTATTGATAGCTGGCATGCCTTCTTGTTATTGGGGAGAAGCAGTTTTGACTGCTAATCACATCCTGAATAGGTTGCCGCACTCTAAGTTGTCTTCAACTCCTTATGAGATATGGCATAAACATCCTTGTAAATATGATACTCTTAAGACTTGGGGCTGTATTGCTTATGTGAGGATACCAGACCCTAAGAGACCTAAGGTGGGGCCTAGGACAAACACTTGTGTGTACCTAGGTAGTGCAGAGGATAGTGCAGCTGATCGGTTCTTGGATCTATCAACCAATGTGGTTATAGAATCTAGAGATGCAGTTTTCTTTGAAGATAAATTTCTTCGAGATCAAGGGTTGACAGTACCCGGCACTATAGAAATAATTTCAGAATCACCTAAAGAAACTGAATCAAATTCCTCTGACACTCGAATAATTTCTGAATCTGCACCTTTAAGGGTTTCTACAAGAGAACGAGTTCCCAAAACGTTTGGTGAGGATTTTGTCACTTACCATTTAGAGGATGATCCATCCACTTATAAAGAAGCGATGAGATCTAGGGACTCCTTATTGTGGGCAGAAGCCATTGATGATGAAATGAGCTCTCTGTTACAAAATCAAACTTGGCAACTAGTCGATTTGCCAAAAGGGGCTAAGACTATAGGTTGCAGGTGGATTTTGAAGAAGAAACTTAATCCTGGCGGATCTATAACTCGCTATAAGCCACGTTTAGTACGTAAGGGGTATACTCAAGTAAGTGGGGTAGATTATTTGGATGTTTACTCCCGATGTCACTTGACTACGATAAGAATTCTTCTTACTTTGGCATCTATTGAACACGATGTTTACTCCCCGGTCTGTCACTTGACTACGATAAGAATTCTTCTTGCTTTGGCATCTATTGAACACTATGTTGTGCATCAAATGGATGTAAAGACAGCTTTCCTAAATGGAGATCTGACTGAGGAGATCTACATGAACCAACCTGAAGGGTTTGTCATGAAAGGTTTTGAGAACAAAGTTTGTAAGTTAAACAAATCTTTGTACGGTCTAAAACAAGCACCTAAATTGTGGCATCAAAAATTCGACAAGGTAGTAATGAGTTTAGGATTTCGATCCAGTTACTCAGATAAATGCCTTTACTACCGTTCTGTGTCGAATCAGGTTGCGATTATTTGCTTATATGTAGACGACATGTTGATACTTGGTTCCGATCATTCAACAGTGAGTGACGTAAAAGCCGAGTTGACAAAAGCATTTAAAATGTCCGATCTTGGTGTGGTAGACATCATTCTTGGTATGAAAGTAAGTTTTACAGAGCAATGTATTACTCTTAGCCAAACTCACTACATTGAAAAACTACTTTACGCCGGGGATACGGTGAATGTAAAGTGGTTGAGACAGTATGATCCTAATGAACGGTGAGCCCCAATGAGGAGCTAAGCGTGAATCGCTTAGATTTTCTAAATTAATTGGTAGTCTCATGTATGTAATGATATGTACTAGACTAGACATAGCCTTTTCGTAGGCATCTTTGAGTCGTTTCACTAGTAATCCCGCCCCGAGCATTGGAATGCCCTCACGAGACTTATGCGATATTTGAAGGGTACCTCCAACTATGCTCTATGTTATAATGGCCATCCTTCTATCTTGGAAGGATTTTCGATGCATCGTGGTGCTCGGAATTAGGAGACGATAAATCTACTAGTGATTATATTTTCACACCGGGTGGAGCGGTATGCGTGGAATTCCAAGAGACAGACTTATATTGCTTTGTCGTTTATGGAATCGAACTTTCGCTTCTCGCTTAGAGGAGAAGCGAGTGGATAAGAGAACCGATCTGGATATTCCATTAACTCGCTTAAAGATTAATTCTTTAAGTATGTTCTGTGATAATCAAAGCTCTGATTTGAGTGAAAAACTCACTCTTTAATGGTAAAAGGAGACATATTAGGTGAAACATGCCCTCTTGAATTATCTCATAGAACACGTATTATCACTTTGGTCGATGTGCGATCGAAGGATAATATGGCTGATGCTCTCACAAAGGGACTAACCAAAGATTGAATATTCAAAATTGTGGGGGAAATGGGGTTAAAGACTAAGACTATATAGACATGTCTTAACCTACATTTATGTTATTTTAAATTTTCGAATCTCCCTTTGTTGGCTAAGATAAGCACTTATAATGTTTCGACAATGTTTATGGTTGTCAATATATCATTCCACATTTGATGATATATCCTTTTTTGGGTGAGTTGTCTCATTCCACATGTGATGAGGTAATTTTACTCATTTTGGATGTTCGGTTTAGAGTGGTTGTATCATTCCATATCTGATGATGCTGCTTAACTAAATTTGGACTTGATAGCTGTAACATTCCACATAGAAACATGAAATGGTTCTTTTGAAAAGAAACTGTTTAGGTCTTGTTCTTATAAAGAAACTGGACATTGATGCTTATTGGTATGTGACATTGATGCATATTGTTATTGACATTGATGATTATTGTTATTGATATTGATGCTTATTGGCATTGATATATATTTATTTTCAGTCATTGTGGTATTGTGCTAAGTTCTTTTGGTAGAACTAGACACTTTAGTTTGTTACACAAATGATTGGATTTACATGAAATTCATATTTGGTAACTTGCAGAAAATGACGGAAATGAAGGAGCTGATTCCAACTAGGATCCTGAAGAGAATGATCTACTTGATGGATAATTTCTCTAGAGCTCTGCACTGTGAGGGACTATTATTTTCTTTGAAGTTGAATAAATAGTTCACTTACATATGAAATTGGCCATTTAGTTTGAGTTTAGAGTATTTCTAAAACTCTTGTGTACGAAGTTTAGATAATTTCTAAAACTTTGATTTGATTCACTTATGAGTGAGACTTATTGATTGTGTTTGGTTGAGTTTAGATTGTTTCTAAAACTCATAATTGTGTTTAAAGAATTTATATTTTTGAGTAATGAATCTTTTGTGCTATGAATGATTCAATATTTTGTTTTGAACATTACGTTACGAGAGGCAAACAAACTCAATAATAGCAAGCAGAACAGGAAAATCCTAAAATTTGTATCATTATACTTTTTAACACCTAAGCAAATAAAATAGTAGGGATAAATATTTTTACACCAAAAGATGGAATAACATTTGTTTGTTGGGCTATTAAGAGTGTGTGAATAGATTGAATTTTTATTTATATTTTTATATTTTTAATATATTTAAATATTTTTAATATATATTCTATTTTATAGTGTTAGTTAAAAATATAAAAATAAATTGTCAACACAATTAATAGTCACTCTAAATTTGATTTCTAACTCAAACTTCTAAGTGACAGTGACTCATGTGGATGTATGTTTCTCATGACGAAGAATTAATTTTTATATTGCTCAAAATGACTAATTTCTTTAATATCCAAACAAGACAAAAAAATTACAATGAGTTTTTATTAGGCAACCATGCGTGAGTTGACAAAATTGTGATACTAGGAGGGCTCTAAGTCCACGCCTACATCCACCCAAATTAGCATGTTGTATTTTTCCCACTTTTTCCCCGAATGGCATGCGGTGAACTTCGCAACATGATCTATCCAATGCATTAATGGAAGATTTGATCTGGAGTGGGAAGGGGTTTAGTCAACCTGAACAAACACGGGCTCGAGAAAAATGACAATATAACATGCGATCAAGACGCAATTCTTGGGACACGCAACAAACAAACAAACAAATCAAATCAAACAAATAAACAAACATACATACATTCGCTACTACATTTTTCCTCCTTTCTTTTCAAAGTTTTCATCCAATTCAAATTCAATGGCCGTTTAGGAATGATTTGATCTTCCTTTCTCGTGCAATTACGCAATTCATTCATTTTTTGATTCAATCGTTCGTTTTACTACTTTCATTTCTTACATGCGTCTACTCCTTGACTCCTTACCTATTAGCCAATTTCAATAGATATGATGTAAAATATTAATGGGTTTATGTTGGGATTAAAAATAATAAATCCCAAAAGCAACAAAATAGATTAAAAAACCTTCCACAGTAAGGCTTTAAATGAAAGTTTGGCATAAATCAAACAAAACAAATAAATTAATGATGGACCCACACAAGCAAAACAATTGCTTGAATTTGCGAGAGAACTTGGATAATTGAAGCAAACAAAGGAAAGAATTGGTAGGTGGCCCACGCACAAACCAAACAAAGTCTGTAGGAAAGCTTCGGTCAACAAAATAGACCAAGAAAAGGAACAAAATTGATTTTGAAATCAAACTAGCCTTGCGGCTTTCAAACAAGACAGAGGCTCTATGTTTCTCTGTTTTTTCCTCTCTGTTTTTCTCTGTAATTTAAAATCATGAATAACATATCCTATTTATAGGACTTAACTAAACCCTATACCTATTGGATTTGGTAACTACTAAACCAAAACCCAATATGATTAATAATTCTAAATCTAATAGAATTATTAAATTACAAATTATAAACCCAATAGGATACTAGGATACTTAGTTTAATTCAACTACAGTGCCTCCTTTAAACTAAGTTTTCGTAACTTATCATGCCTAGCATTTTCTTCAACTTCATAAATGAATCCATCTTCAACGCTTTCGTGAAAATATCAGCTACTTGCTCTTCGGTCTTGCAATAATCGATCACAATTTCCTTTCGTTGAACTAAATCACGAATGAAGTGAAATTTAATGTCGATATGCTTGCTTCGACCATGAAACACTGGATTCTTTGTCATCTTTATTGCTGACGTACTATCACACAAGATAGTAGTTGCTCCATCTTGCTTATGTTGAAGAAAATCTAGCATCCTTCTAAGCCACAATGCTTGAGTAGCACTGCTAGCCGCTGCAATGTATTCTGCCTCCGCTGTAGATAACGCGATAACTGGTTGCTTTTTTGAACTTCACGAAAATATACCGGAACCAATAAAAAAAGCATAACTAGAAGTACTCTTTCCCTCCACAGTGTCACCAGCCCAATCACTATCAGTGAATCCAAGAAGATCAACAGGATCACTTTTTGTATAAAAAATTCAATCACCTTGAGTACCTTTAATGTACCTCAAAATTCTCTTAGCTGCTTGCAAGTGAGACTGACGTGGATTCTCCATAAATCTACTAATTAAGCCGACACTGAAATTGATATCAGGTCTTGTAGCTGTCAAGTACCTCAAACTCCCTACCAAACTTTTAAAATAAGTAGGATCCACACAAGTGCCAGTCCCATCTTTGGTTAAATGCAATCGTTCTTCAACTGGAGTCAAGATTGGTTTTGCACCATCCATCTTGAATTTCTTCAAAATATCTCCAGCATATTTCTTTTGGCAAATAAAAATGCCTTGATTAGTCTGCGAAACCTCAATTCCAAGGAAGTATGACATAAGACCCATGTCCGTCATCTCGAATCATCGAATCATAACCTCCCAGACTCGCTATCATCCGGGATTATTCCTAGTAAATATTAGATCATCCACATATAAGCATACGATAACAACTGCAGCATGAGAAAATGTCTTCACATATGAAGCATGGCCAAAGGACAGCGCTGAAAACCACTGTCAACGAAGAAAGAATCAATACGGGTGTACCACGCTCTTGGAGCTTGCTTCAAGCCGTAAAGGGCTCTTTTTAAACGGTATACCTTATTTTCTTGACCTTTCTTCACAAATCCTGCAGGTTGTTCAACGTACACTTCTTCCTCAAGTATACCATTCAAAAGCGCAGACTTTACATCCATTTAATGTATTTTCCAACCATTTTGGGCAGCTAAGGAAATAATTAAACGAACAGTATCAAGCCGAGCAACAGGCGCAAATACCTCAAAATAGTCGATGCCAGGTTTTTGTTTATAACCTTTAGCAACCCACCGCGCCTTGAATCTGTCTACTTCTCCATCGGGCTTGTACTTCGTCTTGTAAACCCATTTGACACCAATGGGTTTCTTGCCACTTGGAAGATTTGTGAGCTCCCAAGTATCATTCTTTTCAATGGTATGAATTTCATTAGCCATTGCTTTCTTCCAGTGATCCTCACGAACAGCATCTTCAAAAGTAACTGGGTCACAATCTGCAAAGAGAGCAAAATTAACAACATCTTCGTCAGATAAATTTTGAGAGTGACCATCAACAACTTAATCCTGCAAACGAGCTGGTAGACGTCTTTGTCTTTGTGCCCGACCAGACTGCACAGGAATAGGTTGAGTAGAAACTTGTTGCTGTTCAGGTACTTCGGGCTGATTGACCTCATCATCATTGTCATCAAAGTATAAAGGTTGAGGAGGATGACTAACCGAATCATCTAACCCTTTTTCTGACCAATCCCAGACACCTTTCTCATCAAAATTCACATCTCTACTAAAGGTGATCTTCTTTGTCAGAAGGTTGTATAACTTGTACCCTTTAGTCTCAGAACTGTAACCAATAAAAATACACTTCTCCGCCTTATCATCAAGTTTCTTCCTGAGAGCATCTGGAACATGTGCATATGCCAAACAACCAAATACTCTAAGATGAGAGATATTTGGCTTTTTACCAGACCAAACCTCATAAGGGGTCTTCCCACCATTGCATCTAGTAGGACATCTATTTAATAAATAGATACCACATGAAACTGCTTCTGCCCAGAAACCCTTGGGCATATGTTTGGCAACCATCATTGATCGCACCATGTCCATCACAGTTCTGTTCTTTCTTTCTGCAACACCATTCTGTTGAGGAGTGTACCTTGTTGTCATCTGATGCTTAATCCCATGCTGTGCCAAAAAACATCGCACATTGTATACTCTGTGCCTCTATCAGTTCTCAGAGTTTTGATGGAGTAACCACTTTTCTTCTCAACATACACTTTAAAACTTTTAAAAGTATCACAAGCATCAGACTTATTCTTCAGAAAATAAACCCAAGCCTTTTTGCTGAAATCATCAATGAAAGTAATAAAATACTTATTACCTCCATTGAAAGGAACATCCACTATACATAGATCAGAGTGAATGAGCTGTAAAGGTTCTTTTGCCCTCCAAGCCTCGCTTTTAGGAAACGGGTCTCGATGCTTCTTGCCCAAAATACAAAACTCACACTGTCTATGGTGAAAGTTGATGGAAGGCAGCCCAAAAATAATATTATTCTTAGCCAAAAACTGCAATCCACGGAAGTGAAAATGCCCAAATCTCATGTGCCACAACCAAGTGTCATCAACCTCAATTGAGTTAAAACAAGGTGAATCACCACAATTCAAAATAATAGGAAACAATCTGTTATTTGTCATATTCACCTTTGCAATCAAACCCAATCTATCATCGATAGTGCGAGCGTTTTCAAAACGTAAATCATAATTCTTCTCTTGAAGTTGACCCAAACTCAAGAGATTTTGATGCAAAGCAGGCACATAAAACACATCAGCAACAGCACTTTTTGCTCCATTCTTCAAGGTAATAGAAATATCTCCTTTACCACATACAGGCACTTCATGATTATTACCAAAACGAACAGTGGATTTAAATGACTCATCCAAATTTTTAAATAATTCCTTCTTTTCAGTCATGTGGTTACTACATCCAGAGTCAACATACCACGTGTTATTTTTAGACTCCCACCACACCAGAAAATAAGATTGTCTCATGCTTTTACCGAATCTTCAAGAACATTAGCACCAATATCCTTATTTTACGATTTATTAGACCAACAATTCTTTTGTATATGGCCTACTTTACCACAATTAAAACATTTAGGCCCTTTTTGCGATTATTGTTGGAATTATAAAATTGCCTCTTTGTTGGGAGGAATTGTTATCTCTACCGCGACCACGAGAGTTACCTCTTCCACGTCCACGACCTTTGAAATTCTGACCACGACCACCAGAAGCAGCACTATTTGACGAATCTTCACTGCTTTTCTCCTTAGCAGTCTGTATTTTCACAGCTTGCAACGCCTTCTCCATGTGCTCCTTTTCATGGGATTCATCCAATTTACCATTAATTCGTTGTTCATACAAAGCAATGACCCTTGCAATTCATCAACCGACAAAGTTGATATCTCTTTGTCTCTTGCATCACAAAGAACGACATGGTCAAACTTTAATGGCAAAGTATTTAAGACCTTTTCTACAATGAGTTGATCAGTAAGATCATACCCATTCAACTGCATCTCGTTCTTTATATCATTCAAACGAGAAAAATAAGACTCAATAGTCTCATTCTTTTCTATGCTGCATAGCTCGAACTTTCTTTTTAACGTCAACAAATTACTTTGTTGGACTTTGTCAACACCTCGATACGTTTTGGCCAAAATATCCCACGCCTGTTTTGCGGTTTTAGCGGTGGATATTTTTCCAAATACAGAAACATCAATTGCCTGGTGTATTTGAGACAGCGCCAAACTGTCGTTTTGTTTCGTCACCTTAGTAGCATCCTTTGCTAAATTTTCTTGAATATGGGCTAACAAATCAAATGCGATGAGATGCGTTTCCATCTGGATCCTCCAAAAATTATAATCTTGTTTACCCTTTAATTTGGGTACGGAACAATTAATATTCCTATTCGCCATAACTTTCAAACACCAACCAAAGCTCTGATACGGTATGTTGGGATTAAAATAATAAATCCCAAAAGCAACAAAATAGATTAAAACCTTCCACAAATTAGTAAGGCTTTAAATGAAAGCACGCAAATCAAACAAAACAAACAAATTAATGATGGACCCACACAAGCAAAACAATTGCTTGAATTTGTAGGAGAACTTGGATAATTGAAGCAAACAAAGCAACAAATTGGTAGGTGGCCCACGGTCAAACCAAACAAAGTCTGTAGGAAAGCTTCGGTCAACAAAATAGACCAAGAAAAAGAACAAAATTGATTTTGAAATCAAACTAGCCTTGCGGCTTTCAAACAAGACGGAGGCTCTATGTTTCTCTGTTTTTTCCTCTCTGTTTTTCTCTGTAATTTAAAATCATGAATAACATGTCCTATTTATAGGACTCAACTAAACCCTATACCTATTGGATTTGGTAACTACTAAACCAAAATTCAATATGATTAATAATTCTAAATCTAATAGAATTATTAAATTACAAATTATAAACCCAATAGGATACTGGGATATTTAGTTTAATTCAACTACGATTTAGTGGAATTTAAGGAGCCAAAAGAGTTAACATGTCCAATCTAATTAAATTTCAATATTTCCAATGAATTGTTAAGTCTTCTAGCATGGATTTTGAACTTTTTACTTCCTCTTTTTTTTTAAATGCAGAAATGCAAAATAAAATGTGTTTATATTGTGTTTTAAAACTTCGCTCCACAGTGTGTAATTCACAATCCCTTTTGAATAATTTTTTTTTTCTAGTTTTTTCTGGATTTAAGATAGATGGCTATGGGTTTTGCTGGTTCTTTTCTGGTTGTTTATAGACTGAATTGAATTGGCCTAGATGAAGAATGTTTTTTGGGTTTTTTTTTTCTGATTTTTTCATTGCAATTAGGTTGAAGTACAATGTGACTAATTTTTGAATTTTTTCTGACCGAATTGGTCCAAGTAGATGGTGACTGATTTTTCTAGTTTTTTCTAATTTTTTCCGTTCGAATTGGCCTAAAGCATTTGGCTATGCTTTTTTGGCTCTGGTTGTTTCGGAATAATTTTTGGTTTTTGGACTTATTTTGGGGTTCTTTTCTGGTTTTTCTAGTTGTTTGAATCGACTGGATTGGCTTGAAGCATTTGGTTCGCTTTTTCTAGTTGTTTCTTGATTGTTTTGGTGTTGTTTTTGGTTGTTTCGACCGAATCGCATTGGCTTAGATGGCTACCGCTTTTTCTGGATTTTTACGGACTATAGTGTTGCTCGAGAATCTAGATCGACATTGGTTGTTTCTGGATTGTTTTGGTGTTGTTCTTGGTTGTTTCTTGATTGTTTTGGTGTTGTTTTTGGTTGATCTAGGATTGCCTTATATCACCGAAGTATAGTAAGAACACCAAAGGGTTTATAAAAAGAAGAAAAATAATGGAGAAAGAACAGGAAAGGAAGATCAAGTGGAAAAGCAAAGTGGAGATACCAATCCCAGAATTTGACGAATTCTTTTCTTTTCAGTCTTAACAAAACACGACTTATTTAATTAAATTCAAGAAGCGCTGTTTGGTGAGAAGGACATTTGTAGTAATTGTCAGTCAATCCTACAACAGGGAAGTGGACTTCTACACTTTGGTATGTAGCATTATGCCTCAGATTTTTCTTCTCCTCCTCCTTCTTCTTCTCAAGGTTTTCTCGATTTCGTACTTTTCCTGCAAAAATTCTCCCCTTTTATTTCTCCAGAAACGAACAAACCAACAAAATTAGCCCACATGCTAAGATAATTCTAATACTTGTGTTATGTCCACCTAACAACAATTACATGTCATTGATGGATAATAATGAGTTCTAGAACTGAAATTTAGTGGCTCCTCTTATTCAATCGCCTCGTTTCTTGCGGTAATAAATAATGCTATGTATACAACTTCCCTTCCCTTCCCTCCTCTTACTTTTTACTTTTATTCTTTTTCTCTTTCCTTATTTTGTAGGCAAATCTCAAGTGACTTCCTTATGTCGTCTCGATTCATTTTAAGCTTGGAGTGGTCAATTCTTTCTTTTACTTGGGATCCCTACTCCATTCTAATATTTTGCCCTTTTTTCAATATATGGATAAAACTTTTGTAATGCTTTTTCGCTTTGATGCACACAAGATAAAAATCGTGTCTTTGAAGCTCAATACTTCTGTTGCCTGTTTTAGTCCACCTTTGCATATTTGATTGGATGCATTTACTCATAACTGTTTGCTTAATTGTGCTATTAAGAAACAAAAACTGATAGTTAACCTTAAATTCTGGTTATGATCTTTTTTTTCCTGGCTCTGACTACGAATTGCACATTTTCTTGGTTGTGTTAGAAAAGCTCTGGGTGATCAGAATTGTGGGAAAGAGGATTGATTTGCGTGTTAAAATTCTGAAGCTATGGTTCTGGGGCTGAAGTCAAGGAAAAAAAGGGGTGCATCTGTTCAAATTGATTATGTTGTGAATGTAGTGGGAATTCAGAACGCATATATTTTGTACATTTTATAATGTTGATTTTTTACAATTTAACACAAATACACAACTTATTTTTGTAAAAAAATTAGTGTAGCTGATAAAATGTGAATAATTAAACTCATTTTAGTCATTTTTTGTAGGATCTTACGATCCTACAGATCCGATTATGTTATCCAAAACGATCTTACAAAAAATCGGTTTTGATAATTTTTTGTAAAATCTTACGATCCTACGATCTGATTCTGATACCCCAAAATGATTCTACGTAGGATCCCGATCCTGCGAACCATGGTGAGCATACATAGGTCCTTGTATCTAAGAGGTAATTTCCTTTGTACTACAGTTGAAACATTCTTCCCCATCTGAATTTTGCTCATTACATTTCAACCTTTTCTTGGTGGTGCATAATTCTTTGAGAAACTTTGCAAAGTGAGGTATCTATTTAATGGCATCAAGTAAATGAATATTTATCACAACTTTGTGGAATCCAACTATTTAATTAAGGGAATTTGACTATTTAATTATAACAAAGCATTGCGATGGTCCCTATGGATGATAACACAATGTGATTTTTGCCCAAGATCAATGTCAAAGTGAAGAAATTCAACCAAGCGTGGATAAATGGCGGGAGTAACTATTACTCTTTTAAGGTAGCCAAATGCATCATCATCTAATTAGTGACATGAATGGATTAACGAGATTCCCTTTGTCCCTATCTATTATCTAGCAAAACCACGATCAAGAGAACGAGCTTCGTAGAATCAACAGAAAAGAAGACCTGTTGACTTGACTATAGTCGATTTTGTGAAATGACTTAAGAGGTGTAGAATACGTGGAAGTCGAAGACGAAAGTGAAATATCACTACTTTTAACGTTATTTTACTTATTCCGTGAATCACATATAGTAGTCTTGACTTCTCCCATCCGGTGATGGGAGAAGAGAAGTATAAGCAAACCGTGGAATTTGCAAATAAGTTAATGATCCAAGCTTGATGGTTTTGTAGCATTTTAAACTTGTCAAGATTGAAGCAAGTCGGTACTCTTAAGGGCTGAGAAATTGCATACAAGCTTCGGGTGATCAAAGTCATGTGAGCGTGTCAGTGGACGGTAATGATGTTGAGGCTGTTGCCTGGCTGTCGAACATCCAATTCTTCATAATGCGCTCTGAACTGTGAGTTGCAGCAGCAATGGGGTGGAAGTGTAAAAGTTAGCAATGGGGTGGAAATGTAAACATGCTGCTCAATTATAGGGTTTCAATTATTGAAGGTGTGAGAGAAGCTTTTTTTTTTTATAAAAAAACAAAATGGATCTCCATTTATATTTATTTAGATAGTAATTCAAATGAGCCCTCGTACATTTATGAAAAATAGAGGGAATAGTGACGGAAGACCAAGAAAATACATTTATGAAATGTGAAGAACTATTTGTTCCTTTTTTTAAAAGTAAGGGGATTAAAAAACTCATTGGCTAATATGTGAAGAACCATTTTTGTGATTATCTCATTTTTAAATTACATAACCTTCCCATCTTTATCTCAGTTTGCCTTTTTTCCCTTTCTATTTTTTGGATAATTCCGCATTTCTCCCTTCATATTTCACATAATTTCACGTAATTCCCTTTAACTATTAAACAAAAAACACATATCTTTAAAATATTACTAACTTTTAACTGAAAGTAATATTTTTTCCTACTATCCTTATCGTGACTCACGAAACTAGGCTCAAACTGCAAAATATAACTTGCTTGTAATTGTTAATTGTATTCTAATACTTCCTTTTTCCTAAAGAAAAATTCATTTTAAATTAAATATAGTTTTTGCTTATTTATTAGATATAACACGCTTGACCAACATTAAATACATCACTTTATATTTTTATCCTTGCTTTTTAATTATGAGTCGTATATAATTATTATTAATAACAATATTTTAGAAATTTAGTTTAAAAGTTAAATTTTTTTATTTTTTTGGGGAGGACAAAGAAAAGTTTGGAGAATAAACTCTTTAATTGTGAGCTGTGTATAATTATTATTAGTAATGATGATATTTTAAAATTTTGGTTCAAAAGTAAACTCTTTTTTTTTCCTTCTTTGGGACAAAGAAAAGTTTTGAAAGTAATTTTTTTTTTTTAATGAAGAGAGTATTATTTTGTAATCCTTTAAATTATAATAAAAATTTCTTTGTGCCTTTAATAGTCATAACAGAGGATAATTCTAGGAAGGAATAGTTCATATAATGTTAGTATATTTTAATAAAATGATTGCTGTATTAACAAACTCGGTGATTACAAATTGACTATAAAATGATTACTAAATCAACTATTTTTGTGGTAATGATGTTTGGGAAATTTACAAATATACCATGGTTGACCGTTGACTTTACAAAAATACCACCCTCCTCTTTTTCTTTTGTGTTATATCACTTTTATGAAGAAAATGTCTACAACACCCTCCTCTGTTGTATGCGAGTGGGAAACCAAGAGACGTTGAGAAACCGTGCTTCTTCCATAACCGAAGCCTTCATTTCAATCAATATCATCAGCCGTTCTTCACTTCTTCCATTACATAAGCCTCTAAACTGTTTTCTTGTTCATTTCCTTCCACAACCTTCGTTTTTTTCCACGTCAAACACCATTACAAAACATTGAGTGTTAGTCCATTCTAAAAGCACAATGGCACGCATAAAGGGAGGCGCCCATCTTCTATTGCTAAGAAGACACTGCGACGGAGAAAAAGGAAGTACAGTTTCTGCGAAGTATCGCAATTTTTGGGTTTAAATTGATCATTTTATTCTTCATATATAGTGTGTGTTGATATTGTATGTATGTATTTGATCTGGGTTCTCTGAATTTGGTCGAGAAAATGGTCTGGCGAGGGTCGACGGTAAGTCGAGCTCTATGTCAAGCAGCACTCGATATCCTAAAAAGTCGAGTAATAAGTCGAGTTTTTAGTCGAGTCATTGGTTCTTCAACGTTCCAGTTTTTAATTTTTTTAAAAACTTTATATTGTTTGTCGGGCAACTAGTCGAGTCAACAATGAGCATACTACGTAATTTGTGTTTTAAGAATCATATATATTTTGTCGAGCAAATAGTCGGGTAATTAGTCGAGCATTAAATAGAATGTGTTGTCTTCGGCCCTTTTATATTTTTTGTCGAGCAATTAGTCGGGTAAATAGTTGAGCATTAAACAGAATGTGTTGTCTTAAGCCCCTTTTATATTTTTTGTCGACAATTAGTCGGATAAATAGTCGAGCATAAAACAAAATTTGTTGTCTTGAGCCCCTTTTATATTTTTTGTCGAGCAATTAGTCGGGTAAATAGTCGAGCATAAAACAGAATTTGTTGTCTTGAACCCCTTTTATATTTTTTGTCGACCAATTAGTTGGGTAAATAGTCGAGCATAAAACAGAATTTGTTGTCTTTAGCCCCTTCATATTTTTTGTCGAGTAATTAGTCGGGTAAAGAGTCGAGCATGAAACAGAATTTGTTGTCTTGAGCCCCTTTTATATTTTTTTGTCGAGCAATTAGTCGGGTAAATAGTCGAGCATTAAACAGAATTTGTTGTCTTGAGCCCCTTTTATATTTTTTGTCGAGCAATTAGTCTGGTAAATAGTTGAGTATGAAACAGAATTTGTTGTCTTAAGCCCCTTTTATATTTTTTGTCGGGCAAGTAGCCGGGTAAATAGTCGAGCATGAAATAGAATTTGTTGTCTTCAGCCTCTTTTATATTTTTTGTCGAGCAATTAATCGGGTAAATAGTCGAGCATTAAACAGAATTTGTTTTTTGCAGAACTTTTTTGTTTTTTTTCGAGCTATTAGTCATGTAAAGGGTTGAGCCAGTACTAATTTGGTTTTATTTTGCAAATTTTGTTAATCAGGACCCTCTGAAGGAGCAAATGATAGTGCAGTGTGATTTCTTCAATGCCAAGGTTTCGCAATACTGCTACTATGAAGCTAATATGCAGAGAATAAGGCTGAAATTAAGCGAAACGCAAAAGAACATATTAAGAAATGAGAGTAGCCTTGCTGAAATTGCACTAGACCATGAGCATACATTTTGGTGCAAACAGATATTTCACAGCGCCCTACTGAGGCAACTTAAAGAAGACGAGGACTCCCGAAATGACAGCAGCATATATTTTAATTTCGCCGGTAAGAAGGTCAAATTTGGGTGGAGGGAGTTCGCACTAATAACTGGTTTGAAGATGGGCGACTTTACGCGTGAATACGCGAAATTACAGACACCCGATGGCCCAAGTTTGATTAGTAGGTATCTAACTGGAGAAGGTAGGCACGATGAAACAACATACGCTGATGTTTTCAAAGCTTACGACCAAATAAACGCAAGCTATTCGGATGAGGTTGTTGTCTCCCTTACCTTGCTATTGCTATACACATCCATCATTAGGGAGCAAAAGAGGAACCATATAGATGAGAAGGTCATCCATTTGGCCTGTAATTGGAGGAAGTTTGATGAAATCCCATAGGGAGAAGAGTCTTTTCAGGTGACTGTGGATGGTGCTAGAAAGGCTATGTCCAATGCCTTGAAGCAGTCTAGGGATCAAGACAACAGAACGTACACCGTTGGTGGATTTCCTGTTGCGCTAGGGGTAAGAAATTAAAAGTCACACCATGGTTTCTGTAATTTTGTTCTTACGTCTAAATAATTTATTTTTCCCATTTCTTATTTATGAATTGTAGGTGTTCGCGTATGAATTGATGCCGCATTTTGACCGATTCCATTTAGTTCAAAAGGTTGAAACCTCTGGATGTAGGCCAAGGATGTTCAAGTGGAAGGCAGTTAAGAGCCACAGATCTGCCCAAAAAAAGAATGCAGTATGGTCCAAAAAGCTACTTAGTGGAGAGGTATAAGCTTATAATTATAGACAATGCAGTAAGTTTGAGTTTTAGATATTGTTATATCATGATTTCACATTGAATGTGATGCAGAGAGTTAAAGTCACACCGATAACTCCAACTCCAGAAGAAGCAGAGAATTTTTGAGTTGGGATGAAGAAGAAATAGGAGAGGCCGCCAATGAGTTGGAGTTTGGCGAGGAAGACAAGTAAGAAAAAGACCAACAAGATCCCAAACAGCCATGTGGAATGCGACGGATTTCAGTGAGTCAGATGATTAAACGTCATGAGCGGTCAGAGCAAAGAATAGCCGAATTGGAATCTGCGGTTACCCCGCTAACCGCAACCGTCGAACATCTGACTCGTACTCTGCAGCAAGTGATGGCGGGGAGAGAAGGGAAAGCCGATGGTGGGACAACTTTAGAGTTTGATAGTCGAGCGTTGGTACTAATTGATCCACCTAGCGCAGAACGCAAGACTCCATCCGTTCCCATCATAGTTGAAATCGAGACTCCTCCCCCGACCCCGATTAAGGACAAAGCCAATAAGGATTGTGGAGTTGGTGAAATGGATGTTTCCGCTGGTATCAACTTGGGGCCCATTCTTAGTATTGAATATCCCACTCCCCTCCATCCACTACCCCCCATTATTGGTTCCGTCGCGCTTCAATATCCAGGATTTCCAACCAGCGCCGGAAGATGTTGAAGATATACTGAAGTGGTTGAAGCCAATTAAGCAGCAGTTCTTGTAGACTCCTATTTTTTATCTTAATTCGGACTTGCTGAAGAAGGTTCTTATTGAAAATGAGTGGCTTTCAAATGAGGTAATACTTTATTGATTTTCCATTCATCTGTTAGTCATTGAAATTATAGTTCTCCTAATCCACACAGTTCGGGTTTTTTCTGCATTTGGACTTGTACACATCCATGCTTCGGAAAAGGATCCTGATAATGGGCCGCAAAGATATTTCCATTATGGAAACACTTTTTTATGTAAGTTATTCGTCTTGTTCCTTATTTTTCCATTTGGCTGGTGTAGTTGGTTTCAAATATCGACGTGTTTATTTGTTGCCACAGATTGGAATGAAAACATTATACACGGCCAAGCAGAATCCCACGCACAAAGATTTGGCCATGAAACAATTCGTTGGTTCCGTTCCGTATGAGATTGACTGTCGGACGGTGGACCAAGTGTTGTTCCCGGTTCATGTAGATAGGAATCACTGGATATTTGTGAGGATGGATAGCCATCAACACACTTTCCACGTGTATAACTCACTGGACCAACAGGGGATAAGGCCAAAATTAGAGCATCTTGTGCAAACCATGCCGAAGATACTTAAGGCATGTGAACTTCCGAGTAAGGATACTTGGTAAGTCGTCATTGAGTAAGGTTTGCCACGTCAAGAAGCAAAGTTAGAAATTCAGGCAGCTGTACAATGTTTGTGCCACTTCATTGTTTTAAATTTTGTTATAACTAACACCAAACGCGCATTGTTTCTTGTAGCGGCGGAGCCTATCGTATTTTTGTCTTGAAATGGGCTGAATTCCTTATTCACGGAGTCCCACTGGAGACATTTAATCCCAGTCGTAAGTCTGTCATAGACGCACGTACCGAGATAGCTACCTCACTATACGTCTATGCATGATAAGATGACCAAAGAAGATCCAAGCAGTCCAAAAACACTTCAAAGTAAAGTAAATACTCAACTTATAATGTTGCTCGACCTAATGCTAGACTACACGCTCGACCTAACTACAGGCGCAACATTTTGCTCGACCTACAAATGGACCTATTGCTTGACTATTTTATCTGAACGATTCACAAACCCAGTTCAAAAGGAATAAATCAAACCAACCTTCAATTGCAGACGACTTCAAATGCGATTGATTGCAGATGCTTTTAAATGCAATTGCTTGCAGTGCGACCAATGGCGTGTGAGCGAACAAACTTTGCTAGGTGTGTGACAAGAGAAGTGCTAAATCCTTGTAGTGAAGAGTAGTCTATAGCTGAGCAATCAACCAAACAGCCCTAAACTGTTGAAATGAAGAGTATCAAAGGAATAGAGGTGCTAGAATCTGTGTTCTAAGAGAGAAATCCGTATTTTATAGCAGAAGAGAAGAGAAATGTGTTGTGGTTATTTTTTTGATGAAAGTGTTATAACACAAAAGAAAAAGTGGAAGGTGGTATTTTTGTAAAGTCAACGGTCAACCATAGTATATTTGTAAATTTCCCATGATGTTTCAATGGTAGGAGTTATAAACTTTTCAAAATTTGAAAGTTCGTTATATTTTCTTAATTATAAATCATAAGTTATAGAAAAAAATGAAAAATTTTCAAGTTTTGAAATTTCTTGTAAATGCATGGTTTATATTTTCTTCATTATTGTATAAATTACAATTTTTTATTGATTTTTTACTATTACTAAATGTTAGACTATGATAATTTAGGAACTATACAAAGTATATATGTATATTGTAATGAAAAAGTTGCGATAGGTTTCTACAGAAAAACTTATTTTATTTTATTTTTCTCTTGAAAACTTCTTCATATATTTTTAGACATAAGTGAGGTATTGTTGGAGAGGTTTATATTTTCTTGATTTTGTAGGTCTATAAAGAAGTTATAATAACTATAGAGTTAGGTTGTTATATTTTGGAAGTTATATATTGATCACCTATTACATTAGGTTTTTCATTACTTATAGAAGCATAAATAGTTTTATTAAAGAAATTGATTATTCAGCCTTCAAAATTTGGAAGATGTAGCTACTCTCTTACAAGTAATAATATCTTAACAACTTAAAGTTGAATGGTTAAAGTGAACATAAATGATGGCTAGAATTGTATGCGCTACCAAATTTATTTTGTAATTTGAATGAGTATGTAAAATAGTACAATGAAAAGATAAATGATAATTATTTGTAATCAATTTTGAAGGTGATACAGTAAAAGTAGTTCTGGAAAAAAAATTAATATCTTAATTAAATTGGTTGAATTTATTATCAAATTTAGACCCGATGGAATGGAAGTATGCTTTATTTCTATATTTGAAAAAAAAAATTATATGAAATTATGTCAAACCCAAGAAAGGAATATGAAATTACCTCTTTTTTTTCTAAAATTTAAAAACAATTAAAGTCAATTGCTTGGAATGTTATGCATGAGACTCAGAGTTCATTCTCCTCAATTCCTTATTTATGATTAGGGATAGCAATAAATCCCAAAAATAGTAATCCTTTATGCTGCATATTATATTATATTTTCCAACTTTTTCTGCATCATTTAATTAATCCTTTCTTCATTTGGGTTTTCTTTTTTCAATTCAGTTTGAAAACAAATTGCTATTTTTTCTAAGAATGACCGAATTCTTGCTCTCGTGAATAAAATTAATTCCAATTTACAGCATAAGCCAAAGTTGAGCTTATAAATCCTAACGTCTCCCCAACTCACGTTACGTTTCCTGTTTTCTAATTGTACTCTATGTGAAGCAACTACTTAAAACCCATTTACTTCCGACACTACTTTTTCTTTATATTATTATTTGTAAAAGGAAATAATCTCAATTACACAAACTTTGATTTGAGATGAGGGAGAAAATATTTTATACATTCATTACACCATATACGATTGTGTAATCACAAACAATTAGGGGGAAACCTATAATTTAAAATTAAAAAAAAAGTCTATTTAAATAATAGAATGATAAAAAAAAAAAAAGATTTTGTGGTTGATTGTTGTACTAAAAACAAAGATATAACGAATGCATGTAATTCTTTTTTGATATGAGACTATCAATCGACCATTTGAATCTTTTGTAAAAAAGATTGAGCTTGAATATTTTCCAAGATGTATGACATGATTTCCTTAAAATGACATATCTATATCTATATCAATATTAAGTCCTAGCAAAAGTAATATTTTCTCCCTCCTAAAAATAAAGAGTTTACTTCTAAAAATTTTATTCATCTCAAAAAAAAAGTTTATTTTTTTAAAAAATATATATATTATCCTTACTGATATTAATTACATATGACTCACATTTTTAAAAAATAATGATAGAAAAGGAAAATAATACATTTAATGATGCATTAAAGAATAATACCTTATAATTAAAAAAAAAGTTATATCTCATCAAAAGTAGACTGATTTTTTGAGACAGGAGGTTAAGAAAGTTTCAAGGGATTGCAAAACTATATTGATTTTAAAACGTAATATCACTATTTTTAAGGTTTTATTTACCCCACTATAATTGTAGTTTGTTTTTAGGTTGATAGCTAATCACCTTTGCGATACAATAAAGTTAAGGAAATTCCAAACATTAAAATCTAGAATTTTTACAAAGAATGAAAACAAAAGGTAAGTTTTCTGATCTAACAAAACTTGTACGTATAGAGGATGAAGAATTGTGAGAACTTGCAATTATAAAAATGAAGAGTTGTGTTCCAACTCCACAAATGGGCACTTTTAAAAAGTAACAACTCTCATACTTATAAAGGATGAAAAGTTATAAATTGTATTTGGATGAGCAGTTGTGCTCAACTCCATAAAAGGGCACTTCCCAAAATTAACAACTCTATAGTTAATATACATTTTCAAATTATTCTCAAAAGCCACACGGTGCCCTTATCAAAACCTTATAATAATTATTATATTCTAATTAACTAGTTCAAATTATTTTCAAAAGCCCCAAGTTGTCCTTATCAAAACTTTATAATAATTACTATATTCTATTCAATTAGTAGAAGGAGCAAATTTGGCTTTCCCTTAATAAATTCACTCCAAACAATTTTTGCTTCAAATTTATACAATAAAAAAAAAAGTGCATTTATATGAGGATAGAAGACTTTGCCCTAGATAACGTGGAACAAATACCTTCAATTTTTTTCTTAAGTCATCCAAAAAATTCTCATTTTACAAACTAATAGTTCAACCAAAAAAAAGTATAATATATTTAGTTACATCCATTGTTAACAAATTTAATGCAATTGAGCTGGCAATTTGTGAGAAGGTTGACATTCATTCGCCTTCATTACCCATCCCCTTTGCTCTACCACAGTACCTTTCACTAAGTTGTTATTATTATTATTATTATTTATTGAAATATTTATGTGGGATATAAAAATCCTACGTATAAAAATTACACAATGGAAAGATAATAAAAAATAATTTATTTGAATACTAACAATATAGTGGAAAAAAAATCATATACTTAAAAAACACAAACGATAAGAAGAAACTCCTACTTCTCACAGCTCTAATTTTTTTGAAGTCTCTCTTTTACTTTTATGAACCTCACAAAAACTAATAACCATGAGTCCTTTATAGAGCCTATACTTAATCAACAACAATTAGGATTTGATAATCAAATCCTATAGAAAATCTATTTTCCTAAAACAATTCAAATCCAATTTAATTAATAATTACCAAATCATAATCTAATTATAATTTGTTAAATAAGTTTGGTTTAATACACCTACAATACCTCCTTTAAACAAGCTTGCCATGACAGTAGCTCTAACTCTATCTCAAGCATGAATTTCTTTTGAAATCTCATTTACCGTATAGACCATGTACAACACAAACTTGTACTTTCTTCAAATCATAATATTCTATAACACTCAATTTCTCTTCTAGATAAAGAGATTCAATTTTTTCTATTATCTTTTTCAACCATGTGAATGGTTTTTTTTATTTTTCTTCTAAATCAATGGCCCTTTCATCAACTGAAACATCAATTTTATTATTCTCTGCAAAATTTTCAATTTCAATTTCTTGCTATTTCTTTGCCAATCCAATTATCTCTTCCTCGCCCTTTACAAAATCAACTTGGTAATTTTTACAAACAATCTCTTCAAAATTTTGACCTTCAGCATTAGACTCTAAATTGGGACCATCTCCTTCCTCAATTATTGTAATGTCTTGAACTTTTGATACTTGTTCTACAGGCTTGTTTTCTAATACAAGCTTCTCATCAATTTTTTGTTCATGGAGAATTAACGAACCTCGCAATTCTTCAATAGTCAAAATTGATAAATCTTTAGTTTCTAATATAATTGCTACAATATAATCAAACTTCACAAGTAGCGAATGGAGAACTTTTTCTGCAAAAAATTCATCATTAAGAATATTTCCATTAAATTTCATCTTATTTTTGATATCCAACAAACGAGAAAAATAATTGTCAATCATCTTAGATATTTCCATAGCACATAGTTCAAATTTTCTCTTCAATAATAACACATTATTTTTCCATGATCTATGCCAATATATGCTTTTTCCAAAATATCCAATGCTTGTTTAGCAGTATAAATTTTATGAAAAATTGACATATCAATTGCTTGATGAATTTAAGATAGTGTAAATATACCTTTCTTTTGGTTCTAATATCAGCATTATCTAGTACCACCTTTTAAACGAACTGCAGTAAATCGTATGGTCGAATGTGTGTTTCCATCTGAATCCTCCTAAATTCATAATTTTGCTTTCTTGTGAGTCTTAGAACAACACATACTATGTTCCAATCATCCATGGCTAATGAATAATTCTTAGCCTCCCTTGCTAAAATAAATATCACCAAGATCAAGAAACCAACAACTAGCATTTCTAACTCTACTATCACATATAGGATGTAAAAATCCTATGTATAAAAATCACACAACGGAAAAACAACGAAAAATAATTTATTTGGATGCTAACAATACGGTATAAAAAAATTAAAAAAAAAAAACCCCTACACTTTAACAACACAAATTGTAGGAAGAAACTCATACTTCTCATAATTATAATTTTTTTGGAGTCTCTCTTTTATTTTTCTAAACCTCATAAAAACTAATAACCATAGGTCTTTTATATAAATCCCATACTTAATCAACAATTAATAGGATTTGATAATCAAATCCTACACAAAATCTATTTTTCTAAAACAATTCAAATCCAATTTAACTAATAATTACCAAACCATAATCAAATTATAATTTGCTAAATAAACTTTCTTTAATACACCTACAATTTATAATATGATAAAATATGAAATAAACACTAATTAGGCATGAAATGAAATGACATAAGTGAGGGAAAAGACTGCCTAGTTATGGACTGCATTTCTATTGAGAAGGGCGTTCAGATTGGTCTGTTTCTTGTGAGATGAGTTCATCTCATCAGATCTATACATATACTACATATTACTCCTTCCCCAATCCATTTTTTATTTGATGCTCCCTCAGTTTAAAAAAAATTAATTTCAAAACATTTGTTTTGTATGAAAAAAAAACGTTCATTATGCAATTCTTATACTTGATGTGAGACAATCCACCTCTTACGATAAAGTAATCCAAATTAATTAAAAAATCATATTTATATTCATTATCAATACATATTAATCATATTTTTAATAGGAGTTATTTTTTTATTGTAGTTTTCTAATAGGTTTTGAATTTTTTTAGCTTTCGTTTAGGGTTTTTTTTAGGCTATAAATATGTGTGTAGGGTTTTGTTTTTCATGATTCTGCTCATTATTCAAGTTTTATTCAATAAAAATTTTCCAAATTCTACAGAATTTGTTCTCTTTATTTATTCAATAAAATTTTTCCAAATTCTATGGAATTTGTTCTCTTTGTGAAGATTGTTTGTCTTCCTTTATAGAGAATAGATTCTGTAGAATTTGGAAAAATTTTATTGAATAAAAATTGAGTAATGATCAAAATTAGGAAAAACAAAACCCTACATACATATTTATAGTCTTAAAAAAACCCTAAACAAAAGTTCAAAAAATTCAAAATCTATTAGAAAACTAAAAGACAAAGACAAATTCAATTAAGAATATGATTAACATGTATTGATAATTACTATAAATTTTATTTCCTAATTAATATTGGTAATTATATCATATGAGGTAGATTGTCCAACATCAGACCCCTCCACTTGGAAAGAATTCATCCTTGAGTTTTAAGGACAAGTCTCGAACCAATTGTTTTACAGAACTTCTAATTTTGAAGGATATCACTCCAACAATTTGTCCACAAATCTTATAAGGACCATAATTTCTTGAACCAAAATTTCAAATATAAAATTCATGATATTGTCGAGGAAGAACAAAAATAAAAAATTCTTTGATAACGAGTATCTACCTTCTTTGCTTGAAAAATGGCATTCATGACTAAATTATAATCCCCTGTAGGAACCTTCAGACTAATGATTTCGTTACTGTTTTTTATTTCTTCATTCTCCCATCCTTCACTAGTTCTAATAACATGTCACAAACTATATTACCAAGATATTTATAATCTTTCTCTTCATCAGATTCATATACATATTCTTCTTCATCGGGTTCACTTGTGTATCCTCCTTCATCTTCAAATCCTTGCTTTGCAAGACTTTCAACTTTTGTAATCAGTATACAATTCTGATTTTTGTCAACAATCAAATTTGAATTTTCAACTATAGTGGAGCGATCCTCGTAGATAGGTCTTGCATGAGAAACTTTATAATCATAACAAACGACTAATCGGTCAAAAGCAAATCTCCCAACTTAGTTCCTATCATTGCTATTCATATTATGGCTAGCCCGTAATGCTCACAAGTTTGTCTCTACTCGTTCAACTTGAACATTTAGATTTTGAAACATGGCTAATATATTTTGAATCCCTTCGAACACGTCAAAAAGGGGGTTACTTTCACCAGTTTGGTTAGACATCACAAGGGGAAACCTAACTTTAATACCAACTAACACCACAAAAGACGATGAAAGAGTGAGACACATGATTATCACCCAAATAATTTCAAGGAAACTAAAAAAACAACATGAGTGCACTCATGAAAGAGAGGTAATCCAATTTCAACAAGAACCATTGTTGCAAAAATATTATTAATAGTTTCCTTTTAAAAATCTATTATATTAGGACCTTTATATACAACCCCTTACGAACCAAAACTAATCACAAATTAATAGTCAAATCCTACATGAAAACTATTTCCTAAAGAAATTTGAATGTAATTATACTAGTAATTATCAAATCTAATTATGTAATTATGTCCACATCAGAATCCCCCACTTCAAAAGAACTCGCCCTCAAGTTCAAAAAAAAAAAGAAGAAATCTTCATGTAGGTGATCCCTTATTCCATGGCCTAAGAGATATCATCACCACAATCCATCGACTACTTTTGTTTTGAATTAATCTCTAGATTTGGAATTTAGGAAATAATTGTTGTGGAAAAATAGGAATAATAGGCTGATCAAGAGAGAAACTCCTGACACAAATCTATTATTAATATAATTCTGATAAACATCTCTAACTTCATCAATGGATGGTTGTCATTTACTCAGTCGGTGGCAATTGATCGGGTGAATCCTGCTCTGATACCAACTAACGCAGGAGATATAAAGGAAGACAAATAATCTTCACAAAGAGAACAAATTCCATAGAATTTTTTTAAAAAAAATTTATTGAATAAAACTTGAATAATGATTAGAATCATGAAAAAAAAAATCATGCATACATATTTATAGCTTGAAAAATAACTCTAAACAAAAGTTAAAAAGAATTCAAAACCTATGAGAGAACTAAAAGACAAAAATAACTACTATTAAAAATAAGATTAACATGTATTGAAAATTATTATAAATATTATTTTCTAATTAATTTTGATAACTATATCGTATGAGATAGATTGTCCTACATCAATATTACTTTTACTAATAATGATAATGTATAATTTAAACTTAAAAAATAAAAATGAAAATATAAAAATATAAATTGAATGGTGCATTAATTGTGTTATATTTTGGGACTTAAAAAAGTTGTACCAAAATAAAAAACAAACTCTTTTTCTTAGACGAAAGTAGAGGTGGCAATATTTCTATAATTTTATGGTATCCAATGGGATGAGAGTTATTGAACTTTCCACACCAATTAAAAATACCTATTGAGAATAATAGGGAGGGATGTTATTGGGATGAAAATTTATTTGGAAGATTATGGGACATCCATAGGTCCCATTTGGAATAGGTAAATGAGTAATTATTAGTTAATATTTAATAATTAATGATAATTTAATTATTTTTTAAGTTTTAAATATATTTATATATGTTATTAATAAATAAATTTTATTTTTATTTTAAAATCATGACAGCCATTGTCGCCAGCTGTACCACCACGGGCCACTATTTAATTCTCAATGAGAATTTTAATAGAATTTCAATAAGAATTGGGAAATTCCAATCACATTCCCTCATAATTCCAAAATTTAATGAAAATCACATTTGTCATTCCCAATAATTCTCTCTTATTTAAATCTCATCCAATTACTTCCTATTTTCTCCCAATTACCACGCCTAGACGAAAGTAGTATAATTTTTTTTAATTACAAAATATAAGATATTTAATATATTATTAAATATAAATTTTTTATTTTTAACCTTATTTTGTAATAGTAAGTCATACATAAGGATTATTAAAAAAGAATATATAAAAATTTCATTTTTAAGTAAATTTTTTTTAGGATGAAGAAAAATTTTAAGAGGGAATTTTAAAAAAAAAAAAAAAAAGGGGGAAATTGGTCATTTATTCAGAGGATGCCGGTGCAGGTTTGGACAGATTATCAAATCATAAATTTAATGATGGATGAGTGTATGAGTTGGAAAAAAAATATTATGCATTTGAATTTTTAGAATGGTAAATTAATTATACAAATGTAAATAGATTATTCCTTTTAAAATATAAGCTGTGTGCTTAGTGTATTGAAGGTATTTTATTGTACACCAGATCGTCATGGCCCATTGTGTGGTGAGAGGTGAGAGGTGAGAGGTGAGAGGTGAGAACCCATTCTCCCATCCAAACCAAAACATTAAAGATACCAACAACTCAAATCGACTATGTGACTATGTTACTATGTGCCTATGTCCCACTCTCTCCCTGCGTTTTGCTTGGAGTTCTGACACTAAATTAAGCGCCTCTTTAATTAGCAATACGACTCCCCCTCTCCCCCGCATTCATTTCACAGTATTTATACGCACTCCTTTCCGTTCCAATTCCACCACCGCCACCCAAGTTTTATGGACATTCCTCAACAATCCCAACCACCACCACCACCAGAGGCCACGACAAATATGGCAATGTCATCACCATCCCTCCCTTGGATGACCCTCATTACCATAAAGATCCTAAACTCGGTAACCCTCTTCTGCACTCGTCGAAACGGAACCGTTAACCGCACCCTTCTCAGCTTATTTAGTTACACCTATAGGGCCAACCCCAACCCCAACTCAATCAACGGCGTCTCCACCTATGACGTCACCGTCGACCCCTCCCGCAATCTGTGGTTCCGTCTCTTTTCTCCCGCGGCTGCCGCTTCTTCGTCTCTTCCCGTTATTGTCTTCTTCCACGGTGGGGGTTTTGCTTATCTGCATCCTGACAACAAGGCGTACGACGCCGTCTGCCGCCGCTTCGCTCGTGAGGTAGGTGCCGTCGTGGTCTCGGTTAATTACAGGTTGGCGCCTGAATATCGTTACCCGGCTCAATACGACGACGGATTCGACGTTCTTAAGTTTTTAGAGGAGGACAAGAAGGGTGTGCTGCCGGAGAATGCTGAGGTGTCGCGTTGTTTTCTGGCGGGAGATAGCGCCGGAGCTAATTTGGCTCACCACGTGGCGAAGCGAGCGTGCAATTCAGATGAGTTTAAACGACTCCGGGTAAGTCAGCCCAGCTGCTTATTTACATCTGACTCTAATCTATTATTGGATTGGAGTCCAGAAATTCAAATAAATGGGAAATTGCATATTTAATTACCGCTTGAACCGTAACACCAAAAGTAACTTAGAGGGTATTAATATAATGCTCAAATGGTCGACGCTGATAGTCCAATCATACTTTTCTTGTGTGTATATGGATCACTTGTTTTTTTGTTTTAGAGCGTACTCGTTGTCATTGCCAATGAGAGTGACCTTATTGGCATTGTGGGAGAGAAAATACTAAGTGGTCTGTTTTAATTTAATGCTCACAATGGTACCGCCATTATCTATAGTAAACGTATATATACGCACACATTGTGAGTTTGCAAACAAATTAACTTGGTGGTTAAAAGTCAAAACGTAATACCAATTGTTTTGCTTTCTTTTTTCTACCTTAAAAAAGGTGAATTTATAGGTCTCAGCAGACATATTAATGTTCCTGCCCCCGGTCGTCTTTTCAATCCTCTCATTATAGTGCCGTTTCTGTTACCGCATACCGCTTATAATGAAAAGGAAAAAAAATGAAATCTACCAAGTACCAAACCCATTGTATAGTATACCCTACCCAGTAAAAATTTGAAATCTTATGTCGGCGCAGTAATTAAGCATAGGGCGTACACGTACAGTTGACAGTTGTAGATTTGGAATTTCACCATTTGCACTACCAGCAATCAATAGTATAGTTTGCACTTGTGGGGGCGGAGATGCTGTGCTTGCCCTGTTTTCCGCGGACACGGTTCTGCGGCTTAATGTTGGTTGAGCCGAAATTTATTAATAGCAATAATTGCTTCCTTTTTAAAAAAAAAATTAAAAAATTAAAAAATTGGTCTTCCCATCAATGTCAACGGTTTTCTTATTCCAACAATTACAGTAATAACAAAACTGCATGTTCCATAGTATTGTAAGAATTTATGCTTTCACATTATTTTTAAGGGAGACACAACTATTTAGGCACAACATAATTACAGGCACATTATGGACTTTCAGTATCTTTTGACTATTTTGTTTTAGCTAAACTTTTTAGACATCACGAGGCTTTTTTAACAAAAAAATTAATAATAATAATTTTGAAGTTTTCTTTTGAAATAATTATACTAGAATTTGATTCTAAAAACTCATAATTTTTAATAATAGAGTAATAACATTAATAGTGACTTTTTATAGTGAAAAATAATAGTAAAAAGTGTGATATGTGTCATATCAGTGGTTCCTAAAAGTGTTTATGAAAAGTCATTACTTTTAACAATATATTGGCTGCATATGAGATTTGTCGAAATGTCTATGTTTTATAGGTGTAAGTTAGCTGTAAAAATCTACCCAATTAATGACCTTTTCTAGCTGATGAATTTCTGGGGCGTGATTAAGGTGTTAGGGTTGGTGGCCATACAACCCTTTTTCGGCGGGGAAGAACGCACCGAGGCAGAGATAAAGCTGGCCAAAGTTGACCCACTGATCTCGGTAGCTCGGACCGATTGGCTATGGAAGGCATTTCTGCCAGCAGGAGAAGGGATGGATCGTGACCACGAGGTGATCAATGTGAGCGGTCCAAGGGCGGTGGATATATCAAAGCTAAGATTTCCTGCAACGACAGTATTTGTGGGTGGGTTTGATTCACTCCATGATTGGCAAAAAAGGTATTACCAATGGCTTAAGAAGTCGGGAAAAGAAGCCTACTTGATGGAGTATCCAAATATGGTTCATGCATTTTATATATTTCCTGAACTTGAAGAATCAGCAGATTTGATTGCAAAAGTCAAGGACTTTGTTCACCATCAATGCTCAAAAGTGGTCAAAACATAGACAGATAACAGATTTGGTACCATTCTAGTTTCAACTTTCTACCAAACATTGCACTTTCTTGTGTTACAAAAAAAAAGTTTGGTCAGAGGGCAGTTGTCCAATGGTTTTATCCGCACGATGAACAAATAAAATGATAACTATTACTTATGCATTGTGCATTTACGTTTTTATGAGGCATTTTTTGGTTGACTAAAAGCCTTAATTGCAATTGAATATTAATTATGAGGTAATTCAAAGGCGTTTTGACCTTGTCCATGATGTAGCCAGCCTAAAAGATGAAGTTGCAACTTAATTATTAACATACAATGTGTAGCCCTTGGTATATTAAATTATAGGTTTATGTCAAACTAGAAGGTTCCCTATCAAGTGCTACTGTGTTTTGTTTAATATGTTTCGTCTACAACTCTACTACAAAAGACCTAATCGAACTCTAATTTTCTATTACTATGTTTTAGCACACATTCTTTGCTTTTTTAGAAAATTGAACTTTGTTCATTTTATTTACTCTCTTTTCTATTACTATGATTTAATACACCTTTTTTTTTTTCTCTTTTGCTATTTCAAAATTTAAACTTTGTGCATTTAATTTGCTATTTTTAGTTGCGAGGCATAAATTAAGAATAAGGTTTGTTATAATAGGTTTCTTTTGATTCTTGATACGTTACACATCCTAGTACTTCCAATTTGCTATTTTAAAACTAGCAATAGCATTTCAAAATAAAAAGTACATTAGTTTAAGATTAATTTTAACTTTTAAAGTAGTTTTTTTTTTATCATTTTTAATTGTATGTGAAATAATTCTAGCATAAAATCTTTATCAATATAGAATAGATGAATTTCTTTTCGCTTTAAATAAAAAAGCTTTAAGTTATGTTATTACAAGTTGACCAAAATATTATATATGATTAAAATTGCTTATATGTCTATTTTTAAATATTAGTAGAGAAGTTCATATAATTAGTTACTTATTTAGCACTCGCATGTTGAAATTGAAACACACATACACACATATACATAATATCACATTTTTTAACATTTTTTTCCTATGATTTATTGTTTATCTCTCATCGTAGAATAATACTTTAGTTGTTATATTGTTGTTGTTAATTTATTGTTTATTATGCAAATTAATTTGTATAAATATATGATTAGCTTAATATATAGAAATAGTTGAAAAAGGTATAGAGTATTAAAACAATAATATGTAAATTTAGAGTATTATGCTTTTCTGTGGATAAATATACCATTTATTATGATGATATTATCACTTTGATAATTATAAAATTTAAAATAAGAAATTGAGATAATGTTGAATAATGTTTAGAGTTAGTACTAATATGCTCGGGCCAAAATATTTAAATTGATAAATAGGAAAGAAGTTAAGTTATTTTCAAAGTTGTGCTCTATATTGTTGTTAATTTATAGTTCTAGGCAAAAAAAAAATTGAATTATAAATATTAACAAATATTAATTTTTAAAAAAGAAAATTTGTGTAATTTTTGAATTATTGAATGGGTATTTTAATTGATTTTACTATATTTTGTGAACTATAAAGTTGTTTTAGTGAATTCAATAGTATTTTATATAATTACATTTCTAATTAAAGCATCATATTTTCTATTTTAAAAAAATAGTACTAAAGGAAAACAAATATATATAAAAGAAATATATAAGTGTATGTGAGTTATATTATATGTGTGTGTGTGTGGTAATATAAATTGAAAAAAAAACTCAACTTTGATTAATTTTATATTTTTATAGTTGATTGAATTTGAAAGTAAAATTTAAATGACTAATATTTTTTAACTTGATAATAAAAAATACAATAAAAAAAACTTTTAAAATGAATTAATGTACTAAAAGTATACAAAAATAGTTTCAAAATTTTATTTGTACCAAAGTGAAACCTGCAAATCTAAGAAAAACTTATTGACAAAAGTTAACATCTCACACTCTCTCTTTTAAATACTCCCTTTGTCCCAAAAAAAGAGTCCACTTTAGTTTATGTACAACTTTTTAGTAATTATTAGATACAACACAATTAATGCATGAATTAAATGTATATTTTTTAACTTGATAATAAAAAATACAATAAAAAAAACTTTTAAAATGAATTAATGTACTAAAAGTATACAAAAATAGTTTCAAAATTTTATTTGTACCAAAGTGAAACCTGCAAATCTAAGAAAAACTTATTGACAAAAGTTAACATCTCACACTCTCTCTTTTAAATACTCCCTTTGTCCCAAAAAAAGAGTCCACTTTAGTTTATGTACAACTTTTTAGTAATTATTAGATACAACACAATTAATGCATGAATTAAATGTATAATTGTATATTTGTATTCTTACTTTTTAATTACGAGTATACAAAATTATTATTAATAAGCGTATTTTAGAAATTTACTTTGAAAGTGAACTCTTTTTTTTTGGATAAATTTTTTTTGAAAATAAACTCTTTTTTTGGGGACGAAATGAGTAATAGATAACATTCTTTTCTAGCCTTATTTATGTTAGATTTCTTTACTAACTTTGATTAATTTTATATTTTATAGTTGATTGAATTTGAAAGTAAAATTTAAATGACCAATATTTTTTTTAACTTGATAATAAAAATTCAATAAAAAACTTTTAAAATAATTATATATGATTATAACTAAAAAAATATAAAATTATGTATTTAATTATACATTTAACATGTTATATTTAATCATTTATAAAAAAAAAAAAATTACACCCAATGGGATGGAGAGAGTAGAAGCAAAGCTGAGAAATTGGAATAAAAGATACAACCATCACGAAGTGAAAACGCTGCGGCAGGATTCACATAAATGTTCTGCCATCCCATAAATTTAATCTGACTCTGCAATTCTGCATGCTTTCATTCAGGATAATATCAAATCAAACAAAAGTCAGGGATACATACCCATCCTCAGGGCTCAAACCAAAAGAGTCCACTTTAGTTTAAGTACAACTATATTATTATATTATTTTATAATAAAATAAAATTAATATGAATTGAATGTATAATTTTATATTAATTTATTAATAAATTTTATATTAAATTTTAATATTATTATTATAATAAAAATATTATTATTTTACATTACATTACATTTAAGAAAATCATATTTTATTTCAAAAATAGTCAAAGTGCATATTAATTTGTAAAGGAAAATATTTTTTACAAACTAGTGAAATTTATTTTTAAAAAAAGAAAAAAAATAAGTAAAATGTTATTTGCAAACTTAGTAGTGAATTTGCAACCACCATACACGCAATGATATCGTTTTGAACTCTTCTTCAAAACCTTTCTTCCCAAACCCACCCAGAGAGTGGGTTTCAACAAAACCCACCCCTACAAATTTCCTTAAACCCAAACCCTTGTATGCAATGTTCCTTAAACCCCACAAATTTCCTTAAACCCATTTTTATGCCAATCCATTCCTTTCCCCCCAAAACCCTTGTACCAAACACCCCCTAAGTCTTGAATGCAATGTTCCAGTAAACAAACATCAACTCTGTCCTAGTTCCACACGTTATACTGACGTCGTCACAATTCTGCATGGTACTGGGATCCAAAAGGGAGCAGAATAACATTCCAAAAACAATCTAGGAAAAGTACTGTTGATATCTCTATTGATTCACAAGTAAAACCATATCAAGAAATAGTAGTTTGGCTTAAATAACATGGCTAGATTCCTCAAATTAAGAATAGGAAGGTATACAACAGTGAACACAAGAATTAGGCTAAATTAGTCCCTAGAATACATACACCAATTTATGGTACAAATCTGGTCCCTGGTTGCAGGATACTAGTGTACAATACTCATTATCACCGGAATTTAGGCTTTACTTCAATCACTCCAGGCCGTGCCTCATCATAGCGATATCTGGAGAACGACAAAAAATAAATAAAATTAGATTGTCCACCATATGGAACTCATTTCTGTCTATCTCCAAGCCACGCATGCTCCCTATTTATTTATATGTTCACTTAGGTCCCTAGCATTCAGTTCCTTAAGACTTTCAGATATATGCAATTCTCATGAGGTAAATAAAACAAATCCTTACTTCTTGAACATCCAATTCGATAAACAACCAAAGAACTTTAAAACGCTACATTCAAAGACATGAAGAAATACCCATTCTCAATAAGAAAGCTTCTAACAGCTGCAGGAATTGCAGCTTCACCTCGGCTATGATTGCCTTTTCCTGCAAAAAGATTCCAAATAAATGAATGTCATTTACATTCTTCAAAGAGGTCCAAGTGCACCACAATCAAAATTGGGCTCATTAATTAAGATAGGATTTGGAAGAACGATCACTAGCATAAAACCAATATGATACAAATTTTAAACAGGAGTCAAAATTGTTATTTTTTTTTTCTTTCCCTTTTCTCTTCTTCTTCCTCCCTCCCTCCTCCTCCTCCTCCTCCTCCTCCTCCTCCTCAATCATCATCATCCAATTCTTAGCAAAACCACACTCTCATCACCATTTGATAGTCCCATAATTAATTACGTATTTAAAAAAAAGAAAATTTGCTAAATCATTAATTTATTTTTGGTCCGTACCCATACCCAAATCCACAACCCCCAATTGACATTCAAATGATCCATTCTTAATCCCCGTGCTAAGGAGAGGTGTTGTATTATTAATATTTGATTTTTTGGCCTTATTTTTCCTTCCACTCCCCTTCACCTCATGCCAATAATTCAATAATTCCCCATCCCATCCTTCTTACTCTTGTTCTCTATTTACGGTTACTATTTATAAAGATAATAAAATGAACACTCATTAATACTATTATTCTTGAAGGTAAAATAATTTTATGTCAGTGTCGTGTTAGTTGGAATTTGATGAAGAAAAAGAAGAAAAAAGTGAAAGAAAAAAGATTTTAAAAATTACAAACTTTCATCAGTCCACTCTCATAATAACTTTTTTACCCTTAAAAAGGGGGGCACGCGTGAGGGTTATATACAAATTCCATGAGGGAACTACTACAAAGGACCAAAAAAGTCAGTTTTAAAATGTAAAGGACTTAAAAATTAGTTTTAAATTTGTGGGATTAAAAAGTTAAATAGCAATTTACAAGGGACCAAAAATACAATTTACTCTTTTAAAAAGTGCAAAAACTTCAAAGGAGCCATATTACCTGTTATGACTTGTAATGATGTTGGTCTTGGTCCAAGAAAAGGAATCCGATTGCTTAACTTTTCAGCCGTGCTATAACTGGCAGATTCAGGAGGTGCTGAACATACAGATTCTGATGTTGCATTAACTCCATTAGCAGAAGGAAACTGTTTCACAGGAATGTAATATTCAATCTTCTGCAAATGTGCCTGCAAGGCTTGGACTGCTTCTGATGCATGAAGACCATGAAGATCCAATGTCCATTCATCATTCTTAGAATTCCTGATGGCCAGAATGTTCTTAGCTGCCTTGGAATTTAATCTTTCAGCAATTATCCATTCTTCACGAGCTTTTCGAGAATACAGTTGAGCAGACAAATGATCTCCTCTCAGATACGCATCACTGGCAGCCTTAGAATGTTGAGATGCTGATCTGTGTAAAGAAGGAGAATGGCTTGTGAGGATAGTAATCAGAAATAGAAAATCAACTTAAAAACACAATAATAAATACAACATGGAGGGAGTTCAAATGTAATGGGTGTGATAATCAATACTGCATAAACCCAATGAATGTACTTTAGGAAGGACAGCAAGTATAATGGTAGACTGTTTCTTCACAAAGACATAACCAAGTAAAAGTGAATCTCAAAAATCAGATCAACACAAAGATTACCAACTGCTTCAAGAATGCATCTATTATACTTTTAGTTCTTAAAGTTTAGATGGTTGACACTTTTAATCCTTAATGTTTAAAAGTCTATACTTTTAGTCCTCAAAGTTAAGAAAATACATTAATTTTGGTTCAACTAACGGAAATTAATACAAATTAACATTTGAACGTTAGGGTTTAATTTCACTTTAACATTTTTGGTCCCTGAAAATTTGAAGTGTCGATACTTTTACTATCTAATATTTGAGAATTGACACTTTTAGCCTTCAAGTTACAAAAATATTACAGTATTGAAACAATTGAGATAAAATAATGCCATACTATTAGGATTTGCTTATGTAGTTGTAAGTTGTGTTACTCCCTCCATCCCACAAAAAGAGTCCAATTTTCAAAATTTTCTTTGTCCCAAAAAAAAAAGTCCACCTTTTGTGTGATATTTTTGTATTACTCTTACTAATAATAATAATATATAACCCAAATTTAAGAGTTAGGATAAAAATGTAAAAATATATATTTAATAGTGCATTAAGTGTGCTGTACCTTGTAATTTACAAAAAAAAATGTACTAAATCAAAAGTTGATTTTTTTTCGGGGATGAAGGGAGTATTTAATTTGAGGAAAATTCCATTTTCAAACAAAATATACCTTTTTACTATAATAAAATCTATTTAATTTGAATACTCATATTCAAAGGTTTTTTTTTTTTTTTTTATGTGGACCTTATTTTTTGGTTCATAATACTATAAACACTTAATTGGGGAAAAATAATACTCCCTCCATCCCAAAAAAGAGTACACTTTTAAAATTTTATTTTGTCCCAAAAAAAATATCCACTTTCAAACCAAATTCCTAAAATACCCTTATAATAATTGTGTGTACTCACAATTAAAAAGTAAGGATAAAAATGTAAAATTATACATTTAGTTGATGCATTAAACGCATTATATCTAATAATTAATAAAAAGTTGTACATAAATCAAAGTCGACTCTTTTTTTTGGGACGGAAGGAATATAATAAAATTATAAAAAATACTCCCCCCGCCCCAAAAGGAAAGTCCACTTTAAAAAAATTTACTTGTCCCAAGAAAAGAGTCCACTTTTAAACCAAATTCTTAAAATATCTTACTAATAATAATTATGTATACTCAAAATTAAAAAGTAAAGATAAAAATGTAAAATTATACATTTAATGGTGCATTAAATGAGTTGTACCTAATAATTAATAAAAAATTGTACCTTAACCAAAGTGAACTCTCTTTTTAGGATGGAGGGAGTATTTTTAACTATAATAACACTAAATTAATTGGAATACATGTATTTAAAAGTATTTTTTGTGGACCTGATTTTTCTCTTTCATAAAATTATTAAAACACTATAAACACTTAATTTTAAAAAATACTATAATAACACTATAATAATACTTAATTGGGAAAAATACCATACTACAATAATAACAACAACACCAACAAAGTCATTATTTCACTATGTGCAATTGACTATATAAATAAAAATACCATAATACTCGACCATAATAACAAAAAGAAAGTATATTACATAGGTAGTGAAATTCAATGGATAGTTTGAAAAATGTTGTGCTTCCAAGATCGGCATTTTATATCTTAATTAATTAATTAGAATGCACACATTTATAGGTATGTTTTATGTAGACATGATTTTTTTTTTTTTGTCCATAATACTATAGAAACACTGTAAACAGTTAATTAAAGAAAAGTAATATAATAACACTTAATTAGGGAAAAGATTATTGGAATAATACTATAAAAAAAAAATACTCCATTTATCCCAAAAACAGTCTACTTTTAGAATTTTTCTTCGCCTAAAAAAAGAGTCCATTTTTTAATGAAATTCTACAATATCATTACTAATGATAACTATGTATGACCCGCAATTAAAAATTAAGAATAAAATGAATAATTATAAAATTATACATTTAATATTATATTAGGTATATTGTTTTTTAAACTAAAAGACAATTTTACCCATACAAAAGGGAACTTTTTCTTGACAGAGGCAGTATTTTTCATTCAAAAAAGAATTTTCTTTCTTTAATTAAATAATACAACTAACAATCACATAAGCAAATTCTAATAGTGTGACATCACTTTTCATCATTTCCCCAATAAAGACTCTCAAACGTTAGGAAATCAAAACATCGAAATTTCAAACTTTAGGGAATCAAAATGTTAGTATAAAATTAAATCCTAACGTTCGAATATTATTTTGTATTAATTTCTATTAGTTGGACAAAAATTGATGTATTTCCTCACTTTGAGGAATAAAAATATCGACCTCCAAACATTAACGACTAAAAGTGTCAACCATTTAAACTTTAAGAACTAAAAGCAAAATTTTTCCAACCTAAAAGATTCTACTAAGTGCTATCTAAATGCCCCTAACATCGTAGCACTATCTAAAGTTCTAAGTCAGTTTAACAGAATGAGAATACAAAGGAACCTAACTTTAGCTGTATATGTAAATATACACGATTGTTTTAATTTTTGTCTTACATTAAATTCTACTTTTACAATTCACTTCTCCTTGATCTACACTCCAGATGATAATACAGTGCTGAAATATCTTGTTTGGACAGATTTCTACTTTGTTTTGCCCAAATGTAGTGGGATTTAAGGCGAAAAAAAAGGGGGGGAATATTGGAGCTTCCACTCTCCCCCTGCTTTTCTTGGGGAGTGCTGATGTGGTGGCATCTGTGCAATGGCGCAACTATTGTTCACATAATAAAAAGACAAGACAAAAATAATAAGAAGAGTGCAAAACATATACCCACTCTGCCAGTTTGGCAATGACCATCTTGGGTCATCTTAGTTCAGTAGTATGGCAAGCATATTATGAATAAGTAAACCCATTTGGAAGAAAAAATGCTGATACAACGGAAGATATTCTTATCCTAAAAGAATCCAAATGTCAGCTCAAACATACCTCATCATTCGTCGTGCATCTTTTCGGTGGACCAAGTAAACATCATCTTCTTCCCATTCAGGCTCAATGGGCACATAGTTGATAAAATTTGGACTTGCTTCAGTATGCAAGTCATCATGAATAAGCATTTCCTTGGAAGAAGGTTTTTCATCTTGGAATTCTTTATTATCAACCTTAACACCCTCAAGAAGACAACTCAATTCAGTAAGATCTGTTGCCCTGTCAACTGATGACTTATTTTTATGTAAAAGAGACTCCTCGCAATTAGATTTCAATTCTTTAGTAACAGTAACTGAACTCTCCTCGTAGTTGTTCTCAGAGGTAATCATCATCTTCAACAAAGCTGAGGCCTTAACAACATCATTATTCACACCAACCAAAACATCCTCAATGAGGCTCCGATCTGCCCAGGAATGGTGCTTCTTAAGCATATCATATGCCATCACAACGTCTGTCATACCACTAAGTTCATTTACATGCTCAGACACATTGGAATTGCCAGTTTGTAGAGTCTTTTTACCCATATCACAATGAGTCCCTGAAGCCGGAATATTTACAGTACCTCGTAACACAGATGCAAAAGGCTTCTCTAGAACAATTCTATTATTAGTGCTTCCAATGATATTCTGAATTTGGTCCATAGAGCTTGATATGGATGGGAAATTTGCACCTTTTGCTTCTGGTTCACCAGCCTTCTTACGTTGTTGTTCACGGTCAAATGCAGTCCAACCTGATGTTTTCCCCTTCCTCCAGGATGGCGTCATGTCCAGAGGCCTTGTCCTTGCAGATGTAGTCATCTTAGAATAAACGAAGAACCATCACAAAGAATGTGTGAACGCCGCCACCAACCCTCCCCCCCCCCAAAGAACAAATCCCACACTTTCTTCCTTCCCTTTAATTTATATGAGAAAACCACCCCAAAGTTCACAATGGTTAAGAACTCTCACCGTCCAAAATCCACCTATGTGTCAATGGATCTGGAGACAAATTCATTCACTAGTGTCAATTTACTTAAATTGAAATCTAATTTTTTTAGAAAAAGAGCTATGAGTCAAGTTGTGAGAATTAATAACTGGAATATGAATAATGCAACACTTTTATGAACCAAACAAAAGCAAAAGCAGGAAAACTAACCCAAAAAAAGAAAGAAAGATGACTACACCCCCATAAAATTGGCTGAATAGCCATTGGGAGATATTCAAATCAAGTAACAGCCTCCTAATTTAGCTTTGCTATAAGCTAAAAACCAACAAAGAATAGAAAAAGACAAAATTTCTCACGCGAATTAACCATTAAAAAGATTGAACATTTGAAGCAAGTTGAACCTAATTAAACAAATCCATAAGTAGAATCACAATGACCACGAAGAAAACCCATCCAAAAATTGCAACAAGCATTGAAAAAATTAAAAGAATTTGCATCTCCCAGAGTAACATACTTCGTTTAGAACCCCCCATCCCTGAAATTCGGAAAAAAAAATTAAAGAAGAAAGAAGAAAAAGGCAATACCTGTTGAGAATACTACTGATTCCCTCCCTTTCGGGTAGGATTTGAAAAATCGGAAAAAACAGGTGCTAGGGAACCTGAAAGTTTGGAATCCAAGGGGACGGCTGCAGTAATATCAGAAGAAGCGCGAAGGTTGATGCGAAGACAATTACGGCAGAAGATGAAGATGGAATAGGGAATTTGCAGCTCAAATCCATAAAAGCTTCTTCCGGCGTTTGAATGAATTAAGTCAAAAGAGAAAACAGAGAGAACCTCTCTTCTGTACTATTAAGTATTAACACAAAACAATAATAACTTATTAGAGAGTTTTTTTGATGATTACTATGACTAATTAATTATTATAAAATTAGGGTTAGGGTGGTCCTTATGGAAATTGGAATTGGGAAGGGAGAAGCCGCACGGGGAAGGAAAGCGACCCCAACGTTTGACTTTGACCCCTTTTTTCTTTTATTTCTTATTTGTTTTTTCTAATAGTCTCAAAAATGAATGATTGTAGTCACGCGTTTCCCTACAAAGTACACAGTTGGCCACGCAGACACAACTATACTAGAAATTAATTATTTAGCTAAATACATGATTGAAGAATTTTATAAAAAAAAAATATCAGAAAATACTTTGAGTAAATAATATCTTAAAATTTGTAAAAATTCTCTTGTGATATTTAATTTTTGAAATTATAAATCTATAAAAAGTAATAAAAAAGAGTTTTATACAAATTTCAAGCCCAACAATCATTTCTAAAACTTGAAATTATTTTACGTAAAAAGATATGTGATGGCTTGGTCAAATTTGGTTTGGTTTAATTTTGACTTGTGAAGGATTACAAAGTCTACCAAATATGTCGCCTACAATATTTTCTGTTTATCTTCCGTGATTATCTCCTTATGTAATTTGTAATTATTTATTTACCTTACTTAGAATAGGATTCAAGTTTATAAATGTATACTCAACATTGTACAAAACGATATAACTATATAACAATCATTCCACAAACTCTTTAGTTTTTCACTTTCTTACATGGTATCAGAGTTTTCCTTCCTTGAGACCTAAAACCGTTTCTGCCCTCAATTTTTTAGGTATCATTCAAGAGTTTGTTGCTGTTTTTTATTTTATTTTATTTTATTTTATTTTTTATTTTTTATTTTCTCAAGAAAGTCATTTTTTCATGAAATTCCCATTTTACCCTCGTCTAACCGTAGTTGCCGTTTTTTTCTCTTCCTTTGTCTATTCCCGAATTACCCCTACCGTCGACTGCTATGGCAGATTCAACTGCCGCTTCTGGCTCCACTCCAACCACCATTATCTCTGACACCACTCCACATGTGAGTCACGACCTTTATCAGCTTTCCGCCGCTGATCTTTAGACAGGTAGCATTGTCTCCACAAAACTCACCGACGAAGCCAGTTGGCAGGTCTGAAGCGATCAAGTCCGGATGGTGTTTTTAACCAGGAACAAAATGGGGTTTTTGGCAAGCAAACTCGAGCGAGCCCTTGGCAACGGTGCTGACGCTGAGAAGTGGGATCAATGCCATGTCGCTGTGAAGACCTAGCTCACCCATTCTGTCGACTCATCACTCGAATTGATGGTCTCTCGGCTTCCCACAGTCGCTTCCATCTGGAACATCCTGAAGGATAGCTTCGATTGCGTCACTAGCACTCAAATATTTTCACTTAAACAGGCCATCAAGGATCTAAAACTCGATGCTGGTGCCTCGGGTTTGCACTTTACTGCCTTCTACCTCTACCTACAAGATCTCTGGACCGATTTAGAAGTCCAACAGCCCCCATCCAATGCACCTGTGACCACTGTGACTATCAGGTGAACAAACGCCTCCGATCGCACAAAAATGATGACCACGCGATGAGATTTTTGCTTGCTCTAACAAAGGAATTTCACACCCTACGAACCAACGTTTTTACCCGTGACAATTTTCTCTCTATCGAGAAGTTGCACGCCCTCACCAAGCAGGATCTCCACCAGTGATCCTCCCTCGACGGCCAGCATCGTGCTGCCAGCAACGGTAGTGCCTTTGCTGCTTAACGGGTCCTGACCAAATCTGCTGGTCAGCGGGCGGCCATTCACGGCCTAGGCTCCTGGCAGTAGGAGGGCTTCATGGCCCTTAGGCCACAACCATCTCAACTCTTCACTGGGCTGAGCGAGCCCAATTCAGTCTCTAGCATCAATTGGCCTTCTGAACAACACCTCTTCTGTAGTCACTTTAAGAAGCCAGGCCATGTTAGAGAGGCCTGTTTTTTTCTTGTGAGCTATCCCCCTAACTGGAAGCCCAAACAGTGAGGTGGTTCATGGAAAAAACCCATTGGTTCTGGGCCTCTTACCCATAACGTTGCAGCTCATGGACAGTCTCATCCTGGATTTTGGCCTCTTCTTACTCCTTTTGGATATAGGCCCCAACCCATGGAATCCTATGGTGGCCCTCATTCTTTTACTAATCCATTTTCTTATTCCAGTGTAGGTATCTTGGGCTTTGCAACCCCCTGCCCTGGCAATATTTATGGCGGCTCCTCTGGGCTTCATCTCACCACGGATCAACAGAAAAAACTTGTCACTCTCCTGAATCAGATGGGGCCTTCTGATCCAATTGCCAACTTCTTAGGTATCACTTCACCTTTTAAGGCTTTTCATCCGTTTGGATTATCGATTCAGATGCAAGTGACCACATCACTTGTGATTTGCATCTTTTAGATTCATTTTTCCATGTGTAACCTCTATTTCCATTACTTTGCCTAACCAATCTACTAGTCCTGTGACACATATTGGACATTCCCGACCTACCCTAAATTGCACCTCACCCATGTCCTATATGCTCCACATTTTAAACATAATTTGTTATACATCTGTAAACTCACTCAAGATAATAATTGTGTGGCAATTTGTTTTGATGATTTTCGTGTCTTTCAGGACTGTACGACTGGAGTTCTGATCAGGCTTGGCAGGGCTGATTGGGGATTGTACTTTTTATGTTCCTCTATTCCAAACTCATTTTATTGTGTTTTTCAGAGTTGTTTAGTTTCCCTACAGAATACTGCACGTCTTCCAAAAAAAATTCCAGTTGTAATTCAGTTTTTTGCAATAATATTAGTGGTGATATTTGGCATTGCCATCTTGGTCATTTTTCATTAAAGACTTATCATGCCCATGGACAATCCATTTTGTGTCCTACTTCTTTTTCATAACTAATTTGTCCTTTGGCCAAACAAACTCATTGTGTTTTTCCAACACAAACCACTACCACAACCTCCACTTTTGAATTAGTATATATGGACATCTAGGGTCCCCATCGAACTTCCACTCATGATAGTGCACGATATTTTTTTACCATTGTCGATGATTTTTCTCGTACCACATGGACATTCCTTTTACACTCCAAATCTCAAGTTTTTTTCAAAATTCAAAACTTTATCTCTATGGTGTTCACTCAATTTGGATCCCTTGTCTGACGTATCCACTCTGACAATAGGATCGAATTTTTTTCTACAGAGTGTCGGTCATTTCTTGCTAGTCAAGGAATTCTTCATGAAAGCTCCTGCGTTCATACTCCCCAACAAAATGGAGTTGTTGAACGCAAACACCGTCATTTATTAGACGTTGCACGGCTCTTAAAGTTTCAGGCCCACATCCTACCTCGATTTTGGGGTGAATGCATCATCACTGCCGCATACATCATTAACCGGTTGCCTTCCTCCTTTCTTAATGGCATGAGCCTATTTGAACAACTGTTTAGCAAACCACCTATCCTTGACCATCATCAAGTTTTTGACTGTCATTGTTATGTCACCACCTTGGGTGCACGTCACAAATTTAGTCCATGTGCTATTCCGTGTATTTTCATGGGTTACCCTCCTTATTAGAAGGGTTACCATCGGAATGACCTTGCTTCTAGTAGATTCTTTATTAGTCGAGATGTGGTTTTTCAAAAAAATGTTTTTCCCTTTTCCTCTTCATTGCAGTCACCAGTAGTTTAGCCCACTTCAACCCCTCCAGTAATATGATTTGACGAAACTTACACTTCGTCCTCTCTTCCTGTGGACAAACCTCTATCATTGACTGATCCTCCTATTCCATCTCTAGCTGTTCAACCTACACCATCTGCCCCTATAGTGACTGCATTTCCCTCAGACACCCAAGATCCTATCTCAGACACAACCCTACGCTGATCCGGCTGTGCCTCTTGACCTTCCATATGGAGTTCTGATTACATTTTTCCTATCTTACCATCTGCCTCTTATATCTCACTCTATCCCATCTTAAATTACCTATCTATGGCCTACTGCCACCCTTTCTACCAGCACTTCATTGCTTCCATATCAACCATCCAAGAACCTGCCTCCTTTCAAGAAGCTGTCACCAATCCCAATTGGGTTACTACCATGGAAAATGAACTTCATGCTCTTCAAACAAATCATACTTGGGATGTAATTCTCTTGCCTCCTGGTCGACGTCCAATCGGGTGCAAATGGGTTTACAAGGTAAAGTATCATGCTAATGGCACTCTTGAGTGGTACAAAGCCCGTCTCATGACTAAAGGGTTTAATCATATGGAGCATTGATTATCAAGATACTTTTTCTCTTACAGCTAAATATGTCACTATTCACCTTCTTATCACTATTGTTGCTGTCCATGATTGGCCTCTTTTCCAAATGGATGTTCAGAATGTTTTTCTCCATGGTGATCTTTTAGAAGAGGTATATATGGAGCTTCCTCTCGGATTTCACACTCAATGGGAGCGCTTAGTATGTCTACTATAGAAAGCCTTATATGGGTTGAAATAAGCATCCCGTCAATAGAATGCCAAATTTACTAGTGCCCTACTCCAGCATGGTTTTCATCAGTCTTATCACGACTATTCATTGTTCACCAAAATTCAAGGTACCTCTTTTGTGGCATTACTTATCTATGTTAACGACATACTGATTACAGGTAACAGTCAAACTGGAATCACTAACCTCAAGCAATACTTCAATGCCACGTTCTTTATGAAAGATCTTGGCTAGTCGAAATTCTTCCTTGGCCTTGAGATTGCTTGATCTCCGAATGGTATTTCACTAAATCAGCGCAAGTGCACATTGGAGCTGATATCTGAGGCTGGATTGGCAAATTCTAAGCCTTCTGTTATTCCTATAGAGCAAAACAAGAAATTCACAAGTATGGAATATGACGCTGGTTTCAAGGAGAAAATCAGTGATCCGCATCTTAAAGATCCTTCAGTATATCAGAGATTAGTTGGCAGACTCATCTACTTGACTCTCACCAGGCCTGATATCACATTTCCAGTTCAACTTCTTAGTCAGTTCATGCACAATCCGAAGCAATCCTATATGGAAACTGTTGGGGAGGTTTTTTCATGGGGAGCCCAACTAAAGTGGCCCAATAAGCAGTAGGAACCCACCTGAACCCAAAAATTTAAGCTAGTGGGTTCTGGGTCTTTGCCACTTATTAGGTGCTCTAGTTTCTCTTAATTTTCCAATGTGGGATAGTATCCATAAACACAACAAACCTCCTCCTTCACGAATACACTACGACATTAAAGCCCACTCCCCCCACAAGCCCAATCCCTACTCCAACAAGCTCATTTCTTCACCATGAACCCATTTAGTGCCCGTGTAAGTAATAAACTGGTATCAAACCTACTCGTCCACCAATTATCTACTAAGCCCCGATCCAACCAGAAGAGGAACCACTTGCTTCCCTGAGTAAGCCAACATTCCAACTCTGATACCACTTGTTAGGGAGGTTTTTACATGGGGAGCCCAACTAGAACGGCCCAATAAGCAGTAAGAACCCACCTGAATCTAAAAACTTAAACTAGTGGGTTCGGGTCCTTGCCACTTATTAGGTACTCTAGTTTCTCTTAATTTTTCAATGTGGGATAGTATCCATGAACACAACAAAAGCCGCCTTAAAAATAATAAAATATTTAAATGGTTGCTCAGGCCTTGGTCTTGTGTTCCCATCATCCTCAAAGTTTGAACTATGGGCTTTCTGTGATTCAGATTATAGCACATGCCCAATGATAATGAGATCCACCACCAGATTCTGCATCATGCTTGGAAATTCTTCAATATCTTGGCGTTCGAAAAAGCAACCCACTGTTTCACTATCATCAACCGAGGTAGAATATCGAGCTATGCAAGTTACAACTAGCGAAATAGTGTGAATCGTGAAACTTCTCAAAGATTTTGGTTTTCATATGAGACAACCTGCTTTACTTTATTGTGACAATGAAGCTACAGAGAAAATAGCAGCAAATTCAATCTTTCATGAGCGCACCAAACACATTGAGGTCGAATGCCATTATGTAAGAGAAAAGCTCCAGCAATGCATCATTACGATACGTCACGTATTCACCAAGGAGCAACCAGCAGACTTGTTAACTAAAGCACTAAACAGCAGGCAACATTGGTATTTTCTTTCCAAACTTAGAGTATTTGACTTATACAAACCTCCAGCGTAAAGGTGAGTGTTAAGGATTACGAAGTCTACCAAATATGTCGCCTAGAATATTTCCTGCTTATCCTCTGTGATTATCTCCTTATATAATTTGTAATTATTTATTTACCTTACTTAGAATAGGATTCAAGCTTATAAATGTATGCTCAACATTGTACGGAACGATATAGCTATATAGCAATCATTCCACAAACTCTTTAGTTTTTCACTTTCTTATATGACCAGTCTAATCAAGTTTTGACTAAATTTTTTAAAACCGTTTTCTATAAATTCACGCCAAATATTTAATGAAACCCACCGATTTGATGCTAATAACATTTTCACCCATAGAGCCCACACACTCACGGTGCGAATTTTTGGAACGTTGCCTACTTTCGCTCAAATCGCCATTGTGGGCAATTATGGTACAATTGTAGGTGCGATTTTTTTTTCCAGGATATTGGTCATTTGTTTTGCAGAATGCTGGTAGGTAGTTTGAATCTCGCACTCTCAAGTGTGATGGTGTTCAATTCAGGACTAGTTTTTAGGTAATATGATGTCCTTATTTATTATGGCATCTTTCCTTACTTGTTAAGGCTCTTTCCTCTATGTTGGGGGCATTTTTTCTTCGTGGTACTAATGACTCACGAAGTTCAATTAGCATTTTTGGCTATCCCTGTAAATTTTTGCAATTGCAATTGCAATACACTCTCTATCATTTTTAGATTTAAAAAAAAAAACATTGTGAAAAACAACTTCTTCGTGTAGCAAGGTAATGCATTTTTGTATTTTTTTAATGTACAAATAGTAAAATTGAAATTGTTTTCAAAATATCAAAAAATTATTTTAAAAATATAAAAAATATGTTCTTGCATGTAATTTATATGCAACCTCAATTTCTTATAAAGTTACAAATAATTTAGAGGTACAATACTCATTACTTTATTATTAAAGGATATATGTAGTATTTTTCGTGATTCATTGAAATGTGCTATCAAGATCATACATACTACAAAATCATCTGAGATATGAAAATACTAATATTGCAAAACCAAAAAGAACCAAAAAGTTCAACACATTCAAGATGGTAATACCCAATAAATATATGTAGAAAGCGAATTACCTATTACAATTTACATATATTTTTTTCGAATGGAGATAGAGGATGGCTCCTGAAATATATGTTTTTTTTTTCTAGATACTTTTTCCAATTATTCCAACAAATTCTAGCAACCTTTGATAAATTATATTCTATTGTTCTAATATATAAATATATAAATTTTATATTTTTTTTAAAAAAAGAAAGAATAGGTTCCATTAGATGCAACATTTCCTGCAAAACTTTGGTCTATAATCAAAATCACTATAAGGGAACAAAATTACGGTGCACCAAGTAACTAGTGAGTAATATAAAAATAAAACCAAGCCAAATGATCAAAATGAAAAAAAAAATCAAAAAAAGAAAAGAAAAATGCTTAGGCTCTGTTTGGTACCTTGGAATTAGAATTGAATTGGAATTGTAATTGTAATTGAATTCTACATAATTACAATCCAATTCAATTCTTCTGTTTGGTAAATTAATTGAATTATATATAATTACAATTCTAATTCCAATTCTTCTGTTTGGTAAATCACTTGATTCAAGATAGAATTCATTTATGAAATTCTTTGTTTGGATGTAAAAAAAAAATACGTATATATTGAAATTCTAAATATAATTAAAACATAACTATGCATTCAAAAGATTAATTGTTAATATTTATTCATATGTGACAAATAATTTTAATCATATATTTAGGTTGATAGGAGGAGGCAAAAGAAGAAGAAGAAGAAGAAGAAGAAAGAAGGTATGGCAAGCAATTGAATGAAACTACATGGTTCGAATCTACTTGAAACAAAAGAAACTAACATATCCTTCTGGAAAGGATTCCAAAAACGTAAAGACATCAACAGCACCAGCTCCATATCCAAACATAAAGTCAGAACTTTTCAACATAGAATCAAAAACCCATGTTTCACACAAACAGCAATTACAACAAAGCCCAAATCATAAACAAAATTAAATGCATTTCCACATTCCCCACTGAATATTACTACAATACCACCTAACTTCTAGGGTCACTGAAATCAAACTACCCATTGTAGTTGCGCTTTGATCTTCAAGAAATCAAACTAGGTTTCATTAAAAATTACAAATCCAGATGTAGAACATGGAGTATTAGAACAAGTAGTCCAATTAGCAGCAGAATAAATGAAAAAGGACAAAGACAGGTGGGGGAATGCAGATGTTCCCAACATAACAGGGCTGCAACAAGCTACTAGAAAGAGTTCTTATCTAATTTGTCCTATTATACTAGCAGAAGCTATCCAACCAAAGCACTAAGTCCAAATTGCTTCAGACAGGAGCTAACCATAAAGAGAATGCATCAAATATAACAGTTTGTCCTCCTCTTCCAGTCTGTGATTCTTCAACTGCAAATCATAACAGAAAAATATAGGCCAAATACTTTAGCTCAACTACCTAGAAGAATGTGCTATACAGAAAAATCAGTCCAAAAAATTAAAATATGCTTTCTTTTTGTCACTTTTTCCTCTCTCTTTTTATTTTTCCTTTCCCTCTTCTTTTTTCTCTTCCTTTTTCCTCACTATTTTGTTTTTTCCATTCTTCTTTCCAAACAAAGATCACAACCACAATACCCAAGAAAATCTTGATCTTAATCAACTCCCTCTTTTCTTCCTTTCCCTCACTATTTTTCTCTCCTTTTTCTCCTCAAGCAAAGAGTAGTAATATAAAAATAAGGCAAAAACATGCCATAGGGCTACAACAAAATCAGCCAAATCAGTCACCCAAAACCACCACAAGCAAACATCAATAATATCTAATATCCATAACCAAACACATGTAACTAAACTAGAAAATTAGAAAAATCACCAGAAAAACCAGAAAAATTAGTCCAAAAAAAGAATAGAAATTCACAAACTTAAATACCTTTGAATTGTAGAACACCCTTTAAACTGTCTCAAGAAGAAAGAAGGTTGAAGTTTTCAGAGTTTCAGCCTTTCTTGCCTTTACTGTAGATCTGAAAGAATCTCTTGGAAATGTTTAGTCAATGAAAAAAATAATACCCAAATGTTTTGGAGCATATTCAGAATGCAGAGAGAGACGAGGATTGCATGTGACAATGCCCCCCCAAAAAAATATAATTAGAAACTCAAGAACCCATGTGCGTAAGGAGTCAAAAATACTAGAGAAATGTATGTTGTTGCAAATACTTTTACTACAACTGTATTAAAATTCATCCTTTCTTTGACAAAATGTTTTGTTTGCTTGTTTTAAGATTAATTTCATAGTTTAAACATTAGTACTGTTTATTACCATTTGACATTTAACACAAGTGTTTTTTAGACATATCGCATTTTCGCACAAGTGTTCATAATCAAACTCTGTAGCACCAATTCGACTGACAACACTTTAAAAAAAAAAAAAGCAATGGCTTATAGAGCCAAATTTCAAAATTTGTTCAATATTAAAAATCTAGGAGGCTCTAACCGTGGCCCAATTCAATGTAAATGGGCAGTAATTTAGCCACTATATCTGAAGGGAAAGGATAGATTTGTTTAGTATGTTAGACTGGAAACAGGAAAATCACTTTGTTGAAGAATCTAACCTAAAAGAAACTGAGACCATTGAATCTTGCCACCTATATACAGTATTGGTTTGCTTAAAAAACAAAGATGGCTATTACTTAGTACGTACTAAATCAACTACTTTGGCTAAAAACGCGTAGATGTTGGTAAAAAAACAAATGCAAAAGTTGTAAAAGAAAATAAGCTCGTAACATGCATGTTCATAATATAAGAAAGAAGTGAATATGTATATATATTAGTATTTCCATTTCTATTGATTAGCTACCATACTAGTATCTTGAGCAGTTGAAAGGTATTTGGAAGCCGATTTATCAGAGATGTAGGTTCTATTACTCACAATTGTATCATTCAATGAACCACAATCCACAAGGTACACATCTTGAGAAGTAAATCCAAAAGAAAAGCATGTGAAATTCAATATGTACAAAACCCAAATCAACAATTTCAAAACTCAGATCCATCATCGAAAAGAACAGAAAAACTCAAACTCAATATAATAAAGATCAAATTCATATATGATTCTCAAACACCCAAGAAGCTCTAAAGGAAGTAAACATCAAAATTTTAAACCACGATTACATAAATATTAGAAACCCATCAGAAAGACGAATGAAATAGGGGTAGAAGATTTAACCTCTGATATCAAATGAGTTCCAATAGACCACAAGGAAGCAACCCAGATTTCTTCTGTAGGCTAAAAGGAATTAAAAATCAAAGCCACGCTTTTTAAAATCAAACTCACATATGTGAAGTATTACCAAAATCAACTGAATATGAGAAAAAAAAGGAGACAAAATAGAAAGTACAAATCCTTAGTTTTAGTTTAACCATGCCTGTCACCATCGATCGAAATACCAAATCAATCAGGCAAAACCACAGGGCTAAATAACCCAAAAATCAAGCAAAACCACAGGGCTAAACAACCCATCTCCCTTCGCTCTCCGGACACAGCCGCCACACAACCACCTCCACCCCACACCAAACACACACAAAATACTAGGGTTTGAAGTTGGATTCTGAACCTCTTGGAAAGAGAGCATCGTAGTAGTACACGCCGATGGTCGGTGGCAAGTGACAACGATGGCGATGACGATGCGATGAAAACAATGAAGTGAAGAAGATGCGATGGTTTAGGGAAAAAGAAGATCAAACTCAACAAAGAAGCGAAAAGGACGATGGACCCATATTTTTGTTATGACCCGATTTTTACCCGGTTGTAAGATCCGCATATTCTTGAAATTTTTTAGGAATTGGAATTGGAAAATTTGAGGAATAGTAAAGAATTCAATTTGTAGAATTGCATGGAAATGGAATTGAAATAGTTTTGTAATTCTTAAATTTTTTGTTAAAACAAACACAAGAATTGAAATTGGAACTTTCAATTCCAATTCTATGCCCCAATTCTATGAAATCAAACACAACCTTAGAGAATTTAATGCTTCCTAAACTAATCTTCCCTTAATTAGGCTTTTATTTAGAACCTTATAATCATTAACAACTTCAATGTAGAATAGAGAAAACGACACGAAAATGAAAGAAAAGAAAATTAAAAAAAAAAGATTATGAGCAACAATGAAATGTATTCACTATAGCTTAATTTAGTCGTTTGATGACTCTCATCCTTTCATCGGACATTTTCCTGACCATGAATTAAAGTATGAACGAGGTATCCATGCCCAAAACAAAAATAAAATAAAAACTTAGTTTCAACACATGAAAAGGTGAAAACTCCTTGTATCAGTCTCTCTCCTCGCGAGCGGAGTGCTTTATTTCTCCTTCAAGAGAATTTCGGTCTCTTTAGTGAGCTCAGTTCAACCAGTTTTTCTCCAAGGAAAATTGTCGTTGACTTCGTTTGTCTTTATTTGTTCCATTCCCTTCACGTGACCTTACAGAACCTTTCTGTTTCTGAATTTTCGTATCTATTTCTTTTACTGGTTTTGTACACTATTTGTGAATCTAGTAAAATTAACAACCAACAACACTCTCTGGCTACATTTGCTATTTCTCATACTTAGTTAGTAGCATCATGGTCTTTTTAGCTTAAATTTCAGCCGAGTTTTTCCTAAATATAGTTTTTTCAGAAGTGAAGTTTAAGGGTTTGTGACTTAACCGCAAAGAGTAGTATGGCGGAGGATTTAGTGGAACAATTTCAACATTGTCAACTATCCAAAAATGAGCATTGAAATCAAATTCAAGAACAAGATGTAAAGATTAGCAAAGAGATGTGATAAAGTAGTTAATTTTACAGGCTTGAAACTCACCTTGGTGAAAATCTGGCCGACCCAGAGTTTGTTCTCGGTTATAGAGCATGGTCCAAACCTTTTTCAATTCATCTTCAACAGTCAAGCAGACAGGAATAAGGTGTTAAAAGGTAAACTCTGGTCTTTTGACCAACAATATTTGGTTTTAAAAGAATGGACCATGGGAATGAATATATACACGGAGGAATTCAATCAAATTGACATTTGGGTTCAAATATGGAATATCCCAACTCATTGGCTGTCCAGAGAAACAGGTATGAAAATTGGGAAACTGTTTCTGAAAGTGTGGTATGTGGAGATTCCTAATACGAGCAGCAAATTTGGATCACCTTTGTTAGATCAGCCTTTGTTGCGAGGTACACAAGTTAAGCTCCAAGAGCAGCAATGTTGGGTTATTTTCAGATATGAACAATTACTCAATTTTTGTTCTTACTGTGGCAAAATTGAACATGTAGAAAGTAATTGTGGGATCCGAAAAGATGATTGTAAGAATAACAAGCTGAAAGAGAGTCAATTTGGTGACTGGCTAAAGGCTGATTCAGTCAAGAGAGGGTACAAATCTCGTGATCAAGTAGTCTCTAGGCCACGGAAGTCAAGCCGAAAAAACTGTGGTTGCCACCCCTCTTTCTGATGAAAGCAGTTCTCCCATGATCCTTGTGGTTGATCAAAGTAAAAAGTCCATGAGTACGTCCATGAGTCCTTCTATACAAAGGGCCTCGGATTATGAAGGAGCTGCACCAATAGCATTAGTCAGTACACCAATAGAAAAAACAAGACCGATACCATACACATTGGAGCTTATTTCAGCAAAAAAATTTGATCTCAGAGAAACACATTAGGTAAAGGGTTACAATGGATTTGGATGGGGTAATACAGGAAAAGGTAAGTGATCTTGAAAATGAGCAAGCAGAGAAGACGGATAATCAGATCATTGAAGTTGATTTTTCTACCCTAGAGCAGAATCTAGTCAATGTTCCTATGATGGTGGTGGTTGCTTCAACTCCTGCACAAGAAGCTCCCCAAATATCGGATCAGAATGTAGCAGAAATGGTGGCCAAAGTCCAGGGATTCGAATGAGAAAATGGCATCAAACAGCTTGTTTCGATATCGTAACAACTAGGATTGAAACATTGGTGCTACCACATCATAGTGCAGGGAAAAAACGAAAATGGATCATTCCGGAAGGTAAGGAAGAAACTGAGGGTGAGAGGGGATAGGAAGGAAGACAGAAAAGACGGAATCAAGGTCTTATCATTCGCGTTTTACAGTGGAGAAGCCAGCCCCAAATGGCTCTAAGCTAATCAATGAAAATTTATGCGTGGAATTGTAGAGATCTAGGAGAGCTCTCTACCATTTCTCAGCTTAAGAAAACTATTAGGTTCCACCTCTCGGATATAGTGTTTATAAGTGAGACTAAACAAAAGGTGTCCTTTATTCAAACCTTTTGCAGAACTTCTCGTATTCAAGACCAATGGAAAACTGTGGATCCATTGGGAACAAGAGGTGGCCTTTTGCTTTTTTGGAGTGATAATATGGTAATAAATCAAATGATATCAACAAATTTTTGCTTTGAAGTACAAGCTCATAAGCAGGGACATCAAGAGCAATTTTGGACTATTTTTGTATATGCAAGTACGGATCCCAAAGTCCGAAGTCAGCAGTGGGAATGTCTTCAACAGGCCAAAAGCAAATGGGGGAACAACTGGTTTATGGGTGGGGACTTCAATGATCTAGTGGATAACACAGAGAAAAGAGGTGCTCAACTCGTTCGGAGGCCAATTTTCAGAGTTTTAGGGACTTTATCAAAGTCATGGATATGGCGGATCTAGGGTTTACTGGGAGACCTTTCACATGGGCCAATAATAGGGAGCAAGTGGGATTTGTTGAAGAAAGACTTGATTGCTTCTTTGGATCAGCTGATTGGATACTTAAATATCCTATGGCGGCAGTCAGACATTTGGAGAAACAGGCTTCCGATCATTCTCTTCTTTTATTGGATACTTGTAGGGCAAATCCTAGACAGAAAAGGAAATTTGTTTTTGACAAAAGATGGATCAAACAGGAGGGAGCAGCAACCATAGTAGAGCAAGCATGAAATAGGATCCAATGCAGAACTCCAATGTACCAAGTCATTGACAGAATCAAGCGATGTAGAGTTGATTTCTTTGAAGTCACCAATGCAGAGCATACTAATGCCGCAAGAAGGATAAGGGAGATCAAAGTGCAAATGGAATTGCTAAGTCAAGCAGGGGGTACAAGGGACTGGCAAACTTGGAAGAAGCTGAGAGGAGATTTGCACAAAGCGTATAGTGAAGAGGAACAGTACTGGCACCAAAAAGCCCGCATTTAATGGCTTAAAGAGGGTGACAAGAACACAAAGCATTTTCACGCTTCTACAGTGCAACGAAGAAGATTGAATGCAATTGACAAGCTGGTGAAGGAAAATGGACGGATTTGCACCAATCCCGAGAAAATAAAAAAGGAAGTATCAGATTTTTACTCCACACTTTTTACTCTACACTTTTTACTACCTCTTCTCCTACGACTGACCCAACATTTTTGCTAAGTATCCCAACCACGATTACAAGTGCCATGAACCAGAGGCTAACCAGACCAGTCGAGGATGCTGAGATTCAGAATGCTTTATGCACCCTAATAAGGCTCCAGGACCGGATGTTATGACTCCCCTCTTCTTTCAAAACTATTGGCATGTAGTTCAAAAGGATATTATCTTTGCTGTTAAAAGTTTTTTGTCCATTCAAGAATTCTGAAGAGTGTCAACCATACACTTACTACTCTTATTCCCAAAATAAAGAACCCAACCCAAATAGCTCAATATAGGCTTATTAGCTTATGTAATATTGTCTATAAAATAATCTCTAAGATTCTGGCTGAAAGAATGAAACCCTGCCTCAATGTTTGCATAAATGAAAGCCAAGTTGCTTTTGTCCCTAGAAGACAAATCACGGACAACGTTGTTATTGCGCATGAATGCATACATCATATCAAGAGCCTTAAAAAATCAGGAAAAGGTTTTATGGCCTTGAAATTAGATATGACAAAGGCTTTTGATCAAGTTGAGTGGGTTTTTTATCTCAAGTATTAATTAAGATGGGCTTCTCTACAAAGTTCATAGACTGGATTATAATATGCATTAGTACCTCATCCTTTTCTTTTAACATAAATGGTGGGATTAGCGGCTACGTGCAACCCACAAGAGGTATTAGACAAGGAGATCCACTATCTTCTTATTTATTTATAATCATTTTGGAAGTTTTTTCCTTTTTAATTAGAAAGGCTGTAAGTGAGGGTACCTACAGGGGAATGAGACTATGTCGTAAAGGCCCGCTCCTCACTCATCTTTTTTTTGCAGATGACTCCCTACTTTTTGGTGAAATGACAGTGGAGTAAGCTCAGCACATTAGAAGGATCATAGAAGATTACTGTGAAGCATCGGGGCAGAAAGTCAATCTGAATAAGTCTTCGGTTCTTTTTAGCAGGCATTTAGCGGATAGTGATAAAAAGGCCATTATTCAGGTGTTAAATGGCATCAATGAGCAAAGAAGTGCCAGATATCTAGGATTGCCCTTGGGTATCGGCAAATCTAAGAAAGAAGTTTTTGCATATGTCATTGATGCAGTCAGAAAAAGAATATGTAACTAGAAAACTCAATTTTTGAGTCAGGCAGGTAAAGAAATTCTCATAAAATCAGTTCTTAATTCCTTATCTATCTATGTAATGTCATGTTTTAAACTCCCAATTGGCATATGCAAAGTCTTGAACAATGAGACGGCGAATTTTTGGTGGGGCTTTAATGCAAATAATGGTCATAAAATTCATTGAAGAGCCTGGTCCAAATTAACACTTCCGAAAGATTTGGAAGGGCTTGGTTTTCAGGATATACAAGTTTTCAATGACTCCTTGTTAACCAAACAATTATGGAGGTTAATTCAGTTCTCTAATTTGCTTCTGAGCCGTGTAATGCAAGCTAGATATTATCCCCAATGAACACTTATGCAAGCAAAAGTTCAACAAAATGCATCTTGGCTTTGGAAATGTTGGACGAGAGCAAAATATATCTTAGAAATGGGGATGAGATATCAAGTGAGAGACGTCAAAACCATAAAAATTTGGGAGTCTCCATGGCTGGCACATAGAGCAAATTTCAAGCCACTTCCAAAAGAGCATAAGGAAGAGTTAACTACTTTGTGCCATCAACTAATGGTGGAGGAGGGGACACAATGGGACCAAACCCTAATTGATCAGCTTTTTCACCCTGAGGATGCTGTGGAAATTTCTAAAATCCCATTAAGAACGGAGATTGGTCCGGATATGCTCATTTGGCAACATGATAGAAAAGGGAATTTCACAGTTCATTCTGCATATCATTTTGCTATGGCGCAGCATCGAGCTCAATTAAGTATAAACACAGCTACTAGTAGTTCTAGTTTGACAACCACTACTCATATGTGGCATAGAATTTGGAATGTTCATGTCAAAGGAAAGCTGAAACATTTTCTGTGGCGCTGCTGTCAAGGAATTTTGCCCTCCAAAACAGAGCTGTGTAAAAGGAGAATTCTACAAGATCCCATTTGTGGTATTTGCGGGATGCATGAGGAAACCATTGAGCATGTCCTTTTTACTTGTGATAGGGCAGCGATGATGTGGAGACTCTCCCCCGTTCATTGGGATGGTTTGCGAGACAAACAATCCTGTTTTCGACATTGGTGGGAAACATTAAGTTCCATGGGCGAGGATTCCATCAACAATGACAGGATGAACCTTTCTGTATACATTCTTTGGATGTTATGGAAAACACGAAATCTTTGGCTCTTTGAGGGGATTACTAAATCAGCTCATGAAGTGGTGGATTCGGCAATTTTGGAATGGCAGGAATATCAAGAGATCTTAGAAGGGGCTAAATTTAACTTCTAAAATAGAATCTGTTTATATCTATATTTTTACTTGTTTTGCTGCATTTTGTATAGTTTCCCAAGTCTTTTATTGTTATGCAAGTTAGTGTTATAGCTCTTTTATAGCACCTTTTAATTGCTATTTCTGCTAACTTAGAGTTCATCGGTCCTGTTTACCCTTCCCTCAAGTCTTCATTTGCTTTGGTTATCCTTTTCGCAAGATTTCATCTGTTTTTGTTTAACCTTTTCTTAGGAGAATGTGCTGATAAGATGAGCCTTCGCTTTGGAGCACCTTGTGTTAGGAAGATTGAAGCTAAGATCCTAGCATCAAGCACAGGACAAGGTTATAATTTTGGACTACAAGTTGAGTTCTAGCTGTTAAATGGATTCTAGCTCCCTGTTTCTCCCTTGGCCAGTTAGATGGATTCACAGAAGCAATAGTGGTTGGAATGGTTCTGGGTCATAACGAACTGGGTCATATGCAGTGTTTCTAGGTCATACCCAAATGGGTCAAAATAGTTAATGAACCTCTTTTTCATTTTATTTTCATCTCTTACCCCTTTCTTTTTTGTTTCTTGCACCAAGTGTACTGCATTTTTTTGGGGCAAGAAGGCTTTACACCTTTGGAGCAACATCTAGTGACAATGCAGTGAAGCTGAGGAAAGTCCAACCTCTTCTCAGGTCACAGAGTAGGTAATGATTGCAATTGATGTTCTTCCTTTTTGGAGGCTAAGTTTGAACTGATTTTTTTAGAGGCTAGTTTGAACTATCTGAATGGCAAATGTTGAATGTTTGAGTGTGGTTGTAGTGATTCTGACTAATTGCTTGGTAGAGCTGAAAAAAATTGGTTGCCAATGTCATATAGGTATCTAATTTTTACGTTTGAAGTTGAGGCAAACAAACTGTTTGCTAAACTGCCTACACGAAATCTAGGTAGGCATACTAATTGATCTAAGCACATCTGACTTCCTAACACAACAGCTTCCTTTCATTCTCCTTTTTCTGGAGATAGAAGCAATATCAGTTTCCAAAAAAAATGGGGAAAAAAAAAGAAAAAACAGAAGGAAAAAAAGGAAAGAGAAAATTACAAAAACAAAAAAAAAAAAAAGAAAAGATAAAGGAAAAAAAGGAGTAGATAAATATTTATATTGGAAGAAATGAAGAAAATGTTGCAATTCTCTTCTAGGATTTCCTTGCTTTTTCCACTTAGCTATTCAAGCTTAGTCCTGTTGAGTAGTTCTCCACGTGGATATGTATTTCCTATTTTTCTTCATACTTATAGTTTTTTGCTCCCTGGTTAAGTGCAAGTGATACAGTGTAATGCAGCACACATCCCTTACTTCCCTCTGAATACCATGTCCTCAACATATAGGTTAACTTAAGATTCTATATACATATGTTAATATATATTCTTAGTAAAAGCTCCTGTTGCCAGCTGATTTCCTGAACATTGACTAGGTAATATTGATTCTGCAAACTAGACAAAAGAGAAAAAGGAAAAAAAAGAGAAAAAAAGGAAAAAGGACAAAAAAGAGGAAAAAAAGGAAAAAAGAAGAATAAACAAATGGTGGAGAATGTTGGCTTGTTTGTAATCTTTTATTCGTTTTTAAGCCTACAAATGGTTTGTAATTTACTACGAAGAAGTAGCCTTTGATATCGTGTAAATTACAGCTATTTGTATTTGTACATACTGGTTGCTTACCCCTACTTTGGTTGCTACTTACGAATTGATTCTTTGCAAGGGCACATATGACAGAAATATGAACCAAACTTGGTTACTCTTTGCTTAATCCTCTTTGATGGTTGAGGTCCTTTAAATTTACTTTACAGTTAACCCTTTTCTTTGGTTGGTTACTCTTGGTAGTGATTCTTATTCCTCGGTTGGTTTAAGAAATTTTTGGCATGACTGGTTTGAAAGCGGACCTCGTTAAACTTGGTTACTCTTTCTTTGGTTTCTTTCTATTCGGACTATTCTTTGGATGGATCAGCATCTGCTCTCTGTTTTGTTTCATTCATGTTGGATTGCATCGACTCTGATTTCGTTGCATTTATGCTGCTCTCTCATTTGTTCCATTCATTTTGTTTGGACTACTTCCGCTCATTTTCGATTCATTCATGTTGGTACATTTTCGCTTCATTGATTTCATTTCGTTCATGTTGGCTGCATTGCTTCAACTCTCTGATTCCGTATCATTCATTCTGGGATGTTCTCTGTTTTGGAATGATTCTTGGGAAGACTGATTTCTAATTGAAGATTGGACATAGGATCTTGACTCCTTTTTGAAGACTGGAAATATGAAGCTTTTGGTTTTCTACTAGGTCCATTTTATTTTATGTCTTTTAGAATACTCTTATGTATGCCTAGATTGCAATTGATGTTCAAGATATAGTGTTCATGCCTAGTCATTTAGTTGAAGTTGGCTTATTTATATTATATCTCACAACATCAATTTTTTGGCAATCTTTTTGACTTTATAGTTTACTTTCCCTTGTATAGATTATGATTTATGTTAGTTAGTCTAAGACTAGTTTCAAGTTGTAATCAATGGGATAGTGGTCACTCTCAACCATTATTCCATTTTCCTCCTTGACTATTAAATTTAGACCAAGGAGATCATTTTAGCCTTTTTTGGTTAACAATTGTACAGTACCATTTTTCATCCAAGGAAAATACTATCGTTTCAGTGAAAAAAAAAACACATGTAAAGGTACTAAGAATTATTTAAATAGAATAATTACAAAACCAATTGAATTGTTAAGGGAAACATATTATCCCATACCTAAATAAATGCATATTAGTTAAGAAATTACATTCATATCCGATGTTCTTAAACTCATAAAATTAAAGAAAAAGCCGTATCAACATGAAAAATCTATAACTAAAATTGATACAATTCAAGACAATGTTAAAAAAAAAGAAAAAAAAAAGAGGTCTTGTCACATTAAAACACATAGGAATCCAGAAAGGGGTCGGGAAAAAAAAATCAAAAAATAGATATTTTTCTTCTTTTCTTAAAGTACTAAATTTTCGAAACCTCAAACTATCAAAAATGTGTAAGAAAATTCACACCTTAGGGGGAAAAGAACAAGAATAAATAAAATGATACTTTCCATTATAATTCAAACATATATTCAAAATTAGAGGGTAAGACACCCATTCCTCTTCTTTTGCATGGGTTGTTAGGGGTTTTTAGGTATCAAATCTAACTATATAATTAAAAAAAATCACTTTTAATGTAGTAGTTTCATTAATTGTCATGTGATATTTTATTATGTCATCTAATTTGTTGTCTAAACTTCTACATGTACTTCTAAGTTATATAGGAAATGAAAGGATTTCATTGTTTTTCTATGTCTCTTTTACTATTTCATCTTTTTCTTTCAAACTAAAGAATAAAATAAAATTAACTAGTGATGCTATTCTTTCAATTTCTTCACTAAGGCTTTTGGGTTTCCTAAAAATTTTTATTGCCTTTTTTTATTTCAGATGTTATTGAGATTCAAATTTTTTCATAGGTTATGAACTCCCAATTATGAAATCCAAATATTTTAAATGAAACCATGTTATTGTTGTGGTTTCATCCAATATTGATCAACTTCTATTTGTATCTATATATCTAAAAAGGAGAGTGATGGGGGTAACTTTTTGTCAGTAGATTTTTCCCAAACTACAAGTTTCACTTTGGTAGAAATGTAATTTTATAAAATTTTGAGGCTATTTTTGTATACTTTTAGTATATTAATTCATTTTAAAAAATTTTATTATTGTATTTTTTTTATTATCAATTTAAATTTTACTTTCAAGTACAATTAGTTGTAATCTAAAATTATTCAAAGTTTTTATCATACATGAGATTTTTCAATTTTATTAGCATATAAATTTTGTGACTCACATACACTTACATGTTTCTTTTATATATTTTTTTAAATGTTTTATTTTCATCTTAAAAAATTTAGTTAGTAATGTATATTAAAAAATTATAGAAATAAATGTTTAAAATAATTTAACTTGATCCCCATTTATTATTTTAAATATACTTTAACTAAAAAAATATCAATACTAATTCAAAATATTATTTAAAATGATTATAATGTATAATTATTTAAATAAATTATGAACACTATGATTACAAATAATTGGCATATTTATCCAGAGGAAAAAAAATTCATAATCTATATTTACATATCTTTATTTAAATATTTTATAACTATTAGCTTCAATTATTTCTACTTATTAAATTAACTAAATATACTTTTAAATAAATTAATTTACATCCTAATAATAAATAAATTTTTATATATTTAAAGTTATAATATGTTTTAATTTTAATATGTTAGTATTAATCAAACAATTAATTGAATTAACTTTATCTACTATTTAAAGTTACACATACTAAACAAATTTTAATATGCCCTTAATAGAATTTTTTTAAAAAAAAATTAAAAAACATGTTACATGATATTTTAACTAATAATATAATTATATAAGTTAGTATTAAATTAACTAAAAAAGAACTTATAGTTCATAAATAATAAAATAAAATTAAAAATATATATTATATATTTTAAAAATCAAACAAAAATTTTCTTAAAAAATTAATATTTTATTAAGTTTTAAAATATCACTGGACACACCTCACACCTTGTGTGAGGCTCAAAAACTAGTAAAATACTAAGGGTGTGTTTGTTGTCTACAATGTTATCAAAATCGCAATCCGGATCATAAGATCACACAATCCTATGATCCAAATACATAGAATAGATTTTGGATCGCACAGAATTGTTTTTTATGTAGGATTGTTGGGATCCGACAGAATCGCACGATTCTAGCGATTCTATGCGATCCCAGGAAAAAAAATCGAAACGGTGTTGTTTAACCAAAATGATGCCGTTTTGTGTTTCATATATAAAGAACAAAGTATTCTGTGCTGCAATCCACGCCAATCGAACCCAACAGCTCAGCTCCCTTAGTCCGTCAGTCACCATTCCAGCGATCTTCAGTCTTTACCTGCACTCAAATTTCAAGCCAAGCTCAAAAGTCAAAACCGCAATTGATGCCAATCGAACCCAACAGCTCAACTCCCTCAGTCCATCAGTCGCCATTCCTGCGGTTTTCAGTCTTCACCTATGCTCAAATTTCAAGCCAAGCTCAGAACCCAAAAGCATTCCTAATCCTCGACCAAGCAATCTCCACTTTCCAGTCTCCATCTTCGCTCAGAAGTCAGAACCAAGCTTCACTTCACAGTCCACAGTCCACACACAAACTTGTAATTCACAATCCCCCTTTGAATAACTGTTTGTCTGCTAGTGAATGCAATAGTTTTCTTTGAATTTGAGTAATTTTATTGATGGAAAAATAAATGTTACTCCCACTATTTTACTCAAATTAATGACCCTCAATATTATTTTGGAAAGATTAATCTAATTAACTTTCTAGTGGGCCAAGATTCATATTTGACCTAATTTTGAGTTAGCTTTGGGTAATCACCCAAAATTGGCTATTTAAGTTGACAACACTCGTCAATTGTGTCCCATACAATTCTTGGGTAATTGGGTGAACAACTCTTATTCTAACTTATCTAATAAACCAAAACCCAACTCTATGTCTCTATGTCTCAATCCTATTGAGTCCATCTAGTTAGGTCAAATCTAATGATTAGCAGTTGGATATTACTATTATCCTATTGCGTCTCACTAAGATTGACCACGGCACCTTGCTTTGGCAAACCTACACACGATCAATCAAAGCCTTGATGAGTGGTAGGTATTGGAAGGCATCTTAAACTTAATATTCATTTGAGAGATTTGTTAAAATCTCTTCATTTTGTTTGAATTGGTTATTGTAATTATTAGTCCAATTAATCACATAATTTTCTAACTAATTATTACAATCATGATCACATCATGCATTTAACCAATAAACATACATTGCATACATCTCATACATAAACAATAAAATAAACATGACATAGTTATAGCCCAAACTAAGTTGATTCTCTCAAGCCAATGAGAGAACCAAAAGGTCAGCCTAAGGGTAACGACATCTTCTCCAAGTGCCTCCTTTGGTTCCTAGTCTAATCCTATCTCTAATCTAACTATTATATCTTTAGAGAAACCTCAAGTTACATTCGAGGAAGTTAGATGAGAAGAGAATTTACAACTAGAAAATAGAGTAAGACATGACACGCAAGTCATATTTAAAAGTTTAAGCCAATACAAAATTTATCCAATCACATTGGGTTTAGGGCTATAACTATGCATCATGCTCAAATATCACATAATGTGCACGTCACATATAATTGTCATTCATATTTAACACTTAAATATATTAATCTAATTAATTTATGACAATTATTATTAAATCAAATTTTAGTGTTTCGAATAATACACTACTCATGGAAGGTTCGGATTGAAAGTACATATTCTGGCCATCATGTGATCATTAGAAATTTGTGAAAAATATATCTCATATAATTTTGATCAGAACTTGATACATCACATATATCAATTTTGGCCACACAAAATTCTGAACACATGTACAATTCAACCTCAATTTGATATGTCAAATATATGCATTCGGCTACCCTAAAACCAAACACATATAAATGTCCAAAACTAATTTTTGGTCATGACATATCTCCATTTGGCCAACCATGATTATAAGGAATTTATGAAAAATATATCTTATATATATTTTCGGCCACAACATGAAATATCATATATTCCATTCGGCCATCTTTTGATCATGATTAATTTGTGAAAAAAAATATATCATATATATTTTGATCAAATTCTAAACTCGAAAACATGTATAAGGCCAAAATATTTTTCGGTCTCAACTTGATATATCATATATATCTAATTTCGGCCAAACATAAAATATCTTATATTTAGATGTTTTTCGGCCAAATGTTAGAACCAAAATCATGTATATGTCCAAAACTAATTTTTGGATATTGCATCAAAATTCCAAAACAATTATATATCACATATATAATTTGGTATTCAATGTAATTTATCATATATATGTTTCAGCCTTAGCAAAAAATTAAAAAAAATAATTAAAATTCCAAAGCTTGGCCAAGGACTTGAAAAATCAAAGCTAGGTTAAAACTAAAATCCGAAAACAACCATTTTTCAGAAAATCAGAATTAACCAAAATGTAGAAAATTTTAACTAGCCAAAATTTCCAAAAATCTAAACCTTCCAAAAATTCAAAAATTTTGAACTAGCCAAAAAAAATTCAGAAAATTTGAAACATTCAAAATTCAAAAATCAAGGCATCCAAAATTTGAGAAAATTTGAAACTTTCAAATTGGAACAATTATATATCACATATGTAATTTGGACTTAATATTACATATATAGCGCATATTAATTTCGGCCTCAATAATTAAAAAAAAAATTGAAACCAAACTTGCCATAAAAGTTGAAACCTGAACGCTAGCCAAAAGCTAGAAAATTTGAAACCGACCATCATATGTTTTTCAGGATTTAATACTTCATGATTCGGTACAAGTATATATCACATATATAATTTGGCTTCAGTATGATTCAACACATATTATTTTCAGCTTTAATAAATAAAATTAAAACTGAAGAGCCAAGAAAAATTGAAGCAGCCAAAGCTTGCCAAAATTCCAGAAAAGCTGAATCTTGTTTCTTAAATCCAAAGCTATATATATATATATTATATTGTTTGACTAGAATAATAACTAATTAAGGCAGACCCTCAATTGATTTAATAAAATAAACATATCATATATATTTAATCGAAAAATTCATACTTCAATGAACATATTCAAGTAATCCAAATTTCAGCATACAATTTAATCAAACAAGCATGATTCCACATAAAACCAATTTGAGCCTTCGTAAGTGGCTCTGATACCACTGTAGGAAATTGAATATAGCACGCAGTGAAAATTTAAAATTTTTTATTTCCTCCAAGGGTCCTTACAAAGTGAAATCAAATTTGTTGTGAGGAATTTTACCTTTATCGGTAGCAATAGAGATTTCTTGCGAAATTATTGATTGTTGAAATATCAGCAAAACCAGTACAGCCTTACCTCTATAGTATCCACATGATCGTCTCCAACTCCCAAGTTAATTTTCACACAATTAGCCAAAGGAAGAAGTAGCAAAAACCCGATGGTGCTAGCTTGGATTTCTGCCTTCAGTTTTCAGATTCCAAGCTTTTCTAAGTTTCAATTTTCTTATTCCTTTAACACAGAAGCAACGACTGATTTTTCTCCAAATAACAGCTGAAAAGATTCTTGTTTTCTTAATTAAATTTGTGACTATTTCTTCAAAAGAAACGCCACAAATTTATTTTGTTGAACAAAGAAAAAGGGTTCGGTTTTTTGTTATCTTTTGCTGCACAATTTTTCTTCTGCAAGAAAACTAATTTCGACTTGTTTGATGTAGGAAAAGAACGTGATCTTGTTACTCAAGTTAGGGCTGAGTAGCTGCTGAAATTATAAGTGTGTGTGTGTGTATATATATATATATTTATTAGGATAAAACTTCTTATAAAGAATTTTACTTTAACTACAAGTTCTAATATATTCTGGAACTTCCTAAATTTCAGTGGCTACCAAAACAAGAATCCCATTATAATTTGGCTTTCTAATTTTGGTTTTCACTTGAATTAATAAATCCAAAACTGTTTTGAATTGATTAACACAAAACCAAGACGATTTAGTCACAAATCAAAATACCGCCCTTGACCGGAAAACCTTATAGAATCCTATTCGCAATAGGATTCTTAATTTAACAAAAAAAAAATTATCAAGTGAATTTTACACTTCTTTTTGGATATGATCTAAGTGTGCAACCCAATAGGTTCTTATAACGTTGGCAATTATATAAAATCTATTTTATGCCAGAAACTTTGAGCGGTGTCTAGCAACACATCAGTACTGCCCAAGTTATAAGAATATTAGTAATTCGACATTACTTTTCTTGTGATAGATGTTACCATGTAATTCAATCCTTTTGCCCTAGATATCTTAATTGAACACGAGCCATGGAGTGTGTCACACTCACATAGTTTAATCTTTGCGTTTCTTGATTTCCAAATAGACTCATCTACGCAAATGAGCCCGATATCACATATCGACTCATTTGAGTACGGCTATGCATTTTATGGTCTCACTTGATCAAGGAGCCCAAAGATATCACTCCCATTATTTAGGAGGGGCAAATCCTATCTTGATCATTCAATATCTCACTACATGATTTATTACATATCCAATTGCTATTTTATAGTTCACCTTTTTACGGGTAATATTTAGTAGCATCAAAACATACAACTCCTCGTATTGAGATCTCTGATGATCTCAAGTCTAAGGATCACTTATACCATCATTACTATGAGATATGCTTATGACACTTCATGTAATAATCCATGTAGCATTTCTCATGGCTGGTCGATCCAGTACATTATTCTCTAACGTGTACCCTTGTATTGACTTGATATCTCATATCATACACATGTTATCAATCACTACACATGCTAGTCTTAATGCATTACCATTGTCTCTTTAATGATAATACTTGACTAAGGATAATTTTAGAATAATTAAATTGTTGAAACATTATCATATTTATTCATTAAACGCAGATATAGAAATAAATTATTGCCATTAATTATAAACATTATGATACAATATATGCTTAAACCATCATCACATGATTGGTCTTTAGGGCATAATCCAACACATACCACTTAAAATAAACTAGACACACTTGCAGGAAAATGACATCTCATAGGGACCACAATTAGACATAACAATTGATTAATCACAACAAAATCTCCACTTAGGACCACAACGTATATATTGATAGCCATTCAGGAATTGAGTTCAGGACCACATCATATTGACATTTATACAAGTGGACACACCTATTGCCCAAAGGACAGTAGCAAACACTAATGTTATGCTACTCACTCACATTATATATATATATATATATATATATATATATATATATATATATATATATATATTTACACACACACACACACACACACACACAACCTTAAGCCACAATAACCACATTCACGTTATCCATAGACTCCTTGTTGTATAGAGATTAACACTTCAAAACAATGCATAGGTAACGATTAGTGTCCATACTTATCGTCATTTGAGATTCTCCACTGGCCTCTTAAATCTTTTATGGTCTAGGTTTGCATTTCATGTATTTCATTGTTGTATCAGTTTCTATGGTGCGGAATTATTAATTTCACTAGCGTAGTGAATGGGATTTTGGGTGGTCGGATTATTAGGGTTCAATAGTTTTTTGAATTGAATGGGGCTTAGGATGAACTTAGGGTTCTTTTTTGAATCAATTTGGGATTAAGCCATTTAAAAAATGGTGTATGTATGAGAGCGCAGAGGTTGTGTGGGTCATTTAATTAGGGAAATGAGTTGTTGCCGGTCATTAGCTTTAAATTACAATATTTAATAATGTGATGGACTAAAAAGAACAGTTTTAAATGTTCAGGATAAAAAACACTTTAGGCCAAATGTTATGGACGAAATACGTGATTTAATCTTTTAAGTAATGAAAACATGAGCACAAAAAAGAAAGAAAACATATCAAAACTTGAAAATCAAGATCAATCTTCCATGGAAAATATTTGGGACATCTAATGGACTTTGTGAAATAAAAAAGGAAGCTATTTCAAGGCCTTATAGAAAAGATCAAAACCAACATCTTGAGATGGAAAAATGTTGCTCTAAGTGATGGGGTAGATCATATTGGCAAAACATGTCCTTGTCTCAATGCCTTAGTATGTGCTAGGGTTATTCCGAGTACAATTAGTAACAACCAGAGCAATTGACCGGTTTATAATCAAATTCATATGGAAAGGCAACAAACAGATAAAAGGAATCCATTGGAAATCCTGGAGGACCTATGCAAATCCAAACATGAGGGAGGGTTAGGAATGAGATCCACACATTACCTAAATTGGCCTTTTCTTGGAAAATTGGCTTGAAAAATACATGTGAATAAGAAGTCTTTCTTTTTTTTTTTCAAGAATTTTTTTGTGCTAAATACTACAAAATAAAAAATTTCTTGGGAGTTACACTAGGGTCAAATGCCTCGTGGGGTTGGAAAGGAATCTTATGGGGAAAAGAATTAATGAAAAAAGGGTAAAAATGAAAGGTGGGACAAATAACAAAATTGAGGCGAAGGAAAACTGGATTCTATGTTATCCATGCCCAATTATAGTCAACAACATGAGTGGAATGGGGTTAAGTCTAAAGGTGGTAGACCTTATTATAGAAATAGGAATGTGAGGTTTCCCCTGTTGAGAGTTCTATTCCTCACAAGAGTAATTCAAAAAATTGCCTTTATCTATTTGTCAAAAATGAAGTTAGGAAAGGAAGACTGTCAAATCTGGAGAGCACAAAAGAAGGAATTTTAGGAGCCGTTTGGTTATAAGGTTTGGTGAGGGAATGGAAAGGTATAGAGAAAAAATGATTGTTTGTCAAAACGACATCGTTTCAAGGGAATAGAATAAAAAAAGGCTCAAAACAACGTCGTTTTGAACCAAATTAAAAAAATAAAATAAAATTCAGCGTTGTTTTGAACCAAATTAAAAAAATAAAATAAAATTCAGCATTGGGCGCCTGTCAGCGCTGATGTGATTGGGCGCACGCCACATGTCCGGGGGTTGCAAACCCACCATGGTTTGCAACCCCCATTTTACCTTTGTTTTTTTTAAAAAAAAAATTCACTTTTTATAGAAAATATTTTTCTCTACAAATTAACATGCACTTTGACTATTTTTTGAACAAGATATGATTTTCTTAAATATTATATAATGTAAAATAATAATATCTTTATTATAATATTAATATTAAATTTTAATATAAAATTTATTAATAAATTTATTAATATTAATATTAAATTTTAATTTTAATATAAAATCTATTCCATTCCATTACAAAATAATACCAAACAACATAATTACTATCATTCCATTCTATTCCAAACCTTTCCTTTCATCAAATCCATTCCATTCCTAAACCTACCATTTATACCAAGCGACCTCTTACACTATAAAGTTGGGATATTATCTAGTAAGGAATGCCGCTAAATGTTCGATCCCCTCAACATCAACTTAGGGAGGACAACAAATGAACTTGATAGATGCAAACTTCTCGAAGAAACTTTGGAATTTAAAGATCTAAGTGGAAATTTTTTTTTGCCCTCTAAAAAGCATGTAATGGTATTTGCTCCATAGGAGACTAGTTGTTGAAAAAAGGAACCCTAGCTCCAACAAATTGTGCAACGTGTGAGAGGATCAAGAGAACGTATCACATGACTTGCTGGACTGCATCCATGTAAAAAGAATGTGGAGACTATCTCCCTTATGTTTAAATTTTGATTTAGGAGAACTGAAAAACTTTCTTATATAGTTCTCACAACGGATGGAACAAGCCCCACTACAGGAGGGTTTGATTTTATTTTGTTGAATTATCAGGAGCATCTAGATAGCAAGATGTGAGGCAAACTGCAATAACAACCACCTATAACCGAAACAAGTTTTAAAAATGGCAATTGACTTGTTTCAGGAAGGTAAGAGAGGGCAGGAAGAAACAAAGGACAATAGTAAGCCTCACAACAAATGTAGGGAAGAAGGTACTAGAGGAATATGGTGTTACGGTTTAAAGTCAAGCAATAATAAATGCGATTGCTTGAAATATTACACCCTAGGTATCTAATTTGGAATACCTATCATGCTACCTCCAACTAACATATAAATAGGGATACACTAGGTTAAAACCAGTTAATGGACTCTTGTCTATACAGGCCCACTACAAAGGTTTATTATCTATTGGGCTTATATTAGAACATATACTTGGGTTATATTAAATACCCATCATATATGAGGGAATTTTTTTTTTGGAAATGGCCTACAAGTTATGACATGACAAGATAGAGCAATCAGTGGAGGTTATTACGAATGGAGCTTTTAGGGAAAATGAGGAGGAAGTGGCTATTGCATGGGTGATAAGGCACTCTCAAAGACAGACCCTTTCGTCAAATGCTAAAAGAGTTTATGCCCAAAATCCGTTACATGCTGAGATACAAGCAGTTTTTTATACTTTAAAGAAAGCATGGACAAAAGAATGGAATAAAGTCAAAACAGACTCTCTCGAATTCATTCAAAATATGAACAATCTAGTAACCTCATTATAAATTTTCTGATGGATATAATTACTTTTGTCAAGAATTTTGGTTATTGTAAAATTATCAAAATGAGTAGGCAAGAGGTTAACTTAAAATGGCTCACGTTTTGGCCCATGATGTAATTTGTAATCTTTAAGTAATGAATATATTATTAGTAGTCTTTCAAAAAACAATTGAAAACCGGAGCACAAAAAGAAAGAAAAGAGATCAAAAAATAAAAATTGGACTCAAAAGACTTCATGTTACAACTTGAACAAGGTCACAAGGCGACTTAATTCTACAAAATTATGACTTTTGAGGGAAGGAAGTCACACCACAACACAAGTAATCTGGCATAAACATAATTGATAAGATTAGTATTCAAGCATTATTTGAAATACTTAGATTTAAAGCGTATCTTCTTTGATTCGTAATAAATCCCAGAAGTGTCAATAGAACCAAGGTCCACTTCGTGGCTTGACATTGTCGGGCTAATTATGTTTACCATGACACTTTGACTATTTGTCTCTATAAATAGATTCTTTATACTTAAAAAGTCACACTTTTTGATCTTTAACCATATGCTTGGGAATTTTAGGTTTAATATAGAGAGAAAAGCTCGTGGTTAGAAAAAGTTAGACCTTGGAGTCCAAGGAAGAACAAAGGAGCCATTAAAGATCAATTTTCGGAGATCTACTATGGGAGGTCCAGCCAATTCATTGAAGTCTTTAATCAGCTTCAGTGTTTAATTTCTTTTCTTCCCTTTTATATGGCTAGTTAAGTCTCTCCTCTTAGAATTATAACTTTTGAACCCGTGGGGACTTATTTTTTCTGGCTTTAACTCTTACTGTTGATGTTAATTAATGAATTATTCATGGGTGAATGTGTAATAGCAAGACCAATTTTACCTAAATAATTAGCTCTATTTGCATGTATTTTTAATCATAATAATATTTTAATTATAATTATCTTGATAAGAATTTGAAAGTAATTACAATAACTACTTATCCCACTTTTTAGTAACTACTGAAGTTATTTGCCAACTTAAATAATAATAATAAAAAATCAGTATTAGTATTTGTAGAAACAGAAAGAAAAAATGAGAAAGAAAACCAGAAGAAAGCTTTGGGTTATTGAGAGTGAGAGTTAAAAAGGAATCCATTCAAAATAACAATGACAACATGAAGAGGGAATGTTACTTGAAAATTAACAAATAAGTTTTTGAGGGTAGGAGTAGAATTTTATACGTGATGAGATTTGATCAACACATTGATGCATTACTATTGTAATGTAATTTATGTATTAGGTTTATTTTCTAGGCCAGGAGAATGAGAATCTATCTGAATACTTACGTTAGTTTGTCAAATTGGTTTTACAATATATTGATGGGTAGATCTAGTAGGTTTGGTATTTTTTTTATATTTTCCAAATGTTTTCTAAAACTATTTAAACTCATGATGTATTATTAATAAGTAAAAGTGATTTTATTGATTTGTGATATTAAAAATGTTCATAAATTAGTTTGAACAATTCTAGTTTATTACTATAGTTTTGTTATCCGTAAGTGAATATAATTTTAATATTTTATAATATTGAAAATGAATCTAAATCATTTTGAATAATTTTGACTTGTTACTATCATTCCATAATTTTTTCAAGAATTATATTAGAGATCATATTATGTTATTGTTAATTTGGAATAAGTATTCTAGTTTATTACCATAGTTTTGTTATCCATAAGTTAATATAATTTTAATATTTTATAATATTGAAAATGAATCTAAATCATTTTTGAATAATTTTGACTTGTTACTATCGTTTCGTAATTTTTTCAAGAATTATATTAGAGATCCTATTATGTTATTGTTAATTTGGAATAAGTACAGATACTTTCTAGTGTGTGTATAAGTGTATAATGTCATTTATGAGTGTTTATTAGATTCCCAAGTGTGATTTGGGTTATTCTTAAACTTTATAAAGGAATGAATGAATGAATGATTATTATCTATATTATTACCACATATTTTATATAGATATTCTATATGTAATGTTTATTCCTAAAATTGTGGTTTTCTTTGAAAAGTTATATTTTGATAAAATATTTCTAATATTGTTTTCTAAGTAGCATGCTCATTTCCATAAGTAGATACCTATTTTACTTACGGTGTGATGATTCGTTTATTTATGTTAGTTATTAACTATTTTTACAGATTAAATAATGTCTTCAATTGAGTATGCAGAAACTTTGATATAAGTGTTGCTATGAGATTATAAATAAAATTTGGCAAAAAATTTAGGTTAGGATAATTATGTTTTTTTGAATCTTTTGAAACTTATGTCCTTAAAATATTTGATATTTTATACTACGGAATGGTGATATCTGGACTGAATTGATGTAAGAATTTATGAGTCATGTTGTTTTTGTATTTTATATATATCGAATTATTTTGATTTTTATTGTTATTTTTCTTACATATCAATTTTTTGACCCTCAAGCTTAAACTTAAATCCTCAAAAAAAATTCTTATTTAATCAATGATATATAAGGAATGTCTTGCATTTTTTTAAATAAAAAGTTACAAATGTGATTTATATCAAATAATTAATGAAAAAGTATTAGGGATAAGTCTATCTGCGGAACATAATTGTTTTTTTGGCTGATAATATATCTAAGGAAAATGAATATATTTCTAAGGAATTGAATCTTAAGAATTTAATTTTAAGAATTTTGAATATTTACCTATGTTTAGATAGAATAAAAATTCCAAGGAAAAGTTAATATAATTCATGTTTTATTATTTATTTAGATTAATGAATCACAATTACATTACATATGATTTTTTTGGCATGTATATCTATCATATTATTCTTCTTGTTTTATATCAATGATATAGACAACTCTTTTTGATCTTATATTCAAAATATAATTTAATTTTTTTTAAAATTTTTTTAATTGTAATGTATAACAATATTTAAAATCAAAAGAAAAAAAATACTAATTTTGTAATAATATTTTTAGGTACAAACATATGTTTATAGTTTACAAAGAGTTTATTTATTAGTACTAGCATAATAAGTGTCTACACTAATAAATATATATATATAAATTAAAGAAATAAAAATATGAACAAAATATAAAAAAATTAGTGTAATGAAAATTAAAGAAATATAAATAGGAAGAAAAATATGAAAAGGTGATTCCAATAACAAATGTACAAATAAACTTCTATTTTTATAAAAAAAAAAAGGAATAATAATGATGATGTTAGTAATTTAGTAGCAAACTTGAAGCAAAAAAAAAAAAAGGCCGGGGGGGTGGGGGGGGGGGGGGGGGGGGAACCCCTCATTTAGAATGAAATCAAATTAAAATTCAAAAACTTAATGAGAAAAAAATAGAAAATTACATAATTTTTAATTTTAATAAAATGTGAATTTGAATAGAAAATAGTTTTGAAATAACATTTTTAATAATAAAAAATTAAAACTAATAATAGTTAAAATAAAAGATCACTTGAGTAAGATTTAAAAATAAAAGATGTATCATAGTTAAAAGATAAAGAATAGTTGAAATAAGATTAAAAGTTAAAAATATACTCCTTTCATCCTAACAAAAGAATTCACTTTGGTTAATGTACGATTTTCTTTTAGTTATTAGGTACAACTCATTTAATACACCACTAAATGTATAAGATTAAATGGTATATTTAGTCCCACAAAAATAGGTCTTTAACTTATTTGGTATTACAAATTTCAAAATGATCTTTTTAATTCCTTAAATTACAGATATAATTATTTTGGTTATTCATCTGTTATTTCAGACGGAATCCGTTTGCGAGATGCACGTGCGCGCAGCGTAACACTTGGTGTGAAACTTTAATGAAGGGTAAAACAGTCCTATCGCACATAACTACACAAAAAAACCTCAAAAGTACAAAAAATTACCAAATCTCTAAAGAAGCCAGCTTGATTCACTCCAACCTTATATTGAGGTATTTTATCAAACACTTTGCCTTCATGCACAAGATCTTTCTTGTTATCAAATTTTTCAACGCCGGTTGTTTCCTTATTCACAAACAGCAGAAACACCACAATCATCATCTCTAGAGTTAGAAAATTAATGGGCAAATTATCAGAAACAGTCATCTCTCTCTGAAGAAGAAGAAGAGCGGTGCACTAGAGGTGGAGGATAGTGATAGAATCCAGCAGTATTACAACTTAGAACTACTACGCGAAACAAAAATTATCAAAGCAATTTGGAAACATGCCCAAAAATATGGGAGTCAACTCTAAAGCCGAAGAGGCTAGGGCTCGAAAGAGCACCGTGGAGGCCAATAGCAAAGAAAGCGAAGCTCGTGATAAAGAAGAATAGTACTGGAGAGAAGCCGAGGGGGCCAAGTCTCGTGCCACTAAGAAGCGCGAAGAGGAGGCAGAGAAGCATGTCGATGCTGCCGCCCGCAAAGCTGAGGCTCGCCGATTGGCCAAGCAGGAGGAAAAGGATCTCGAGAAATCCCTTAAGAAGCCAGATAAGAAGGCTAATCGCGTTTCTGTCCCTCTGCCTAAAGTCACGGAGGCTAAGTTGCAGCGGCAAAGGGAGGAGAAGCAGGCAGCGATCCTCAGGAAGGCCCAGGAGGAGAAGAGGAAGAATAGCCGTACGGCTGCCGAGGAGGAGTACGAGAGGATGGTTCTTGTGGAGAATACCAACCGCGATGATTCAATCATTGAGGCTCGTACTATTGAGTAAGCTATTGCTCAGATGACTGTTTCTGATAATTTGCCCGTTGATAAGCATCCTGAGATGTTGTTAATCCAAAGATGATAAGCATAACAAAAGATTGGTAGGAGTACAGCTGGCCTTTGAATATTATGGTCGGAACTCGGTTACCGTCGACGTCTTCTTCATAGGGAGCAAGGATGTTGCCGCAGCAAACAGGGCTGAGATTATTAAATTTTTCAAAGAGGTGGGATCGAGGTTCGCGTATGGTCCGGTAGATACTCGATTTGAGGGCGCGTCATGTGTTCTCTTGCGCCCGATTCCTCCATTGTCGAGACGAAGAAGAAGAAGAAGGGACAAAAAGACCAAAACCCGTGAAGAAATTAATCCAGAGGAAATTCATTAGAATTTTTTGAGGCTTTTTTTGTGTCGTCAGGGGTGATAGGACTGTTTTGCCCTTCATTATAGTGTCACGTTGAGCGCACATGTATCTCGCAAACGGATTCCGTCCAAGATAACAGACGAAGGACTAAAATAATTATATTTGTAATTTAAAGGGCTGAAACGATTATTTTGAAATTTGTAGCACCAAATAAGTTAAAGACCTATTTTTATGGGATCAAATATACCATTTAATTAATGTATAATTTTACATTTTTATCTTTACTCTTTAATTTTTGAGTATACATAATTATTATTAGTAAGGATATTTTACAAAATTGGTTTAAAAGTTGACTTTTTTTTTTAAACAAGAAAAAAATTTCAAAATGAACTTTTTTGGGGGGACAAAGGGAGTATTTATTTAGACTAAAATCTTCAAAATCAATTAGATTAACAACTTTTACTAAGGAATCAAAATATGAAACTGTTGCACTTAATTTCCTTATTTCCAGGAATCTAATTACTTTTCTAAAAAATTTAAAATTGAGACAAATTTAGGAAAGTAATTTGATTACATTCTCAACCCAACCAAATATTATATTTAAAAATAAAAAAACAAATTACTTTTCAAGTTTAGATTCCCTATCAACCAAACCAAGCCTAAATGTTAAGTATTGAGTAGTAGAGGTGTGCAATTTTTGAATTAATTCAAATATCCAATCAAATTCGGTTTTCAGTTTTTAGTTCAATTTTCGATTCGAATCGAATTTCGAATTCGGTTTTCAAGTTACTGGTTTCGATTCGATTTTAAACTAAAAACCGAATTCAATTCAAATTAAGAATAAAATTAATTGAGGTATAAATATGATTTTTTAATTTTAAGAAATTACAACCTTAATTGCCAAAATTACTTTCCAATTGTTGTATGGTTTCTCTATTACCTCTTCATACTTCTACCACCTCCATTCCTCCAACAGTCGACAGTCAACGTTGGCTGCTCTTCAACCGCCGGCCGTGACTATCGTTCTCATCCTTAGCATGCGCTCGTCAACCATCATGATACAGTACAAGTTTTAGCCGCTCTTCAATCTTCTCTCTTCCTTGGCCGTCACTTGTCAGTCGTTGCCCATTGGCATATCTCCTCTTCCGTAGTTAGTCGTCACTCGTCCTCGTTCTTTGTCCTCGCCTCCTTGGCCTTTAGTTCGTTAGTTAGTAGTTGGAGTTTTGACTTTCAATACTAAATCGCCAATGCACCTTTCACCGTGAGTCACGACTTCTTCACCGTCAACTCCCGCTGCTTATGGTGCATCATCGTGTCGACAGCCTTATTTTCTATACTAATTTTTTTTAAATATAATGAGTCTATTGATTTGGTTCTAAAATATTTTTTGTGCTAATTTTTTTAGTTGTGCTAATTTTTTGGTTCTGCATATATTTTACTATTGCTTTGAAAATTAGTTTAATTCCATACTAGTTCGAAAATGGATTTGGTTTTTGGTGCTGATTTTTGTTTTGATATTTGGTGATTTTTGGTTTCTTGGTTTTGATTTCAGTATTTTTAATGTCTAGTGATTTTTGGTTTCTTGATTTCAAATTTGGCCAATTGAATTCGAAGTTGGCCTAATTCAGAATTTGGTAAATTTGCTTGCATTCGAATTCAAATCTAAACCGAATTTCGAATTCGGTCGGTTTGAATTGAGTCAAATTCGGTTTGACTTTCGATTTGGGTTCCAAAAATTGTCAAACCAATTAAACCGAAATTCAAGAAAATTGATCGATGAAGTCCCCTATTAACTAGTTAAAGGGGCTATTAATGGATTCTTCAAACTATAAGGGATATTAGTAGTTTTAACAAATTTTGATGAATGTGAATGTAATTAACTTTATGTATTGTACTTTATAATTAAAAAAAAAGTTATACCTATTCAAATTTGATTTTTTTTTTAGGATAGAGGATGCATCAATAAAAGTAAAATATAAAGTGCAATGTAATAAAGTAATTAACCAACATTTTATTATAATAAGGTATTATTAAAATTATGAGAAGTTTTTAGTTTAGTGGATAGCTTCTCATTTACTGGTTAAATAAAACTAAAAATGTATTTGAAAATTTATAAATTGAAATAAAATAAAATAAAGCTACTTCAATTTAATATGTGAAAAGACAACTATATCACTACGGTTTATTGTAATAACATTAAAACCAATGAACAAAACTCATAAAAAAAAAACACTCACTCTATCCTTAAAAAAAAAAAAGAGTCACTTTAAAAACTTTTATTTGTTCCAAAAAAGTCAATTTTTAAATAAAACTAGTAGATTCTCCACCATGCGATCAGCAGTATAAATAAGTAAATAAGTTGGTTTAATTTTACATGGCATAAATAAATAGAAAAAATATATTATTGACAAACTCAAGAGCAACCAAAGTTATCAAAAAAAAAATAAAATTGAAAGTCCTTTCATCTCTCTTTCTGGATTCCTAGTCTTTCAAGTTGCAAAGGAACCAATAGATCAACTTTACAGTTTTTTTTTTTTTCAAAACGATCGATATAACATATACATAATCAAAATTGAAACATTTACAGTATCGTCCAATGGTGATGAAAACCTTAGATCTCTCAATAAGACGAAGTGGAATAGTTTGGGATATCCCATCAACTAACAAAACTCTTGCACTAACCACTGAAACAACTATCAACTTTAACTAAGAGGCTAATTAAAGTCTATCAAGGAAGAACAAAAATAATTTCTTCGCTTGACCACTAAGAACCAATGATACTCTAATGGCCTTAATATCCAACAGCCATTCAAGATGGATATTAATACCATTAGAGATACAACCTCTGTATAAAACCAAATCAGCAAAAAGGAAAAAGACTTCTGAAAACTATTAATAGTACCTGGACTAATTTTCAAACTAGCCCTCATTATAGTGGGTAATCTCTATAAATTCCAACCATTCAACCTGAGCCCGATCCACAACTTCTTTATCTTCCAACCATTCTTCTTGAAAAATCTATAGATTTCTTGCCTTCCAAAGTATCCAAAGAATGTAAACTGACAATTCTGCTTTATCCTTCCACAAAGAATCCTTTTTTACCATTACAGATATGAGACCACCATTGCTTATAGTTGAAAAAAGAAAAGAAAACCTATCTATTAAAACACTCTCTGTAAACTATCAGTTCTTTTATCTTTCATGAACGATCTAGACTATAACAAAAATATTTTGTGCCAGATTATATTTAAATTAAAAGTGAATATAAAAAAGTAAAAGTGAAGTGTTTGTGAGTTATGTGTTTGGAATGTGGCTTTGCTTTAATTTAATCTAGCGCTCCTCTAAAAAAGGGTAAAATCCGGGATCAATGGCCTTTTTATGAAGCCCTCACGTTCAATTCAAAAACAAAATTAAGTTTTAGCGCCACAAGAGTTGTAAAGATAACAATCAAACTTAAAAGGAACAATCCCCCATCGTAGTGAATAGGGAAAATGAAAATTGAACTTCTTTGGTTGGCAATTTTAATTTGTTGCAACTTTTCTTTTACTTTCTCCTTGTCCAGTTTCTTCATCAAATAACCACCAATTTCTTCCAAATATCATATTCATCTTATTTTACATTTAAATAAAAAGGTTTAAAATGACACAAGAAGTGAATGTTATCCTTTCATTTAAAGACACTCTCACGCATTTATGTACTTAAGAAAAATGAAGGTCTATAGTTAATAGGGGTGTAAACGAACTAGTATGTTCGGTGAACAGTTCGTGAACAAGATCGGTTACCTTTGTTTATGTTCTTTTGTTAAGTTAAACGAATAATAAAAGAACATATTTTAGTATTCGTTTAATAAACGAACACGAACACGAACAAGTATACATTCGTTTATTTATGTTTGTGAACAAGCTCGTTTAGTGTTCATGAACAAGCTCGGTTAATGTTCGTTTAAAGCTCGCTTGTTGTTTGTTCATATTAAAATAATAATATAAATATAATATATATAATAAAATGGTTTGTTGACAATGAGTAAGGAAATTTGTTGTGGAATGGTGGCTAGTGCTTTGTGTTGTTAAGTAGGTGGATGTGGGTTCGATTTTCACTATGTGTTTATCTTTTCTATTTTTACTCTCCAACCAAAACCCCACATCAGAAGTGGATGGTTTGGCCTGCTTCCAATACCTCTATAAATTGAGGAGACCCCCCATTCCCTCCAACCTCAGAAATGCCGTTTTTGTTTTTGTATTCCTGATTTATAAAGATGGCGATGAAGAATCAAATTATCACTATATTTATTCTTTTTTCTACTTCTTCTTCCAAGTGCAAGATAACCCAAGGGGTTGTGGGTTTTTTTCTACCAATTGGGGTTCTCCCTTCCTCACCCCCATGGGGATGGTCTATAGGGTTCATAACTACTCCTCTTACTACAGGATGCTTACCTAGCCAACACTTAGATCCGGCTCTACCCAAACTTTTCTAGTTCACCCCAACATTCCCTACTTGTCCGATTTTCTCTTTGAGTTTATTTAAAAGAATTGATAATCATCCGGTTAAGATCAATCTAAACCAGTCCATTATGTATACAATTTAGTATGCCAACTATTAAACAACTTATTAGAAATACAAGATAGCCAATCAAAAATGTCACGAAATCCCTCGCTCTTCAAGGATGCCCTCAACGTCGAGGAACATGTACTCGGGTGTATGCGCGACTCGTTTAGATCAAGATGTGATAAATCGGTCATATCTTTGTAGCAACTGAATTTTTTTGTCAAAGAAAAAAAAACAATCAATAGGATTTAAGTTGTAAAGCAAAATAGAGAATCAGTTCGACCTGTTAGTCCCCTAGGGCCCAAATAACTCAACTTTCTCCCATGAACTATTTGTGTCAATGGATTGGTTCTATCCAAAACTTGAGATAGTGGGTGTAAACCAAAAAAAGAGTCAAAAATAGTTGTTAATGGAGTTGAAGTTACCAATTTTTGGGGCGTCGGTATCAATTTATGTCGAATTGTTCCACATATAGTTCCGTGAACCGCATTTTCTAAACGAACCAGAGCCAACCCAAATTGATCACACCGAAATCCCACATCAGAAGTGGATGGTTTGGCCTGCTTCCAATGCCTCTATAAATTGAAGAGACCCCCCCTTCCCCCCAGGCCCAAAAATGCAATGCATAAGAGGCTAAACCGATTGGATTGGCTTCAATTGCTCAAAATTTTTGAAAGTAATAATAATAATATTACATATATGAAAAATATATATTGTTAATATGTTATTTAAAGTATTTATTTATTTAAGTGTTCGTGAACATGTTTGTAAATGTGTTCATGAACACGTTTGCGAACGTGCACGAACACATTCGCGAACGTGTTCATTTAAATTTAAGTGTTCGATAAGTGTTCGTAAACTGTTCGTGAACACTAATGAACGAACATAAACGAACACGAACACATATTTTAAATTAATAAACGAATATAAACGAACATGAACAATCTAAAAAATAAACGAACAGTAAACAAACAAGGCTTGTTCGTTTATGTTCGGTTCGTTTACAGCCCTAATAGTTAACTAACGTAGCACCTATCGTTCCTCTATTATTTTAATGTTCTTATAATTTTGTAGGAGGTTTGCAAAATGATTTGAAAATTTAAAAACTCAATGTTTTTTAATACTCAAATCATTTATCACTTTACTGTAGAAAATACCAAGTTACATACAATAGGACAACAAAAATGCTCACCAAAAAATATACTTAAGGACAAATACAATTTTTTTGGGGGTGGGGGAAGGCCTATTGAAAGTACAAGACTAACTAAAAAATAATGTAAAAATTTCAGTTGACCATTTAATAGGAAGTAAATTTTTTGCGAAATGAAATTATGCTTTGAAAATACACTTTCAAGAGTGATAACATTTAAAAAAGTTCTATTTGCTCAATCTAAAAGAAGAATTTCCAAAAACCATGAAGATGCAGGGCTTGTTGACAATGTTTTAAAATACTTTTTTAGTCTTTAATATATCTCTTATCTCATAATTTACTAACTGGTCCCACAAAAATAGGACTTTAACTTATTTGGTCCCAATAATTTCAAAACGATCTTTTTAGTCCCTTTAAATTCAAATATGATTATTTTGGTCCTTCGTATATTATTTGGAACGGAATCCATCTGTGAAGACCACGTTCGCTCTGCGTGCCACTATATTGAAGGGCAAAACAGTCCCATTGCAGATCACTTTGCAGATAGCTACACAAAAAAGTCCCATGAGTACCAAATCCCTTATTAGAACTAAAATCCTAATTTTTAGAGAATAAACAAAACTTTTTTCGTTCTTTTTTTTTTAAAAAAAACTTAGTAAACTCAAAAAGAAATTTACTAAAAAATTTTTATTCCTAAAAAAGGGGTTTACTTTTTTCTTTAAAAAAAAATTATATTTCATCAGTTTTCAAAATTTTTTTTTTATCTATATATATATATATGTATATACTATTATTATTATTATTATTACTTTATTTGTAAATGATTTATTAAGAACTTTTATATTATGTAAACATCATGTTAGATAGTAATCGAATTTTTCTCTTTTTTCTCTCCACATCATGTTACAAAAGGTCAATTATTTTTATCAATTTTGACAAATGCAAACAAATCCAATGTGGCATGAGCAATCAACTTAAGAAATCAAGAAAATTAACAACAAAACATGACTCCCCATTAATGGAGTTTCTTTGGGGCGTTTTGTCAAACAGGTTATACACCACATCATCAAGCCAACTAACTTCACAAATGACAGCAATCACAGCTCAATCACAGTCCAATCATAGAATCATCAAACTCGTTAACAAAATACCGAAGAAAACTCGTCGGGTGGCCGCTGCACGATTGCTGTCGGGTGGACAGCTGCTGGCTGCATGGTTGAACAGGTGGACAGCTGCATGGTTGTCTTGGATTTCAGTTAGGACAATTTTTCAAACACCTTGTCTTCAGTCAAAAAACCAACCTTGCTAACAAGTTTTTGAACGGTGGCTGTTCCCATATTTTCACAGACAGCTGAAACACCACAAACATCCTCACTAGAATCTGAAAAGTCCCGAATCAACAGTGGAAAAATTGCTAATTAAAGCTGAATTATTAGCCACGGGTATTAAGTTTCTTGGGTTGGCTACTTTCCTAGGACAGGACCGAATTGGTTTCCTCCTCTTCCCCATGGGTTGTAAATGCTTAGAACAAAGATCAATTCATCACATCTCAGATTGTAAGAGCAGTAATTTCATAAACCCACTTTTTCATATTTAAACTTCGGGTTTTTAGCAAATAAACCTTGGATACGAATGGCAAAATTAGAAACCCACCCTTTCAAAAATCCGATTCATGAACAAGACTGCACTTCCACAAGTATACAAACCCCGTCAAATGATTTACAGGGCTAGATAGGAGTGAGTTGGTTTTAGATGAGGATGGAGAGGAGGAGAAAAAGAAGAAGAGGAAGAAAATGGCTAAGAAGAAGAGACCCGACCCGTACAGTGGCGGGAGAGGTGGTGATTCTCTAAAAATTATGTTTCTTTCTTATCATTTTCAGCCTTGACTTGCATAAGTAATTCTGCTTGATGCTTAATGTCGAAGACATCAGCAAACTCACGACTGGTTATGACAGCCACGCAGATAGCGAATCCCTCTAACAAAGAAATAAATGAGTCAAACTCAACCGAATAGAATCCATCTTTAACTGGAGTCGAACTGAACATGGGCTGGCTTTTTCCATCTCCACCCTGCCAAGAAGCATATAAACCAATCACATACTGAAATTTACATAGAAATATACACCCACACAAGATCCCCTGGAAACAGTTCATTAAGCATTAGGGAAATTACCCGAATGAAAAGATTCATGCATTCTGGGGAAGAACAGCTCATTGCTGATGTCGAAAAGTTGCTTCCTTGATTGCGGTCAACGAGAATTTTAAGTTTGCAACCAACATCCCATCCTCCACAATCGCATAATCCTCCAGATTTCCACCGGTGAATTAACAAGGAAGGTGCACCCTTACTTGGTAAGCTATGAGAAGCGCCAGGCAGAATAACTGTTGTACTGTCGTACTTTTCTTTTTCTCCTTGGTAACATGCACTGTCTGCTTTTGACTCTCCATTGTTGCGTTTTGCAATTGGGTCCTTGAGAACAATAGCAGCAATTTCCCTGTCCGGTACAACATCAGTTGATCCTTTGTCCCCTTCAGTGACATCATAAAAGATTGATTCTATTACAACAGATTGTTCATTACAGTCTTCAGCATACAACCCAGAGAGCAAAGATCTAGTGAGCTTCATCTGACCAACCATATTATAAACAAAGCCACAACTTTTTTCTTTTGATCCATTGGTTATCCAACCCCACCCTTCTTCTTAATTTCATGAATCGAGTAGAATGAATAAGTCAAGGTGTGATCAACCTGTCCAAATGTTGCTTCTATTTGAAAACAGAGAAGAGAAGAAGAGGAAAGAGTTATCTTTATTCTCTAAAAATTAGGGTTTTGGTTGAATTTGGTAATTGTGGGGTTTTTTTTGTGTAGTTATATGTGATAGGATTGTTTTGCCCTTTATTATAGTGTCACGTAGCGCACATATACTTCATAGACCGATTCAGTCCCAAATAACAAACGAATGATCAAAATAATCATATTTGAATTTAAAGGGACTAAAAAGATTATTTTGAAATTATTAGAACCAAATAAATTAAAGACCTACTTTTGTAGAACAAAATATATGATTTAATCTTCAAAAAAATATGAAAATATATTTTGAAACGCTATTCATACAAGCCCTTAAACAAATTCCCAACTATCTCTCCAAATAGCCAAATGGTGTATATTAGTCCAATCATTACAAAAACAAGAGGAAAAAAAAAATTGCAGAAAAAATGTCTACCCTTTAAAGTAGCACTCGAGTTCCTTAGGTTTTGTTTGAATTATGATTTATTTGAGCAATTTTGTATTGAAATGTGTAAAAGATTTGGTGGGTATTTTTTGGTAAAAAAATATTTTTGAAGAAAAAATAAAAGAGAAATTTTTTTAAAATCATATAAGAGAAATTTAAGGGAAAAAATTTAAAATTTAAAATTTAAAAAATATATATTTAAATATTTTATTTTTATTTTAAAAAAATTAACTTTTTATAAATAAAAATGAAATCCAAACATAGCCTTAGCTTGCAAAACACAACATGGCCAGAAAAAATAACCACATCGTCTTTTACTAAACAAAAGGCAAACAAAGGAGCAGGTTGATGGATAAGACAAAAATGCAAAAAGACAATAAACATAATAGAAAGCAAACAATAACCAAAACTGTCGAGATATATGACATCATTAATAAAAGTAATGGAAAAGGAGAGAATCACATAAATTAGTCGAAGCTAGTGAAGTGTCAATTGAGAGACATTTGAATCTGAAAGTCAAAAAAAGAACACCCAATCCCTTTTTTTTTTTTTTTTTGAGCTAAGTATGTAATTGCCATCAATTTCATGTTGTCATTGACAAAAGAGTTTGAGAGAGAGAGAGAGCATGACATATTGACATTCTCAAAGATTGAATCCAATCCATAATATGACAATAGTGATCTATCCTCCAATGCATTTACGCCAACTCAAAAGTCAAAAGAACCACATTTATTGGGCAAGACAAAAACACTTCTTTGAAATAAAATGCGATGTCAACCAGTCTATGTCCTAAACTCCTAATGAAATAAAATGCCCACATCCTCTGACTTCCTACTTCTTATTGCACAAAAAATGTCACGTAAACTGAAAATTAAGAAAACAGCTATATCCCTTCTTTCAGGAAAATTCAAGATGTGATTTTTCAATGTACAAGTAGATATAATAATTGTGCTACACATTGTTTCACAAAAAATTACTCGAAATCTTGTCATAATTAAGTATCAATTTTCACTTCCAATTTTATTATACAATCATTGTTAACTAATTCGCCTCGTCCTTCTTAATAAAGTTATTTTTTTATGTGAAAAAAAAAATAATACTAGTAAAAATTGAAATAATGAAATTTTTTTTGTCATTAATCATTTTTTTCCCACTTAACATATTAACTCTTTACCAAGTAGCTCCTAACATATCCACTTGATTTGGGCGGGCACATCAGGCGGGAAGAAAACGTGGAAAATATATTTTTCCCGCTTCCCAGCTTTTCAAACGCGCTTTTTTTAAAAAAATATATCTAATTATTTTTGTTCTTCCGCTTATTTAAACTTTACAAAAACACACAATCACACGGTACCCTCACCAGCTCTCCTTCTACTCACTCACTCACTCACTCATTCACTCTCAGCTCCTTATGTAAAGCCCACAAATAGCCCAAACGCAAAACAGCCGTTAAAATACTCCAAAAAGTTTATTTCGGGAAATTATATTTAAATCCCAAGAGTCGGAGACAGAATAGAAGAAGTATTTCGAAAAGGGATTTCGTTTTTTTTCCCCTTTGTTTGGGGAAAAGAAAGGGAAAAATGGGTGCCGCTACTCGCCTGAAAAAACCTGCTCCTGATGATGATGACGGTATCGTTTTTTTTTTTGTTTCCATTTTTTTTGGGTGGATGTGTGCGTGCATGTATTTGTTATTTATGGGTTTTTGTTTTTTTGTGGTGAGCAGGAAATTATATTGTTTTTTTTTTAAAATTATTTTTTATGTGGTTCAAAAGTGGTGGGAAAGTTTGTTATGATTCACTGAAGTTGTTGATGCAGTTAATGATAGAGTTTTGGAAAATGGGTTTCTGTTTTTGGGTTAAAATCATTTTCTTGGTGGTTTTTTTTTTTTATTAAAAATTTCGGAAAATTTTGAACTTTAATGATCACGATGAGTTATTTGAGGGTGCATGAGTTTGATTTTGAAATGCAGAGACCAGTTTTATGAAAATGGTTGATTTAAATTGTTGGGAAAAAGTTGAGCTTTAGAATTTGTGATATGCAAATGTATGCTATTTGTGCGTTTGAATTTGGTATTTATAAGTTGGTGGGTTCATTCACAGCTGTTGTTGCAATAGATTGTAGGATTTGAAATGGGATTTCTGTTTTTAGTATCCAAGATCGTTGGGGGGTGTTTCGGGATTTTAAAACTTGTAATTTAATCAGTGGTCCTGTGAGTAATTTGTTGGTTTTGTTGTTGATTGCTTTTTTTTTTTTTTTTTTTCTGGGGATGGGGGGTTTATTTACATATTTTGGTGGAACAATTGATCTTACGTTCTGAAAAGTTGAGTTTTATGATCAGGGGTTTTTGTCATTGGTGTTTTGGGGAAAGCAAATTAAATCGGCAGGGCGATTTTTTAGGGTTTTTTTTTTTCGGGGGGTGGGGGAAGGTTGTTATGGATGATGATTAAGCTTCGAACGATAATTTTATCCATTCTTTTGTTTTGGAATATTTTTTTGAATGTGCCCCTTTTTTCCGTGGTGAACTCTTAGTTGATAGGAAGAGCAAAGGAAAAAAGAAAGCGTTTAAAGAAAGAATTGGATGAAATCTTTATGGAATGTGTTACGGTGTTCAGTTATTTGTTTTTGTTTCTGGTTTGTGATCAGTTAAAAAGTATATGCAATTGTGTGCAAAGTCTTAAGCCTAGCAATTCCATTTTATTGGCTTTTAAGCATGGTGTTTCCGTAAATTAGGGAAAATATTTATTGAGTCAGTTTAAGGAAATTTTATAGCTACATAGTTCAATTTTGATGGCTTTTAGCTATTACTTTGAAATAAATGTTCCTCACAAAAAAACTCAAAGTATAGAAAATCTGAAAGATTTGGAATGATGACATTTATATTGCAGTTTTCTATAGTAGTAGACATGTGTGATGCATAATTTATTAGCAAAATTGTAACTCAGTTGAGACACGTTAAATTTTACTGCTCTTTTGAACACAAATGGTATTTTTGTAGAAGTCTTTGTGCTGACATGTTGTGCTTATTGGGCATGCATGAAATGCTTATTTTGCTGGCAATTAACTATTAAATGCCTGAGGAGCTAAATTGTTGTTTTCTTATCTCATTGCTCTGAAACTGTTGCTCATTGATGTATAAAATCAAGCTCCATGAACTTCTGAAATATTTCTGATATAATTTGATGACAAATCAGAGAAAATAAAGATCAAATTAATTGGATTTGAAGTAGCTTTAGTTGCTTTACAAACTTATGGTACTGTTTGCATAAAGTTCTTGGTAAAATTTGTAGCTTCCAATAAGGTAGAGATTTATTGCTTTTGTACTATGTTTATGCAGCCTAACATATTTTAAGGTTCTGGAGCATTGTGGATTGCTTCTGTGATATTGAATCATTGTGAAACCTCATTGAACAATTTGTGAATGTACAGCCCCTTGTGAATTTTTGTATTTTATTGTACGTTCTGATTGCTGAAATGAAATCACACTATGCAGTGGGAATTTCATTGAATATCTTCGAATTCTTATGATCAGCAGTTATGGTTTTAGATATTTCATATCAAATTCAAGTCATAGAGACAATTTTTCTTTTTCTCTGAAGAAGGGGTATGGAAAACAATTGCCCTGTACTGTCAATGTTTTCTTGTTGCCTGTATTCATACAGTTTGTATGCTTCAGTTATTATGAACTATTGTATTGAAAATGGGCTCAAATGTTCCTTAATTTTATGACCTTTAACTCTAGCATCTTTGACTTGTTTATATCCTTATGTGCTATAGGTGTCAAAGAGAACAAAAATCAACCACTCCATGGATCCAAGAAGAAAGCTTCTAAATTTGAGAGAAACAATAAGAAGAGATCTAGTTCTCAGAGTGTTGATGACCCTCCTTTGAGAAAGATGCCAAAGCGAGCTGCTGCTTGTTTGGAATTTAAAGAGAAACCTCTGCACATTTCAAAAAAGTCAGATGTCATTGAAATAAAAGTGGACCAATGTGTTGATGAAGAGTCTGTAGCCATTGGGTTGACTGCTGGCCAAGAAGATGGCCGGCCATGTAGAAGACTTGCGGATTTTATCTTCCATAATTCAGATGGAATCCCACAGCCATTTGAAATGGTGGAATTAGATGATGTTTTTATTTCTGGTCTAATCTTACCTCTTGAGACAGTTGATGGAAAAGAAAAAGCTAAAGGAGTTAGATGTGAAGGCTTTGGGCGCATAGAAGAATGGGCAATTTCTGGTTATGAAGATGGATCTCCAATTATATGGGTGTCCACTGATATTGCTGACTATGATTGTCTTAAGCCTTCTGCTGTCTACAAGAAGTACTATGATCAGTTCTATGCCAAGGCAAATGCCTGTGTTCAAGTTTACAGAAAATTGTCGAAAACTTCTGGAGGAAATCCTGACTTGAGTCTTGAAGAGTTGCTTGCAGGGGCTGTCCGTGCAATGAATCGTATGAAGTGCTTTTCTAGTGCAGCATGTATCAGAGATTTTATCATTTCTCAGGGTGAGTTCATTTATAAAGAACTTGTAGGTTTGGATGAGACATCAAAGAAGAGTGATCAGTCTTTTCTTGACCTGCCTGTTCTTGTTGCCCTTAGAGATGAAGGTAATCAGGAAGAAAAAGTTGCACAAGTAAATGCGGGATTCTCTGGTGGAAGTTTAAAAATAGGTTCCAAAGACAATGGAGATAATTTGAATGCTCAATCTGGCTCATCTAATTGTCCAATAGAGGATGGAGATCACAAGTTAGCCAAACTTGTAGATGAGGATGAGCGCTGGCGCTCGATGAAGCCAAAGAGGAGTCAAGGTTCTTCCTCTCTATCAGGCAAATATTACATCAAGATTAATGAGGATGAAATTGCAAATGATTATCCTTTGCCAGCATATTATAGTACCTCTAATGATGAAACAGATGAATATGTTGTATTTGATAGCGGAATTGATACATATGAAATAGAAAATTTACCTTTACGTAAGATACACAATTGGGCATTATACAACTCAGACTCAAGAATGATATCACTGGAGCTACTTCCAATGAAGCCATGTACAGAAATTGACGTGACCATATATGGGTCAGGGATTGTGACAGAAGATGATCATTCTGGGTATGATTTAGACACTGATCCTAGTCAATCATCCTCAAGTGGTTCTGGCACGTCTGAAGTTGATGGTATTCCAGTTTACTTGAGTGCAATAAAAGAATGGAAAATTGAATTTGGATTCTCAATGGTCTTCATATCAATTCGGACTGATATGTCATGGTATAATTTTATCTTCTTTCACTATCATAATCTCTACACCCTTTCATGATTAATTCACTTGCGTTGAAACTGAGTGTAGGATGCAATCTTACTTGTATAAATTGATCGAGTTGTTAATGACTTCTTAGTCAACCTGCAGGAAAGGCTATTGGAGAAAATGTTTGGGCATGGTGTGAACTTGGTTATTTGCTTGAAAAAATTTGACGATAAGAACTTATTTATTGTTTTATTTTATATTTCTCCAGGTACAGGCTTGGAAAGCCGTCAAAACAGTATGCCCCCTGGTATGAACCTGTCCTTAAAACAGCAAGGGTGGCTATCAGTATTATTACTCTATTGAAAGAACAAACCCGAGTAGCGCGGCTTTCTTTTGCAGATGTCATCAAGAGGGTATCAGAGTTTGACAAAAACAATCGTGCTTATATATCTTTGAAGGCAGATGTGGCGGAAAGATATGTTGTTGTCCATGGGCAGATCATTCTGCAGCAGTTCTCAGAGTTCCCTGATGAAAACATTAAAAAATGTCCTTTTGTTGTTGGTCTTACTCAGAAAATGGAACAGAGGCACCATACTAAATGGTTAGTTAAGAAGAAGAAGATGCTTGAGCGGAGGGGTGAGTCAAATTTGAATCCAAGAGCTTTGATGGCACCCGTAGCTTCCAAGAGGAAGGCTATGCAGGCAACAACAACAAGGCTGGTCAACAGAATCTGGGGGGAATACTATTCGAATTATTTGCCAGAGGAGTTGAATGAAGGTGCCAATCCTGATGTGAATGAGGATGTAAAGGAGGATGAAGAACTAGAAGAACTAGATGAAAATGAAGAGGACAATGCTCTACTGGATCAAAAAATTTCCCTTGAGAAAACTCACACACCTTCCACATCATCAAGACAATACAAGTTATGTTCTGGTAAAAAGGAGATTAAGTGGGTAGGTGAATCTGTTGGCAAAACATGTACAGCTGTAGCACTATATAAGTCAGCCATTGTTCATACAGATGAGATTGCAGTAGGGAGTGTTGTTCTTGTGGGGGATGAGTCAGATGAAATTTGTGATATGTATTTTGTGGAATATATGTTTGAAAAATCGGATGGAAGCAAAATGTTCCATGGACAGATGATGGTAAGAGGATCTCAAACTGTTCTAGGAAATGCTGCTAACCAAAGAGAAGTATTTTTGACGAACGAATGTGCTGATTTTAAACTGGAAGATGTCAAACAAAGAGTGATAATGGAAATAAGAAAAAGGCCTTGGGGACATCAGCAGAGGAAAGAGGATGCTATTGCTGATAGAGCAGACAGATCAAGAGCAGAGGAAAGAGAAAGGAAGGGACTACCAGTCGAGTATTATTGCAAAAGCTTATATTGGCCTGAGAAAGGTGCCTTCTTTAGTCTACCTATGAATGAAATGTGTCTTGGATCTGGTTTCTGTCACTCCTGCAAGTTAAGGGAATCTGATGCCAACAAGGAAAACTTCAAGATAAATGCATCTAATACCAGTTTTGTCTACCGAGGTACTGAATATTCTATTTATGATTATGTTTATGTGAACCCTCATCAATTTGCTGCAAGAAAAGTTGAAAGTGAGACCTACAAAGGAGGGAGAAATGTGGGATTGAAGGCTTATGTTGTGTGTCAACTGCTTGAGATAGCAAGTCATACTTCAACTAGAAAAGCTGAACAAAATGATGCCCAGGTGAGAGTCAGAAGATTTTTCAGACCTGAGGATATATCATATGAGAAGGCATACTTCTCAGACATTCGAGAGGTAATAGCCACTTCTAGAAGTATGAATTTTTTATTTTATAATTCCTTGAATGTTGTTTAGAGGGTTGAAATGCATAGCATGTTAGGAGTTTTGAATTGTCACTTTTTGCCATATTGAAAAGCCTAAGTGATCAGTTTGAATTGGTGTCCTCCCCAGATCTATTATAGTGAGGAAACTCATAATGTAGCTATTGGCACAATTGAGGGGAAATGTGAAGTTAGAAGGAAGCACGACCTTCCATCTGAAGAGGTCCCTGTCATATTTGATCATGTTTTCTTTTGTGAGCATCTTTATGATCCTTCCAAAGGATCTCTCAAGCAGGTAAACTATCTTAATGCTGCCATGCAATTTTTTGATGAAAATAAATTCTATTGTCAATAAAATGTGCCACAATTATTCACCTAACCTGTCTGGTTGCATCTGAATGGAACCTAGATTTTGGAGTCTAATTACGCTTCAATTCTTAACTTTGAGCAGATGCCCTCCAGTGTCAAATTGAGATATTGTCCTATAAAGCTTACCCATGATGAGGATTGTAGAAAGAAAAAAGGAAAGTGCAAAGAAGGGGAAAATGACCTAGAAGTTGAAAAGCTAAAATTGACTTCTCAAGAGAATGCTTTAGCAACTCTAGATATTTTTGCAGGTTGCGGCGGCTTGTCTGAGGGGCTGCAACGATCAGGCAATTTATTTGATTTAATCATAAACTTATTCCCTTTGTTATTGTTTTCATTGAATGGAGTCAATGTGTCAGATATGGTGCTTCTTTTGTTTCAGGTGTCTCAATCACAAAGTGGGCAATTGAGTATGAAGAAGCTGCAGGAGAAGCTTTTAAGCTCAATCATCCAGAATCTTTGGTCTTTATCAACAACTGCAATGTGATATTACGGTCTCTCTCTCTGTCCCTCTCTCCAGCACCAAAGATTTGTGGTTCATGTAAAAGCATCTTCTAAAACATTCTATTGATAGTTCAGTTGGATCTTAATGCAGGGCTGTTATGCAGAAATGCGGGGATGCAGACGACTGCATATCCATTGCAGAGGCTGATGAATTAGCTGCATCACTGAGTGAGAAAGAGTTAGAGAGTTTGCCTCTGCCAGGGCAAGTGGATTTCATCAATGGGGGGCCACCTTGTCAGGGCTTTTCAGGAATGAACAGATTTAATCATAGTGCCTGGAGCAAAGTTCAATGTGAAATGATTCTAGCATTTTTATCATTTGCGGACTACTATAGGCCAAAGTACTTTCTCTTGGAGAATGTGAGGACTTTTGTGTCATTTAATCAAGGCCAGACTTTTCGTTTGACTCTAGCTTCACTTCTTGAAATGGGTTACCAGGTATGCATTGCTGTTTTTATTATGGAAAGGGCATAAAGAACTTCACTGTGTTTCATGGATGAATATTGGTAAGCATAAAAATGGTTATCCCTATGGCTAGGTGAGGTTTGGTATACTTGAAGCTGGGGCATATGGAGTTCCACAGTCTAGGAAACGAGCATTTATATGGGCAGCCTCTCCAGAGGAGGTTCTTCCGGATTGGCCAGAGCCAATGCATGTATTTGCTGCACCAGAGTTGAAAATATCATTGTCCACAAATTCACAGTATGCGGCTGTGAGGAGCACTGCAAATGGAGCTCCATTCCGGCCTCTAACTGTCAGGGACACAATTGGTGATCTTCCAGCTGTTGTTAATGGGGCATCCAAAACAAGTTTGGAGGTACTAAACTATTTCCTTTTCCCATAAATGATAGAAAGTCGGGTGAATAATTAGGCTGCTTAAGAGTATTGGTGCAGACAGAATTAGATTAGTTTTTTGTTTTTGAGATGAAAGTTGAGGCTGCAATTGACTGTCAATGTAGCCAGTACTTAAGCTATAAACCAACTATTAAGTACGTTTGGCTTTTACTAGTCTAAGTTGTATGTGTACTTTCCATGTCAATGCAGTACAAAGGTGACCCGCAATCATGGTTTCAGAAGAGAATTCGAGGGAATTCAGTGGTTTTGTCTGATCACATATCAAAAGAAATGATTGAGATTAACCTCATCAGGTGTCAGAGAATTCCCAGGCGTCCAGGTGCTGATTGGCGTGATCTTCCAGATGAAAAGGTATCTGGAAAACAAAATTTTTCTGAAGAAATGTAAGGACAAATAAGCTTTTCAGATGATGAATAATTGAAATTTTGGTTGGAAAAATTCAGGTCAAATTGTCTACTGGGCAAGTGGTTGATTTAATACCTTGGTGCCTACCGAATACGGCCAAAAGGCACAACCAGTGGAAGGGTCTATTTGGAAGGTTGGATTGGGAGGGCAACTTTCCGACTTCTATAACAGATCCCCAGCCTATGGGTAAAGTAGGAATGTGCTTTCACCCTGAGCAAGACAGGATCGTGACAGTTCGCGAATGTGCACGCTCTCAAGTAAGGCAATTTTTGTTTTGAAACTCTTTTAGGAAAAGTTAATTTTTCCTTAGAAACAAATAAAACATCTAAATAATTTTGTTTATTTTGTTTTAAAATTTAAAACCCCTAACTGAAATTCTCTTCGCATTATATTAACAAGTTTTCCTTCTAATACATATTTTACTTTCTCTCAAAAAAAAAATAAAAATAACAAATTTCACTTTATTCACCAAAATTTTCACACTTCCAGTACATTTTTGCAATGTGGGAACCAATTTGAAGCATTAGAGTTTTCTTTTCCAAATATATGAGAAGTTGGATGCATAATTTCTGTATCTTTAGTTAGCTCTAAATTGGAGAGGCTTGAGGAATTTTAATTCTTTTCTGTCAAAACTTAGAGCTTTAAACTACCAAAAGTTTCATTTTATCATACTTGAAGTCTTAGTTTAAAATGTACACCAGGAAATGAGGACATGGATACATGAAAAGTTATTGGTGTTTACTTTGAATCTAAAAACTCTTGGGATCTTATGAATCAAACTTTTTTGACAAAATAATTGTCCTTGTCCATCATGTCCATGCAGGGCTTTCCCGACAGCTACAAGTTTGCTGGTAATATTCTTCACAAACACAGGCAGATTGGTAATGCGGTTCCTCCACAGTTGGCATATGCACTTGGGAGGAAGCTCAAGGAAGCAATCGATAGTCCATGTAGGCGCTCTGCCTAGTAAATGGGAATGCCCGGCGGTTCTAAGTTGTGTTGCTGGAAACGAAAACCTCAGCTTGCTTTTGTAATTCACAAACTCAACACCTCACGTATACATGTAATTCTTGTTTTTGTCCCTAGCAATTACCACAGGCACGGCTTTGTATTTTTTATAGGGATTTCGCATTTCTTCATGACTGATTTTGCAGTGGCATTTACAGAAAAAAACAATCCAAGTTTGGATTGTTGAATAACATCAGGAGCGGAATCAAATTTATGTACTTGTTCTTAATGTTCTAGTTGTAACTGAAGTTTCCTGTGTTCTTTTCTTTTCTTTTCTCTTTTTTTTTTTGTTTTTTTTTAAGGATTTACATGAATATGTAAATGAAACCGAATTTCCCCCCTCCAGTCTCTGGGAGAAGAACTGTCCCGCCCTCTGGGGGTTGATGGAGATAGGAGACTGAAATGAATTCTCTATTAACTTGAAGATATGTTTGTATATTATATAGAATTATAACAAAATTACTATTCTTTTTTTTTTTTTTAGATTTAAATGTTGTCATATGTTATGAATGATAAAATTAAGAAATGTTAAATTATATTTTGATTAAAAGACAAAAAAAGTTGTTTTTATAATTCATATAGAATAAAAAAAAAAGTGATGATAAATGTATATCAAATAAATCTTATTGAAAATATGTTTGTTATTTCTTAATTTAAATGAAGTAGTGAAATATAAATTATATTAATTTTATAGTAGATATTTCTATTCTATTCAAATGTAGGTAAAATATTTAAAATTCAAACTCCTTTGATTTATTTTTCTCACAGTTAAATTTCCAAAAATTATATTCCTTCATAACTTTGGTTTTCCTCCAATCAAATGAGTCTAGTACTTAAAATTTTCATAATTAAATTTCTAATATTCAAAACTACTTAAAAAATATTTATTTATTGTATAATTAAGTTTATAAAAATCATATTTTTATATAAGTTTATTTTTTTGTCAACCAAACGACCCATGTTCATAGTGGGAGTTTTATGGTTGAAAGACAAATAGAAGGTTGGCCACTTTTTAGTTATGCTATTTGTCACAAAAACTCCGTCAATGATATCATTTTTTAATGCTCAACGGATTTCTGGCTCTTTATTAATTTATCCTTATCAATTATCTCATGTTTAGGTTCACTCAACTTGACTTGAATCACATAATAGGAAGAGTTTGCATGAATTAAATTAAGCAAAAGGCACAAACCAAATTTACAAGTCAAATGGCTGGGCCTTGCATTCAATTACTCACAGAATTACAAATAATCAATCTTTCAAGTTTGTAGCACAAATCTTCCAAACTCAATTCTGTGGAGTTGTTATCTTACTTGTACACCAAAATGTTAGTGGGGTAGTTGATAGCTCCAACTGCTAGGCAAAGGCCAATTAAAATTAAGAGACATGGGGTAGTGGGTCATGTAATGCATACATGCAAGCCCAAGTTAGCACACATAGTTCTGCTAAGCTGTTATAACATTCCCACAAGTTTGGAAGTCTAACCATCGTAACTAGCTAGCTTAGTTGAAGTTCCTCTAGCTATGTGCCATGGCCAGCTCATGTTGAGCAAGTGTGCATACCTGTTGCACACTTACAATGCAAAGTCCTTCAAGTTATCTGAAATCGATGCCTCATGCACATTCTTTAGGCCAAAGTTTCAAATCTTAGTCAACGCCACAAACACTTGCTCAAATTCAAAACAAGTACAACTCAATTCCAAGAATGCTTCTTGGTGGGTGAAGGGCTAAATCCCACACTTTTTGAAAACTCACAAAGCACTAATATCTCAATCCACTATATAAGTTTAGGAGGAAAAATCAGAAGTAACAATTATAGAATCTTTCTCTTGAAATTATAAATGAGGGTTGACAACCCTAGGCTCTTCCAAAAACTGTATGAAACCCTTCCAACTTCCCTTAGAACATTAAACCAAAAAGGGTTTTATGAATGATAATGGTAGCAAGTATTAGCAATTTCAAACTCCTAGAATATATTCTTATAATTTGAGATTTCATATATAAATACATCATGATCGAACAAGAAAATCCTAATTTTAGAAATTTGAAGCTTTGGTTACCTCATAACCTTAAAAACTGATTTAAACATTAGAGTATCTATCTCGAAAATAATCACAGGATCTGTTTTGCAAGTTTTTCACTAGTTGAGGAGTTTGATAGTAATTCGTCTTGAAGCGAGTTGCAGATATTCGTTTCCCGACTAATTATCATGACTAAGTTAAGAATATATTTTATTGATCATATTTCTGGTAATTATAATTGTTATAAGAAGTGTTGTTAATGTGTTTGAAAATTATTTAAATTAATTATTATATTTATTATGTCAATATATAAATAAAAATAATCATAAATTTAATGAAAATTGCTTGAAAAATTATCGTTTGAATTATTTACATAATCATGATTATTACAGAAAATGCATGGTCATCAAATTTATAAATCATTTTTTTATAAAGCTATTAGAATATATAAGGGAGAATATCAGAACTTAAGATTATAGAGAAAATGAGCTTTTTTTTCCCCCTTTTTCTTTCTTCTCTATTTCTCATTTATCAAAATGCCTTCATATTTATAGGTTTATCAATTGGCATATAAATAAATATCGGTACATTTAACACATATACGTTACTTTATAATTTTCATTATTTCCAAGTATATTAATGTAGACTGATATGAATCTCAAATGGACATGTAACGTATGAACATAATGAAAGGTTTTTCTTTTTCAGAATTAATTGTATTCTATAGACATTCATCAATTGGCTCATAATACATTGAAGGCAGTTATATTATTAATTATTATCATTATACATACAATTAAAGGAATCATAGTTGGCATTAATAATTATGGTTATTAAAGTAAAAACATCTATTTTACTGACCATATTTATGATAAATTAATTACGGTTATCATGATTCTCATAATAATTGTTATTAATGTGTTCAAACTTATTGATCATAATAATTATACTTATTGCAACAAAGTTTGTAGGTAGGTGGTGGTGAAATGTATGAAGTGAAAAAAAGAGAGCATAAAATAGGATTACGTCAGAATATGATTCCGAGAGTAGAAACCGTTCGAGTATACTTCAAAGCAACCAAAGCATCACAACACAATAGGGGATCTCAAACTCTGACCAAGGAGGACTCACAAGTAATTTTAATTTTCAATTTTGGTACAAATTGGAGGATTAAAACTTGATTGGAAACAAAAGTTGTGGCTCAATCTGAGCAAAAATAGAAATTGGCAAATAGCAAAACCTCCATTTGAAGCTAAGTTCAAAATGTCTTATTTCTTTTTTACTTTTCTATAATTCAACATTATTTTTTCATTCTTTGTCATTATTCTGCTTGCTTAAAATTATATTGATGAATCCACCGTTGAATTGACAATGGCCATTGGCTTAATACTCCATGGTAGATAAGCTGCATTTCTCTTTGCTTTGTCACTTGTCATATTGTCATTTGCTTCTTTTTATTAATTTTTTTATCTTTTTCTTTTTTTTAGTAAATAGTACTTCATTTGGCTCAAAAAACTAGTCTACTTTGATTTAAATATAACTTTATATTAGTTATTAATTATAACTCATTTACGGCATGTTTGGTTCGCTGTAATGAATAAGGCTGTAATTGAATTTCAATTCAGTGGGAATTAGGCTGTAATGAATTAGGCTGGAATTGAAATGAATGAGTTTGGTTCAAAGGAATTGAATATGGTTGGAATCATTATTCTTGTGTTTGGTTGGAATGAATAGAACTAATGAATTGTGTTAAATGACTAAAATACCCTTATCTTAAGTATTTTATTACTGAGTAAGAAAATGATGACAGAGAGAAAGTAGAGTGAGAAAATGATGAGAGAGAAAGAAGAGTGAGAAAATGATGAGAGAGATAAAGTAGAGTGAGAAAATGATGAGAGAGAAAGAAGAGAGAGAGAGAGTAGAGTGAGAAAATGATGAGAGAGAAAGAAGAGTGAGAAAAATGATGAGAGAGAAAGAATAGAGTGAGAAAATGATGAGAGAGAAAGAAGAGAGAGAAAATGATGAGAGAGAAAGTAGAGTGAGAAAAATGATGAGAGAAAGAGTAGAGAGAGAAAATTATGAGAGAGAAAGTAGAGTGAGAAAAATAATGAGAGAGAAAGAAGAGTGAGAAAATGATGAGAGAGAAAGTAAGTGAGAAAAATGATGAGAGAGAAAGAAGAGTGAGAAAATGATGAGAGAGAAAGTAGAGTGAGAAAATGATGAGAGAGAAAGTAGAATGAGAAAAATGATGAGAGAGAAAGAAGAGTGAGAAAAATGATGTGAGAGAAAGAAGAGTGAGAAAATAATGAGAGAGAGAAAGTAGAGTGAGAAAAATGATAGAAGAAAAAATAGAGTGAGAAAAATGATGACAGAGAGAAAGTAGAGTGAGAAATTGATGAGAGAGAAAGAAGAGTGAGAAAATGATGAGAGAGAAAGAAGAGTGAGAAAATGATGAGAGAGATAAAGTAGAGTGAGAAAATGATGAGAGAGAGAAAGTAGAGTGAAAAAAACGATGAGAGAGAAATTAGAGTGAAAAAAATGATGAGAGAGAAAGTAGAGTGAGAAAATGATGAGAGAGAGAAGTAGAGTGAGAAAATGATGAGAGAGAGAAGTAGAGTGAGAAAATGATGAGAGAGAGAAGTAGAGTGAGAAAAAGTAGAGTGAGAAAAATGATGAGAGAGAGTAGAGTGAAAAAAATAATGAGAGAGAAAATAGAGTGAGAATTGTAATTCTTAAATAAAATTGGAAGGGCAAAAATGGAAATTTTTTTTTGGCCAATTCCTTGGTGCAAGGAATTGCAATTCAGCACTAAATTGGCTGAATTGCAATTCAGCCTTTTAAAGGAATTGGAATTCATGGCTGGAGTGAATTCCTTTGAACCAAACAAGGGAATTCTGGTTGAATAAGGCTGTAAGTAATTGCCAATTCCCTTGAACCAAACATGTCGTTAATGCACAACTAAACGTATAATTTTATATTTTTATCTTTATATTTTAATTTTAAATATACATAATTATTATTAGTAACTCCGAATATGCAAACTCCGCTTATGAATGTTTGCATAGTCTATCCCAAGCCAGGATAAAGTGAGGAGGGTGGCGTTAGGCGTTGCGAGTCAGTTAAAAAAAAGAGCTATTTTTTATGAGATAAGCTCAAAAGATATTTCGTTGGAGTGTACCCTTCTTAGCGACGCGTTGCATTGGCACCCGGATGTAGCGAAAAATGAGCAAGGGTCTTTGCGCCAAGTTAGGCTGGTGCAAGGGTAAGGAAGCTAGCCTGGGGCTATCACTCCTAGAGCGATGCGCCACATTGGTGCTCGGGTGTGGCGAAAAATGAGCAAGGGTTTTATAGGCGAGTGCGGGGGAAAAACAAGGCCTAGGGGGTAAGAATTCGACTGGGGAGTTAGAACATAGAAACTTTAACGGGTAAGTTGAGAGAGTTAGCAAATATTTTAGGTAGAAGGAAAATCAATATTACTTGCCTGCAAGAGACTGAATGGGTTGGAGAAAAGGCTAAGGAAGTTGAAAGTACCGGATTTAAGTTGTGGTACACAGGCACAAAAAAGAGTGTGAATGGAGTTGGGATTATGATAGATAAACGTTACAGAGATAAAGTGATAGATGTTAAAAGGTCAGGAGATAGAATTATTTTGGTTAAACTAGTAGTGAGAGAGCTGATTTTGAATATCCTTAGTGTGTATGTCCCTCAAGTTGGATTGCGAGTTACAAATGAGGATAAATTTTGGGAAGACCTAGAGGAGATTCGAAGAGGGATACCGCACGAAAAGAAGGTATTTATAAATGGACATATTGGGCAACATAGTGAAGGTTTTGATAGAGTTCATGGAGGTTTTGGTTACGAGACTAGAAATGAGACGGGTGAGAATATTTTGAATGTGGCTCTAGCCTATGATTTAATGGTGACAAATACCTACTTTAGGAAAAGAGAGTCACATCAAATCATTTTTTGCAGTGGCCAAAATTGTAGCCAAATTGACTTTTTTCTTGCTAGAAGGGAGGAGAGGACCTCATATATAGATTGTAGTGTCTACCTCGGAGAATGCGTAACTACGCAACATAAGTTGGTGGTCCTAGAGGTTTGGTATAACAAAGTACGCAAAATGTAGAAAGTTGTTCAAAACCCAAGAATAAGATGGTGGAAACTAAAAGAGGAAAAACAAATTACTTTCAAGGAAAGATTACTGCAGGAAGGACCATGGCTACTGGAGGGAGATAGAAATATGATATGGAATAAGGTGGCTGATTGCATTAAGAGAGTGGCTAGGAGAACCTTATGGGAAAGTAAAGGGAACGGACAACAAACAAAGGAAACTTGGTGGTGGAATGAAGAGGTACAGGAGGCAATTAAACATAAGAAAGAGTGTTTCAGGCATTTATATAAATGTCATAGTGATAAGAATCTGCAAAAGTTTAGATTGGTGAGAACAAATGCTAAGAAAGCTGTGTGAGAGGCTAGAGGCAAGGTTTTTTCAGAGATGTACAAACAACTGGGAAGCAAGGAAGAAAAAAAAGGTATTTATAGGCTTGTACAGATAAGGGATAGGAAAAGTAAAGACTTGACGCAGGTTAGATGCATAAAAGATGAAAACCAAAAACTTTTGGTAAAAGAAGTAGACGTTGAGAAAAGGTGGATGAACTATTTTAGCAAACTATTTAATGAGAGAAGTGATGGAAGTGGGATAAAGTTGGAGGATGTTTATGATGACTCAAACAGAAGGTTTGTGTAGAATTAGAGAGCATGAAATTAAGGAGGCATTGAAGAGGATGAAGACGGGTAGAGCATTGGGGTTAGATGGGATCCCTAGTGAAGTGTGGAAATGCTTAGGGGATGTAACAATACGTTGGTTGACTAACCTTTTTAACAGAATTTTCCAAACAAGTAAAATGCTTGAGGGATAGAAGGAGAGTATGCTTGTACCTATCTATAAGAATAAGGGGGATATCCAGAATTGTGCCACTATAGGGGCATTAAGCTTATGAGCCATACAATGAAATTGTGGGAGAGAGTTATTGAACATTGTTTGAGAATATAGACTAAGGTCTCCGTAAATCAATTTGGATTTATGCCGGGAAGATCTACCATGGAGGCTATTTTCTTGATACGACAACTGATGAAGAGATATCGAGAAAAGAATAAGAATCTACATATAGTATTTGTTGATCTTGAGAAGGCGTATGATAGGGTCCCAAGAAAGGTTTTATGGTGGGTACTTGAGAACAAGAAAGTCCCCTCAAACTATATAAATGTTATCAAGGATATGTATGATGGTGTTACTATGTGCGTGAAGGCTTGTAATGGAAGATCAAGCTATTTTCCAATCACAGTAGGCTTACACAAAGGATCTCCTCTAAGTCCTTACCTTTTTGCCCTAGTTATGAATGAGTTGACAAAGGATATCTAAGATGAGGTGCCATGGTGTATGTTATATGCAGATGATATTGTGCTTATTGATGAGACCAAGGTGGGGATAGAAGCTAAATTAAAAATATGGAGAAGTACGTTAGAATCAAAAGAATTGACGTTAAGTCAAAATAAGACTAATTATATGAAGTGTAAATTCAACACAGCAAGACATGAGGACGAAGATTTTGTAAGTATGCTCGGACAGGAGGTACCCAAGAAAAATGTTTTTAGATATCTGGGATCAATATTGCAAAAAAGGGGGAGAGATTGATGAAGATGTAAACTATAGAATTAGAGCAAGTTGGATGAAATGACGAACTGCAACAGGGTTTTTGTGTGACCGTAAGATCCCAATTAAGTTAAAAGGAAAATTTTGTAGAACAGCTATAAGATCGGCAATGTTATATGGAGCCGAATGTTGGCCAGCAAAGAGACAACATGAGCATAAGTTGGGAGTAGCAGAAATGAGGATGTTACAGTAGATGTGTGGTAAGACAATGATGGATAAGATAAAAAACGAGGATATTCGACGAAGAATTAGAGTAGCATCGGTGGCAAAAAGATGAGAGAATATAGATTGAGATGGTTTGAGTATATTCTTCGGCGACCTATAGATGCACCGATAAGAACAGAAGTTGTTATAAAGAGCATGACGGGAAGAAAGAGAGAGGTCAGCCGAAATTTACGTGGAAAAAAGTAGTAAAACAAGATTTAGTGGAGTAGGAAATAGATTGGTGAATGGTTTGTAGTAGAACATAGTGGAGGAAAACTATTAGTGTGGTGGAAGAGCAAAACTCTCATGATTTCGACTGCCCTTTATAGTTTTAACATTTTTATTTATTTATTTATCTATTTTATTTTATTTTATTTCTTTATTTTATGAATTTATGTCTTTGGGTTCATTGACCGCCGACTCCAATTAGTTTAAGATAAAGGTGATAATGATGATGATAATTATTATTAGTAAGGATATTTTAGAAATTTGTTTTAAAAGTATACTTTTTTTATGAGACAAGAAATTTTTTTCAAACTAAACTCTTTTTTTTTTGGGATTGGGAGATACTAAAATACAATTTTTAGATTTCGTGTGTTTATTACTATTAGTATTGTGGTAAGTTTTCTATTGAATAAAATTATTTTCCATACTCTAAATAAAATAGTACTCTTGTCCCATTGACAATGAATCCATTCACCCCTCTCTTTATCTTTTTTGTTTTTTTTCAAAGCAACTGCTGACTTTCTTTAATTTGGGTAGGAGCTTAGGAGGTTTTCTTCCCTGAGCAGCGCTAAGATACTAATACAATAACTATAAGCATTATAGCATCTAAGTACAAGCCCATATCACTGACAATGAAAATACACGTCCAACACTAACTAAGCAGACAATTAAAGTAGCTCAAAGAAGCTGGAGGAAAATGATTCTCAAAGCCAAACAAATTGCCAGTTCAAATTCATTCTACAGCCACTGGTTTTAGTATGCACCCTGCTAAGGTGATGCACATTATGCCTCCAGCAGTATCTCTATCAACACCTGAAGTAGGCACCTAGTAATATGGGAGTGTACATAAACCGGAAGATAAAGCTAGCTAGTTTGAATATCCGACATTGCAAAATTCCACATGGCATCCAAATTTATCAATCTATGTAGCATTTCCCAAATGATGCTGTTAAATTCCAAACTCCTTGGTTAGATGATTGCAATTAGAAGTACCCCAAAGAAAGGATTCCTCTGGGCAAACATTGTCTAGCAGAGTCTTGAATCCATTTGCTTCAAGCTTCTTTCGAAGCTCCATATACAAAGAGCTACTTGCTTGTGAGCCACATGATATATGTGACAGAAAAAGTTGCCTACACTTGATAGTCCTCAAATTCATTATCAAGCATTATAGAGCAGAAACTTGTTGTATATTTCAAAATAATTGAAGACTCCACAAAGAACTAGAAATTTCATGAAGTCTTTCAAGTCGAACACTCCAAGTTGAACTCATAAAACTAGAAATTTCATGAGTCTTCTAAATTCTCCAACAAATCATGAAGAAGTAAAGTTCAAATTGAACTCTCCAACTATAAAGAAGCAAAATCTAATTTGAACACATACTTTGACCAAGATGTCTTAAGCTTGAAGTAAACCATATTAATTTTCTATATAAAGGGGAACATGCAACCCTTCAAAGAGAACTAAGAGAAGAAAAATCATCTTTCTTCATTTTATTTCTCAACTTCTTCATATTCTCTTTTCTTCCTTCTAAATTTTTTCATTCTACTGGATTAATTTTATTTTGTTGTTCCTACTACCCTCTTACGAGGAAGGCTTGTTTTTTCCTGGAAAAATATTTTATATACACTGAAATAGTTTCTTTAGGACAGTGCTATGCACGACTCAAGTTTTCAGCTATTTTTCATCTCATTTCTAACAATCTAAAGAAACTATGGCTACTTTTAGTGCAAATACACCCAACCCTACTACAAATGTTAACCCCACTAACAACAATCAAATTACCCAAGTTGATATTCCATCCACACAAATCGTGCCTGTTCAATTGCCCTATGCAAAACCCTTTCCAGATGTTTCAAATATTGAAATTTTTGCTAATGAAAACTTCAAACGTTGGCAAGAAAGAATATTCTCCTTACTTGATGTCCATGGTGTAACACATGTTCTATTAGAGCCTAGACCAACCCCCAACAGCTGATGACAAAATTCAACAATTTTGGCAACATGCCAACAAGGCTTGTTGTCATACGATTTCACAAACAATATCTAATGAATTGTTTGATGTTTTCTGCCCTTACAAGGAGATAAAAGCTGCCAAAGCCAAAGAGTTAGCATTGAAGCCAAATTTGGTGCAAGGGAGTAATTCCTATAAAGGTACGAATTCTAAATCTAAAGATTTCAAGTCTAAAAGTACAAACTTCAAGAAAAAGAAAGGCTCTTGTTTTGTATGCGATAAGCTAGGTCACCATGCTCTTCAATGTCACAAAAGAGTGAGAAATGAAAATCCTCCTAAGGCTAATCTAGCCGAAGGAGATGATGTTATTGTTTCTGTCATTTCTCAAGTGAACATGGTAGTTAATGCCAAAGAGTGGGTGGTAGATTCTAGGGCCACTTGACACGTTTGTGGTAATCAAGAGGCTTTTTCCTCCTACACTCCACTAGGGGATGATAATGAAGTAATCTGCCTTGGAGACTCTAGAACTGCAAAAGTTCATAGCAAAGGCAAAGTCTTTCTCTAACTCTTGTCTGGAAAGACTTTGGCTCTTAATGATGTATTACATGTTCTAACCATCAGAGCAAACTTTGTGTCTGTGCCACTGCTTGACAAAGCCGGAATTAAAATCTTCTTTGAATCTAGAAAATTTGTCATGACTAGAAATAATATGTTTGTAGGCAAGGGCTATAACAATCAGGGATTATATGTGCTTTCTATTTCCAATGTTATCAATGAAAATACATCTACTCCTTCTGCTTACATGATGGAATCATTTTCCTTATGGCATGCAAGATTAGGACATACCAATTTTAGTTATATAAAGAAAATGCAATCACTTGGCTTAATTTCTGTTTTGAGTTCAACCAATATAAATAAATGTGAAATATGTGGAGAATAAAAATCACTAAAAAGCCTTATGTTCTGTAAATAGAGAAACTGAATTATTGTCTTTAATTCACACTGATTTAGGTGATTTAAACCAAACTATGACTAGAGGTGGTAAAAAATACTATGTTACTTTTATTGATGATTTCTCTAGATTTACTAAGTTTTTTTTACTTAGAAATAAAGATGATGCATTTGATACCTTTATTTCTTATAAAACTGAAGTGGAAAATCAATTTAGTAGAAAAATTAAAAGAGTTAGATTGGATAGAGGGGGAGAATATTTATCACTAATGATTATTGTGAAAAAGAAGGGATAATTCATGAAGTAACTCCCCGTTATTCACCTGAATATAATGGTGTAGCAGAAAAGAAAAATAGAACACTTAAAGAAATGATGAATTCTATGTTAATTAGTTCTTTTGCACCTCAAAATCTATGGGGTGAGGCTATTTTATCTACATGTCACTTGCAAAATAGAATTCCACATAAAAGGATTGGAAAAACACCATATGAGTTGTAGAAAGGCTATGCACCAAACTTAAAATAGGTTTGAAAACATCTGATTGTATGTTTATTAGATATGCTGAACGTAGTGCAGCATATAGATTTCTTGTGTTAAAAAGTGATGTGCTTGATTGTAATACAATAATGGAAACAAAGAATGCTGAATTCTTTGAACACATTTTCCCACTTTCTCGAGAAATTTCTCATGCACTTGTTGAAAATAATAGAGAAATCAATCCTAATGAAGAATTGAGAAGGAGCAAAAGACCTAGAAAAGAATTTTCTTTTGGAAATAATTTTTATACTTATCATATTGATAATGATCCTTTAACTTTTGATGAAGCAATTTCTTCTTCTGATTCAAGATTTTGGAAAGAAGCAATTAATGATGAAATAAACTCAATTTTAAAAAATAAAACTTGGATTTTAGTAAATTTACCTCCCGGTGCAAAACCTATTGGTTGTAAATGGATTTTCAAAAGAAAATATAATTCTGATGGTTCAATTGATAAATATAAAGCTTGTTTAGTTGCAAAAGGTTTTCGCAAAAACAAAATATTGACTACTTTGATACTTTTGCACCAGTAACAATGATTTCATCTATTAGACTTTTATTTACTTTAGCTTCTATCCACAAATTTTTTATTCATCAAATGGATGTCAAAACAGCATTTTTGAATGGAGATTTAGAAGAAGAAATTTATATGACTCAACCTGAGGGTTGTGTTGTTTCTAGACAAGAAAATAAAGTGTGTAAGTTAATAAAATCACTATATGGTCTAAAACAAGCTCCTAAATAGTGGCATAAGAAATTTGATCAAATTTTACTGAGTGATGGTTTTTCATCAATAGAAGTGGACAAATGCGTATATACAAAAATTATACATAATGATTATGTGATTCTTTCTTTGTATGTAGATGACATACTTATATTTGGTACTAATTTGAATGTTATAAATAGTACTAAATGCTTTTTGTCTTCAAACTTTGGCATGAAAGATTTGGGTGAAGCTAGCGTTATATTGGGTGTTAAAATCATAAGGAGAAGAGTTGGAATTATGCTGTCACAAAATCATTATACTGAGAAACTTCTTAGAAAGTTTGAAAAATATGACACTTGTGAGCACTCCTTATGATGCTAACTCTCAATTGAAAAAGAATCATGGTGACCCAATTGTTCAATCTAAATATGCTCAGATTATTAGGAGTCTGATGCATTTAATGAATTTTAGTAGGCCTGACATAGCCTACTCAGTGTGTAGATTGAGTAGATATACTCATAATCCCAATCACGAGTATTGGTCTGCTTTAGTTAGACTAATGAAATATTTGAGAGGGACCATTGATTATGGTATCCTATATAGTGGATTTCCCACTGTATTAGAAGGATACAGTGATGCTAACTAGATCTCGGATTCAGAAGAGATTAAATCCACTAGTGGCTATGTATTCACACTTGGTGGTGGTGCAATAGCATGGAAATCAACCAAACAAACTATAATTGCTAGATCAACTATGGAGTTAGGGTTTATACCTCTAGAACTGGCTGGTTCGGAGGCTAACTGGTTAAAAAATTTCTTAGTTAGAATTCCTATAACCAAGGGATTAGTGCCCCTAATTTCTATGCATTATAATTGCCAAGCAGCAATTGCAATAGCTAAAAACAAATCGTATAATTGCAAAAATCGACACATGAAATTGAGACATGATGTCATAAAGCATCTACTAAGAGATGGAATAATTCCATTGATTATGTGAAGTCAGAAGTGAATTTGGCCAATCCTCTGACTAAACCTTTGGGAAGAAAATTAATTCTTCAAACATCGAGGGAATTGGGACTTAAGCCAATAAGTTGTCAATAGAGATGGTAACCCAACCTATGTGATTGGAGATCCCATGAAGTAGGTTCATATGGGTAATAACAAATCAATATTGGCACTGAAACACTTAAATTTATGTCCCTTCTATGGTGAGTGTTTTTACTGCTACTAATTGTGAGGTTGAGTTTCAAACTCTTAATGAATTCATATTCTTTATGGATGGTGTATTTGAAAGCAGCATACACTTGATGAATTCACCTATATGAGAGTGAAGTGATGCCGCTTCTATAAGATTTTGGTTAAAATCTTTAGAGCTCTCATGAAAATACCAAGCATGAGCATGGCTTATTAGCACAAAAATGCGTCGAACAACAAAATTATGAGGGTTGCATTGTGATTGATAAGATTTCTATCTTACATCAATGATTTTTTGGTTCATAAAAATTTTATTTTTCACCAATAAATCAGTAAGTTATATTTTATCAATCTAAGTTTGGTTCATAGTTCAAAAGACACCAAATGAATGCATTTGCAACTAGAAAACTCCAGCAAAAAAAATAATTTTTCCATTTTAATATTTTGAAATATGTGAGGGATTGTTGTATATTTCAAAATAATTGAAGACTCCACAAAGAACTAGAAATTTCATGAAATCTTTCAAGTTGAACACTCTAAGTTGAACTAACAAAACTAGAAATTTCATGAGTCTTCTAAGTTCTCCAACAAACCATGAAGAAGTAAAGTTCAAATTGAACTCTCCAACTATAAAGAAGCAAAACCCAAATTGAAGAAGTAATGGAAGAAGCAAAATCTAATTTGAACACATACTTTGACCAAGATGTCTTAAGCTTGAAGTAAACCATCTCAATTTTCTATATAAAGGGGAACATGCAACCCTTCAAAGAGAACTAAGAGAAAAAAAAAAGTCATCTTCTTTCATTTTATTTCTCAACTTCTTCATATTCTCTTTTCTTCCTTCTAAATTTTTTCATTCTGCTGGATTAATTTTATGTTGTTGTTTTTGCTACCCTCTTACGAGGAAGGCTTGTTTTATTCTGGGGAAATATTTCATACACACTGAAATAGTTTCTTTAGGATAGTGCTACGCACGACTCAAGTTTCCAGCTATTTTTCATCTCATTTCTAACAAAACTACATAATTGTAGCTAATTGTTTTGAACATGAGTTATAAATTGCTAAATCCAATAGTAAGACAAGAAGCGTTGATGGAGCCATAAAGCCCCTCTCCCCACATAATGCCTTATCAACTGTTCAATCTAGTCAAGTTTATTTCTTCCATAATTCATAAAGATTTATGTTCAACGACGCACTACAATCCTGCCCATGTGAAGAAATCTCTAAGATCTTGAGCAGTAACCTTGTACGGTAGTGGAAACACGAGTTATTAGCGACATGAAGGCCAACCCAATCTCGGGATTGTGACAATTCATGTAATGCCTGTTCCTTTGAGATGTAAGAAACTAACCAGCAACGGTGATTCGAAGCATGAAAATTCATTTTTGACTTCTCAAATATTTTTTCAACAAACTCAGTCTTCCTTTGAACAATCTCTTCCAAATTTGAACACTTTACAGCAATCAGCTTGATCACCCACCTGCGGTGGTTCCAAGCACGTTCACTTTTTGGTGAATAGGAAAGAACCAGAGATGACAAGAGAAGTTCATCCATAAATAACTGAAAGTGTTGCATCTCGGAAAGAACAACTTTCCTGAAATTCCAAGCAATGCCAAAATTACAGCTTAATAGCGGGAAAACGAAGAACAGGTTGATACTGTTGGGGAGGTTTTAACCATGGGGAACCCAATGAGAGCGGTCCAATAAGTAGTAGCAGTCCACTTGAGCCTAAAAGTTTAAGCTAGTGGGTCATGGGTCATTGCCACTTATTAGGTGCTCTAGTTCTTCTTAATTTACCAATGTGGGATAGTATCCATGAACACAACAAATCTCCCCCTTTATGGATACACTACCACATTAAAGCCCACTCCCCCTACAAGCCCAATCCCTACTCCAACAAGCCCATCTCTTCACCATGGACTCATTTAGTGGCCATGCAAGTAGTAAATATATCAAGCTTACTTGTTCACGAGTTACCCACTAAGGCCCGGTCCATACCTAGAGTCGAGACTAAGAGGAATGTATAAACTAGTGTTTCCATAGATTCAATCGAAGTTTACAATTATAGCTTCCATACCTGTTTGTTTCTTTTTTTTCTTTTGGAAATTATCTCCAGATAAAGAATAAATTAACGAGAAAGAGTTAAGAAGTCTGGTACCCTATATATAAAATAATATAAAGAAAGACACTTCATAAACATAGAAGTCGAAATATGAAAAAATAGAAAATATGCCTAGTTACTTTTTCTATAGATAAAAAGAATCTAATTGATAGAAGAAGCGCCTCTCAAGGCTTTAGGCCAATACAATAATAACTGCGTACTACTTATGAAAATTAAACATGTTTGCGTAGAAGATATAAAACAGATATTGGACACTCTAGAAAATCATTTGGTAATTTATTTACCTAACAATAAGTTTTAAATCTATTGAATTTATTTTTTTTTTAAGATGAAAATGGGTTTTGAATATTTAATCCAATTCCTATATCCTAGATAAATTCAGAACTGAGATCGATTCAAATTAGACATAACTTTCATTTTTATGCTACTATCCATAAATCCCCTTTTTATATTTATAGTCTATTAGGATAAGAAAGCACTCTTAGTTTAGTTCGGTAGGATGTGGGTCTCCAAAACGCGATGTCGTAGGTTCAAATCCTACAGAGCGTGATTCCCGATGTCGTAGGTTCAAATCCTACAGAGCGTGATTGTTTAGTGATAGGGTTTAAAATGTTCATTTTTCTTGTTAATTTTTCCTTAATATTAATTTGAATTTTAAGAGGATTTATTTGGTTTTAATATACTTTTTTGTTTTAGGTATGAAAAATGATGAATTGGAGGAAAAGAAGAGAAAAAGGAAGAAATTGGAAAAAAAATTCAGCAAGCTTTTGGCCGTTGGACTTGGGCAAATTTGTATCAAAGAATAGGAAGTTCATTCGGCAATAGAGGAAATAAGGAAAAGGGAGCCGTACAAGACTACAAGAAATATAGCAGCAAAAGAAAATAAACAAACAAGAAAAGAAAAGATTCGGGAAAGTCAAAAAGCTGCAAATGAAAAAAACCAAGTAGTTGCACAAGTCAGAAGACTTCGTTCAGCAATAGACAACAAAAAAAAAGAAGAAAGTCAGTTGCACAACCAAACACAAAGAAGACTCCTTCAGCCGCAAGCAGCAACTAGAAAACAGAAGAGCCGTGCTGCACAACAAGAAAAGCTGTGAAAGAAGAAACGAAAGCTACAAGAAGAGTACAACCACAACTTGGAGACAAAAAGGACTCAGCCGAACAAGGGTGACAAAAGAAAAGAAGAATTCTGGGAGACACAAAATCTAGAAACAAAAAGGAAACAAAAGCTGAGTACAATTGGAAAAAAACAAAAGCCGGTCTGAACACGGACACTAAAAGAAAGCAGTGGAGGGATTTGGCAATAAAAGAAACTTCTTCAACTGCAAGAATACTACAAGCTGGGTAACAGCAAGGAAATAGAGGCCAACTACAATTTGGAAGCAAAAGAAAAAGGTTTAGGAAAGAAAAAAAGAAGAAATTGAGACGAAACAAGGAAGTAGAAGTCGACTGAAATTGAAGGATTCCAACAGCTCAAATTTAGAAGATTCATATGGGACAAGTAAAAAGTGAATCCACATGTTCCTTCTTGGCATAATTGTGGACTGCATTGAATTGAACTAGCAGACAGCCATTCCTATTTGGTTTCTTGTTTCTGAATTGATGATTTACAAGGAGAAGGACATACGGGTAGTCTATAAATACTTGGCAGCCTTGTAGTAGTTGGCGTATCTTTTTCTTTTGCTTAAGTAGCCGACTACAAGTCTTCATCTTGTTTTCTTTCTTTGGGTTAGCTTAGGTATTTGATTTTTGTTCCCAGTCCTTCACGCCCTTGCTTGTTTTCCCTAGAGGATAGAATTACATTCGGGTTTGCTACAAAAACAAAACAACCACCTATGTTTTTTTGTCTTCTTGGAATTCACGTGCCTTTGTTTTTTTGTTCTTTTCTTTCTTTAGCTTGTAGAAATTCTTAGAAAATTCTAGCAATCATGTATGCCACCATGAGTGGCTAAATTCTCTTTTCTAATTCAAGGTAAGGATTGATTTCAATTGCAATCACTTTGAGGTTTTGTTCTTAATTTATTTTTTTGCTTTTATTCAAGTACTTGTTAATTCCTGATTTAATTCTTATGAATAATTGATGATTAATTAATCTGACAAATTAGTTGTTCATTATTTATTTTATTACTATCCATGAGTTCAGTGATTTGTAATTGTTAGGATATATGAATAAAGCCTCAACAACTTCTTCCTGGTGATGACACGTGGACAAAAACTCCCCCTCATCGCGCAGCTTTAGGCTCCCACGTTGACCTTCCACGTTAGCTAAAACAGAAGCGTGACATGTACGAGTAGTCTCTCTCCTCCCTAAATCAATCTTTTCTTCTCTAGGTTTTCACTCTTTCCTGCCGCCGCACCTCTCTTTTCACCTTCTTTCTTTCCTCTCTAGGGTTTTTACCCTTTCTATACAATCGGTCCCTCCAACCATCCCCTTCCTATCTATTTTGAAGCTGTTGCCCAGGCCAAATATCGACACATATAGCTTTAATCCTCCCTGGGATTTTCTTTTTATAGCGAAGAACACACAGAATTCGATTTGCCCAAAGACAGAATTCATAGGCCTCAGCTCTATTTTGGGGTAAGCCTTTCATGCAGGTTTTATTTAATCTTGGGTTTCTTCAGAAAGTTCATTTTTTTCCTTCTTCTTCTTCCTCTCTCTCTCCCTCGCTTTTTAATTTTTTAAGGGTTTGTTTCATCTTAGTTTTCTTGAGGGGGGCTGTCGTGATGTAAGATTTGAAGTCTCGTTTCTACAGTTTTTCCCCCTTAGGATATGCTTTTTGCGTGTTTGATTAATTGGGGTTTTAAGCGATTTATTATGTTTTCATTTTGCTAATTATCTACTTCAAATAAGGTGCCCATATAGATTATTTGCAATTTTTGCTAGACTTTTACCGGTTATCGAATGTTGTTCTAACTTTCTTGGCCGCCAAGGAAGCCGACCCACGGACGGTGACTGTTCTGCCTATGCCAATGACGGTGACCGTGAGGAAGAGAGTCCCAGATCTGCTGTTGAACTACTGTTTTTTTTCTTCTTTTGCTTTGTTCCCCCAAATCTTTCAGCTCGATCGTCGTTGTTGGTGCAATTTTTTCCTCCTATTAAATTTTTTATTTGTCTTAGTTTCTGCCTATTTTCCTGTCCCGATGGTTGTCCTAGCTTTAGGGCTTTTTAGATTTTGGTTTAGTGCCCTTTTGCGGTTCTCATGTTGTCATAAACTGTAGGAAAATAAACAGATCGTGGAACTGGAGGTGGCGACGACAACGTCCGATCCCTGTCTCACGGACTGGTTTGCCTCACAATCTTTTTCGTGCACCACTTTTGTATATTAAATATGAACATTTATGTTTTTTTTCTTTTGCTTAGTTAGATTGTTCTATTTGATAGGCATCAGCAGAGGAAAATGAAGTTGTATCTATTAAGGGGAACATCATCTCTTCTCTCAATCTTCGCCATGGTGAGATTTGTGAGTATTTTGCATTAGAATTTGCTATTTTGTAATGGAAGTGGAAATATATGACCACTTGAAATTGTTTTGATCTCTTTCCTTTGTTATTCTGTTACTTGAAAATCTTGCCAGTAGTAACATTGTAGTAATGCTGCATTTTTCTGTTGTCTGCTTGTGATTTTAGACTGTAGCAATGGTAGTAATATTTGGCCTCCCTGATTGAATTCCTGTTCTTTTCTCAACTGATGAAGTTCTGGATTTTATGATCTGCAAAGTTGCGGATCATAATGAACAAGGTAATGTATACTTGATTTGTCTTCTGTGCTTGTACGATTCAATATTATATTTCAAAGTATGGTTTACTGATTTTGGTTGCCTTAAAGCATCGGTGGCGAGTTGGAATTATGACAGAGATGGCTCCAGTTGGTTATGTCGGTGTGAGTCCTAAATGCATACTTGGTTTCAATAAGGTGAGAATACCATCACAGAGATAGAATTTGTGCGGAATTGCATTTTCTACCTAGTTTTGTTTTTTTTTTGGGTGCCTGTTGGTGATATTTATGTAGTAATTAATTTCTTGCTCATGTTATAGATTTTAAAAGAAAGCAAATACAATGTTCTAATTATTCAGTCCTATTTGTTTGCTGAGAAGCCTGAGATATAGGTGAAAAAGATGCGCAAGCTTTTTTGTAGTCTGATTCCTCAGGATTTGAACCTAAAAGGATCAAATGACAATGTTACTACCATGGGTGTCTTTGAAACTGTATCAATGTCTAAGCTTGATTTAGTTTGACGTTACTGTGGCATCATTCTCTCAATGGGATTCAGTAACACCAACTAAAACAAGAGTTTTACTTCTACAGTTCTTCATACTGGCCAATTGCTAATGCAAAAAATAAACCCCTTGTTCATCTGTTGCATAAAGTGCATGACAGAAAACTAAATAATTAAGCTGTATTGATCTCCAGGCAATTTGAATATTCTTGGAATTTCCGATACTTTACAATACCCTTCAACTCATAAAAATTAGAAAGTGACCCTTCTCATTGTGACCATTACAAGCATTAAAAACATTCTATAATTGATGTGGAGGTATGTTGTTGCCATCAGCAGATAAACAAAATCTACTTTTACTTTCTATCTTTTCAACTGGTTCTGGTTTTGTTTATTTATTTTTCCTTCTACATTTTCGTTCACAAGCATATTGGATGTGACATTTTATTATCTACCTCTGTTGATACTATGTGCATTCAACTATATGTTTTCTTGTCTTTTACTATAAGATCTTTTCCGTGGCATCATTCTCTATCACAGTAGTTAGTGAGAGTCCTATGATGATGATTATCTTGTAATTGACCTGCATCTTTTTGTTAAATTAAACAAATTTTCAATCAAATTCATAACATTTCAAGAGAGATATATAATCTTATTACTGGCCAAAATTAATTGAGGGATGAATACTGGAATTTTTTTAAAGATTCATATATTTGAGTACCTGAAGGAGAGCCTTGGCACAGTGAAAGAGGCATAGGGCATGGTACATATGAAGTGTTTATGTTGCAACAAATTGGTATGTTGGAAATCTGATATTTTCTTTCAATTTCTTCTGGATAGTGTGGGCTAAGCATAATGAAATTCAGACTGTCAACATTAAAAGTGTTGGAGCAGAATATGAGGTATGTGTCATTTTCTTTTTTCATTTTTCTGAGTATGTATGATGGAGAGAAATGTTTAGCATTCTAAGTTGTGGTTATATTTACTTTTTCTTTCAGATTGCTGATGGAGAAAGGTTGCCTTTAGCCGTTAAAGAGTTGGGAACTTGTGATCTTTACCCTCAAGTGGGTTCACTTTCTTTTGTACCAGTCGTATATTCTTATTCAATTTTACTTAAGTATTGTAAGTGATTGAGTCCGTTATCTCTTTCTTAATTTTTTGCATTGTTTACATGTTAGATTGCTAGGTATTTTAGTGGTTTTTATGTGGTGTTCTATCGACAATTACTTCTTAATCAGCACAATGTTTATTTGCATTAAAAAAAACTTTTTTCTCTTCCCTCTAACTTCAAAATATTAATTGCCACTTTCTGAAGTGATCTCTTGAGTTCTCTCACCTGTCAATTGAAACATTGATTTTATTCTCAATGTATAGGCCTATTGCTATTTTAGCTCACTTGTTTTCCCCTTTGGTTTTTAATTATGCTGCAGAGCTTGAAGCATAATCCAAATGGGTGGTTTGTTGTTGTTTGTGGTGATGGTGAATACATCATATATACAGCGTTAGCATGGAGAAATAGGTCATTCGGCTCAGTGTTGGAATTCGTGTGGTCAGCAGAAGGTGAATATGCTGTTAGGGAAAGTACATCCAAGATAAATAGTAAAAATTTTCAGGTCTGTGCTGTCTTCATTTTTTTTTTGGGTTCAATCTTTATGTTCTTCAACTATGCTGAAGTTAGGGATACAGAAGCCCCTGTTGATAGTCGATTAAACCTAATAATACATATCTATATTAGCTCCAAGTTGAAGCCATTATACAAGTTTGTTTCCTTCTACCGTATGCAAAATCTTGCTGTCCTACATCAGTATGTAAGCATTTGCTGAAAATAAGTGAATGTAGTTCACATTATAACATTGCTAAAGAAATATACCAACATAAACTTTAGTTTAGCTGGTCACTGCCATCTTTGTGTTATGTAATTGTGACTCTTGCTATTTTTGTTATATGAAGAAGTTGAAATATTGGTTATGTAGATGAAGTGGACATTAGCATCTTCACATTTCAGCCTATATTTAGTCTTGGATGACCATTTGTTAAGGGATACTGGGTTTATTTGACATCTGATGTACTCTTTGTTTAGACATTGAAGCCAGGATGACTGAAAAATGAAATAAGGATAATCATTTCTTATGCACAACAGCCCAATCATTTTTGGATGATGCCAATAACATTATTAGGTTGTGCTGATGTATACTGCTAAACTTCAAGCACTTCAAGTGTGATCAGCCATATATTTGTATAGCACTTTAACTTGAAGTTTAATAGTGCAGAGAATAGAAACTCAATAAGTTCATAATTCATTATAGCCCTAAGTGATGTTGCATTGCATTGTGAAAAAAGTCTAATGCACTCAAACAGCATTATATTAAGTGTATGATTTCTTTTCTTTTTTTTTTTTTAAAATGCATCTTATTCTAATTTTCCTTGTGGAATTGACAAAAGTAATTTTTTATTTTTCATAATGCCGTTATTGGGGTTGCTTTAGTCTTAGACAATTATTGACGTACCTTCTAGCATCATTTCTTAGCTACGATCATTTTGTTCTGATGTACAAATACTTCAAGTAGCATTGTTTATGCACATTCAGGATCAAAACATAGCAAACACATTATTTTTTCTGTCATGCAGTCTCCTGCTTCTACAGTGTAACCCACTTGTAGTTGGATAAGATTCATAGAGCATGTACATGTGGTAGATTAACATATTCTTCTTATTTAAAACCCTCTCTAAATTGATATTATATGTGTGATTAAGTCTCTCAGCAACTAGGAATTCCATATAATAGATGCTTTATATTTACTTTTTTGCAATGTGAATGATGTTATCCTTTTCTATTTTGTCCTTCTATCAGATGTGGTATGTCCTCTCCAAGACATTGGCTGAGGATGCTGCCTGGAAGTTTGTAAAAGAGAAAGGCATAGACATGGTTGCAATAAACCCACCTATGATGATTGGTCCTCTGTTTTAGCCAACACTTAACACAAGTGCTGCTATGATTTTGAACTTAATAAATGGTATTGTTTGTCATATAAGAAGACACACTAACTATCAGCTAAAATTGTAGAATGTCTGCTTTTGCTTGGGTCCGCTTAACGATGGTTTAGGTCACGATCTTCTTAATTTCTGTTCTTCCTTTTATTTATTTATTATTTTTTGGGTGGTGCACATTGATGGTTAGCTAGGGTTATAAAACATCAACACAGTCCTTTATGGTGCAAGAAGCACTCAGAGATGGCGATCACGAAACTACAGATGTAGATGTGCTTAGTATCTTTGCAGTGGAAGATTGAAATTGAGGTCGTGGATGACAATGACATGCTTGCGTTCTATTTTGTTCAGAACATTACCTAAGCTTCCTGTGATCAATTAGAGCCTGTTTTGGAGATAGAGCACTCTGAAGAGTTATCCAAAATCATCAACAAATAGTGCTATGACAAATGGATTACAGAGCATAAAACACTAGGATGATTTAGATTATGATAGAACTTGTATCTATTACAAGTAATAGAAATTTAATTCAGCAACAAATGAAAAGTTCCATTACGAAATAAAATCATAAATGGAATTGGCCGATACACCATTAAGTAGAATTATCATATTCCTTGTTTGGTTGCAAGCAGGTATGTCTTAAAGTAATATCAAATTTTAAATTTCCTCAATTCTTAGTTTTATTATAAATTTATCCTTCCAAACTATTATTATTATCTTTTCAAATTCTCTATTCTTTATACGAATCAGTGGGCATTCAAAAAACTGCGCAATGCGCAGTTATTGCTTGCTAGTCATGAATAAGTGGCCAAGTAGCAACTAGGTTAATTATGTTTATGACTTGAAATATGCATGCTTAGCCTAGGGGAATTAATGGGACAAGATTAATTTACTGCAACTATCTTAATGTTTTAATTTTAGTTTAACCGTTTTCATAGATCTTAATGCTATCATTAAATTAATATGGAATGCTATCGTACCTAGTCAATCGATGGTAAGTTTTCATTTAGGGTGCTGGGCTTGGTCAATTATTTTAGGAAAATAGAAATTTATTATGGCTATCCTAATAAGTTTTAAGTTAAATATTTGAGTTTGTAAGATTAATTTTCGTGACCTATGATCAGTAATGCAATTGAATAATATCAACCCTTAGGTTGGAAACTCGGTTAATTTGGTAACTTTCGTTATTTTCATATTTTTTCTGTTTTAATATTTATTTTTATTAATTTTTATAATTTTAGTAATTTAATTGTCGTTCAAAAATTCCCCTTATTCTATTTGTTTTTATCTTATTGTTCAAAACTTAAAACTATTATTTAGTTTCTTTGGGATTCGACCTAGTCCACTTTTGCTGCAAATTAATTTTACATCACTTAAGGATCAGTGATTAATTTTGCGGGTTTCGACAAACTCGCCAAAATTTTGGCACCGTTGCTGGGGAACCAATTAGTTCCTAGTTTTGAACATCTAGTGCTACTAATATTTTTTTTTCTTGTATGACTCGTGCTTTTCAGGAAGACAAATTAGAATACAATCCTGAAATTGAAAAGACCGCTTACCAACTAAGAAAAGAGGCTAAACAAAGACAAGGTGGTTCATCTTCAAAGGTGGACATTGAAACGGAATCTACCAAATTGGAGATAGCCAAATTTGCAACAATGGGAGATACAACGTTAATGGAGTTGGCGGCTCCTACTTTAAACCACCAACCTCTTTGCATTACATTTCCTACTTTAGATGTTGGTTTAATTATATATGATTGTATAATTCTATGTGGTGCAATAAATGTATAAAATATTTTCTATTTCAGTAAGAAGCCGAGAATCAAACATATGAAATTGTTTTTGATTGAGTAGAGAAAGTAGTAAATTTTAGTGACGGGAGCTGAAGAGCTAAAAAGTCAATTTTCCACTATTATATAACTCAAATTTCCACTAGAACTGAAAATTGAATACATAGTTAGCCTTTTTGGCCTCTTCTTTAATTTAGTGGCGGAAAGTTTTTGAATTGACAATAGTGTAAATGCATCTTAAAAGGGGAAAAAATAACGATGATGACAAAAGAAATAAATGAAAATAAATACTAAAACCAGGATTTGTGCAACCAAAACGATGTAACGCACTTGAAAGGCTCCAATATTTGGAAAAGAAAAAAAGGAGAGTGAAATTAATGAACAAAAGACGAAAGTTAAAAACCCATAAAACTTAGTTGAAGCACACAATGAGAAGAATTTGATGGTATTAATGTTTTGTTTTTGTTTGTGTCACTCAGTTTCTTCTCGTGAGCCTTTGGTTCCACATTTGCTTCCAGTCACCAAAGCATAATGGGAGCTTGGTAATTCACGGAGTTTCCCAAGTTTGCTCTCGTAATATCTCCCAAGTTCAAACCTATTCAACAAAAGGGCAAAAACAAAAACAATTCAACATTACATTTGAAGCTCCAAACTAAGTAGTAATTCATAAGTACGAGAACATACAATTTCATATTCTTAAAAACTCTTTTTTTTTTTTTTGGATTCCAAATTTCAACACACAATTAATCTTTCTTTTTTTTTTTTTGGGTTAAGGAATACAACCATGTGAATATTAGCAAACAGAAATTGTTTGTTGAACTTCCAAATATTTATGTCACAATTTTGCCAAAATTGCAAGTTACAAGAGGACCAATAAGGATAAAAAAAAGAGAGGAGAGTATACCAATCAGAATTTTGTATTATCATTCTCAAAAATGAAAGATGCGCATTTACCAGAAAGCCAAGCACTGGAATGGCGCATACTTGTCGTAAATAGCTTTAGAGATTGCTTTGCTTTTTCTTATAGTGCAGTCCCTCCTTCCATGGACCTAAAACATTAGCCACTCTGATTTTGAGTAATTTCTTTCATTCACCCACTAAGTAAAAAGGTAAATTCCACTACCATAAACAAAGTGCAATTCAACATTCATAAACTAAAATACGGGAATATATATTTTGAGATTTAAATGAAGAAAATCCCTGAAAAAAAATGTATAGATGAAGAAGAAGAAGAAGAAGTGCTGGTACCTCCTTAAAATGTCTTATAGCTTCAGTATCAACTGGGACATTTCCATAGAATCCCAAGCACATAGAGATGTTGGCAGAAACAAAGAAACCGAAACCACTGATCTTCATTAATTTCCGATGCAACTCTTCTTGTGATTTGTATTGTTCTAAGATGCTGAGATCGCATTTGCCACTATGCACATCTTTTGCAAATTTATGAATTTGAATTGCTCTAAATCCCAAGTTGCAATGGTATTTTAGTATGTCCAAATCCAAACATGCCAACTCTTGTGCACTTGGAAAGTTTCCCACTGATTGTGTCTTCTCAGTTATTGCAGGAAAATCACGCTTTCTTTTTAATCCTTTTCCTCGAGGGTGTGAAATTTGGTCAGGTACGAGACCATAGGCCAACTCCAACTGAAGATCACAAAGACTTCTAGCCATCCTCAATGAATTCTCCCATCTAAACGAAATCATGTTTATATTGTATGCATACAATTATTTAGGACATAAAGAAAGACTATAATTAAAATGAGTTACTAGTGAAAGAACTTCCAAGCTAAAAAAAGATTATAATAAAACTAGCTATTGAAGTGAAGATTTGACCATTTGACCCTTTTTAATTATCCCAAACCCAATGATTACCATTTAACTACTCCAAACCCATAGCATCATATATGGTTAATCATTTCAGAGATTGATTAACAAAATTTAGGTTAACAAAATATCTTAAGATTTTAAATCAATTGTAACTACAAGGATTGCTTACTTTTTATGGAGTTAAGCTCTGGCAATTAGTTACTATCGTTTGAAATTAACATATTGCTTCCAAGGGAAAAAGGGAAATTCAATATACAAGAAATTTTACCAAAGGAGAAAACAAAAGCGCTAAATTGAAATAATAGAATACTGATTTTGTATTTGTCAAGAATGCATCAACTTAGTGAAAGTAGTTAAATACTAGGAATTGTAAAAATTCAAGATACAATTGGTGATGATTCAGACCCTATTTAAGTGTACGGATATATGTAGCTTTTAATTCGGATCAATCATTCATTCAACCTATTAAATTTTGTGTGTCATCATTATTGATTGATCAAAACAAGTCATCTATACATGTATCTTTGGCCCCAACTCCAAATTGAATTGAGGACAGCAGGGAAGTTTATGTTTATCATTAAAGAAAACTTAATAAAGATAAACTTCAAAGTCCTTGGGACACATATATGATTCCCATCATAGAGATTGAGTGATTGATATAATATGTGACACATATATATATGATCAAACAAAAGTTCACCTGGCCGCCATTATAAATTATATATAATAGATGGAGTGACTGACATATATAACACACTTCTTTTTGCACACATATGCAGTCTTTAGTTGCTTCGTGGCAACAATGACGGCGCGTCTGTTTACATATCACGGCATGCAATCCGAGTTTAAAATGACAACAAATCAAAGAGGAGTTTGCTTTTACAACTTACTTGCAAAAGCAGAGAAGAATGCACTTGACAGCATCTTCAAACAAAGATGGAGCTCGAAAAATCCGACCAAAACCCATATTTTTGGCTTCTGGATGAATTCTCTGAAATTGTTGCACATCATTTTCATCCTTAGATGATAGCCTCATCATTCTTGACACCTGACCCTGTATGTCATGTATTATGCATACATAAGTTTAATGCAGTATATTAGTTTCTGTCTCACTAACTTCAATGTTTATTGAATCAAATAATCTTATTTTATGAAATGTGTTTTACTTTTTTTTTGAGAGAGAAAATGCCTGCAAAATACAAAAACTTTCATGAAAAAATCAGTATTAGGACTAAAAAGTTAGTGAAACATGGAGGGAGTAGTACCTGTATCTCTTGTTGCAGAAACAATAGAAAATGACTTACCAATATGGCATTTTTGTCAAAATCGTATAGGTTGTCCATTCCATGAACTTTTACGAGGAGAAATTTGCATTGGGGAGGTTTTGAAATTGTGACATTGACAGAATTTGTGGAATCAGCAAGTCTCAATGGGCGGGTAAGGGATTTAGTGGATGGATCCCAAACATTTGGAGCCATCATGAAGAATCCATGGTTGCACACTGCATTTTCCAAGTTGAAGGTGGGATAGTCGTTGAGTAAGAGGTACAATTTGTGCACTTTGGAGGTCTCACTAGCCGCCATTCTAACCTCTCCACTATACACCAAGGATCAGCTAGAGAGAATTGGCATTTGTTCAGGCAATTGCTAATGAAAACGGAGTTACTACTTAGGTCCCTTTAGCATTGAGTGCGTTGAGGCTGTTCGGTATCACCCAAAGTTTGTTTCGAAATGGGCAAATACTTATGGCAAGGTACATTCCCAACTCATCATTTCCAAAGAGATTCTTTCTCCAAAAATTAGTAATTTTCTTAACAACTTTCTGCAAAAGTAGCTGTTAATTGTCCTAGATTTGATGGCAGTGAAGTTAATTATCCTATACTAAACTATACAATTCACATGGTAATTCAAAAAACATTACACCCGTTGATATTTTTCAGATAACAAGTTCAAAATCACTTTTACTTTACAAATGTGAACCATACACTTCAAACCCAATTTGACATATATTATTCATTTTACTCCCTCGTGACCTGAAAAAATAAATCTATTTTTAAAATTTTTTATTATTCCAAAAAAAAACTATGTACCATTAAATCAAAATTTTAAAATACCTTTACGAATAATAGTTGTGAATATCCACAAATAAAAAGTATAAATATAAATATAAAATTATGTATTTAACTGGTGTATTCAATATGTTGTATTAAATAACTAATAAAAAAATTACATAAACTAAAGCGAACATTTTTCTTTTTCAAGTTTGGAGGAATATATTTTTCTGATATATCATAAGTCGTCCTTTGTTTTCTTACTTTATCCTCTCTACAATCAAATCTTCATATTTGAATTTTGAGAAGTTTCATTTGAAATCTAACAAATCAAAAAGAGAAGGGAGGCAATGTTTTCCTGAAACAAAAAGAAAAGAGTCCAAGGAGAATCCATTCCGACTCAAAGCATCAACAGTTGAGGATAAGAATTTTACTTTCATTTTAAACAAGAGTACACACTCTTAGATTTTTTTTTTTTTGAAACGATAGATAGATAGTATATTAATAGAGTGGCACAAAGGCCAATTTACAAAGCCACAAGGGCTTAGAGTTTCGTGGCGTCGCAACTGAAAACAGCGCTATAACCCACGAAAACAAAGGCCCGCAAAGGGGCAAAGGATCGATCGGGTTGTTCGGATCGGTCCAACCGTGAACTGACCCGGATCACAGTATGGGTTTGTGTAAAAACTATCGTTTTTAAAAAATTGATCAAATCGGGAGTTTGACCAGTCAAAATTGGAGTTGACTTAGATTTAATTGAATTTTATTTTTTTTAAACAAAATTTAAAATTTTAAAAATTATAATTTGATCCCATATTTTTATAAAACTCATTTTTAATACTTTTTATGTGATATTTTGAATTTTCACCCATAAATTTTTTAGATTTTTTAAAATTTAATATATCAAGAGATATCTTACAATTTTTAAGAAATTTTTTTTACCTTAAACATGTTTTATATAATTTTTCATAAAATTATTCAATCATACATTTGGAATTGTATACAATTTATATTTAATTTAAATTTGACTACATTAAAAATATTAAATAACTTATTTCTAATATATTTGTATAATAATATTAATATTTTTATAATTACATTATATTTATTACATTATAATAATGTCATTCGGTTTTTTTATTATTGGTCTGACTGGTTGACCCCTAACTCCTTGACTTGATCGATTCACATTCCGGTATGATTTTTACAATATTGCAAAAAACACTCAAGGTCTAAAGAGACAAAAGCACCCTCTTTCTCCCAGGGAAAGGAGAGAAAACTAAGTAATAATATAGGCTATCAATTACTACACATAAATTCATTAATTTTTCAATGATAAACCCAAATTGAGCTATGATATGAATTGAAAGAACTTAAAAACACCCAAATTAAGCATTGATATCAACAAGAAGGATATCAAAATACATAGAAATCAAAAGATATTTAACACACAAAATATGCGTTAGACTAGATGAATAAAATCACAAGATACATATTCATATAAACCATCCATGCATACATATCTTGTTTCAGTTTGAGTTGCAATTATTAATATCTCTTTACTCAACTTAAATTATAAATACCCTAATAACTTTTGTTTATTTCCAATCACGAATTAAATTGTGTAACTTACTCTATATTCTTTTAATTATACTTACATCTCTTGAAAATTGACTTTATCACTGATCCAATGTTGTAGTTTTAAAAAACTATTAATATTCTCATTGGCCTATTAACACATAAAATTATTTAACCAAATAGTTGAAACAACAAAAAAATTAGCGCAGTTAAATAACTTTATCCCCTAAGATTTGTCGTAATTACAAAATGAACTTGAAGTTTCAAAATTTTATCGATATAAAATGCAATAACTTCCATTTCTTAATTTTATTCCTTTCTTTCTTTCTTTCTTTTTTTTTTTAAATTTCATAATCTTATTTTATATCATAAACTAAATAATAGAAAAAAAGTAATAAACATTATTATGATCATATCAATACATACCTTTAAAAATTTTAAAAATCAATAAATCAAATTAATGAATTTTTTTTATTATATTACTGTTTCATTATGAAAAAATTTGAAAAATATTTTTTTCCCTAATTGCTTACTACATATTAAGTATTAATCTATCGTTATTCTCTCTCTCTTTGCCCAATATTCAAAATAAGCATTCAATTTTTCAATTTCATTTATCTGCAACATAATCATTAATTTAATGGGCCCTTTAATCCACTTTAGTATCTAATTAAATGTAAGTTAAGATAATTTTAAACATATAACGTTATATAAAAAACAGTAGTCATGAATAAATTTTTAAAACCTCAATATTCATTTTTGTAATTAAAACAAACCTTAAGGGGGAAAAATATAATATAAAGATTAGAGTTTAGAATATATTTTGGGGTTTCTTTTTAAAAAAAATCTTACTTGATCAAAAGTTAGTGGTTAACATTTAGGAGTTAAATGTTATAAATTTATCAAATTTAGATAAATATTGATATTTTTCTTGAAATTTCAGGGTTTGATTTGTAATAAAACCAACCTTTGAATGAGGTACATATAATTTATGCAAAAAATAAAGATTATAATAAAATTATAAATAATCAATCCAAAAAAGTTAAACCCTTTTAGATATAGAAACATTAGCATTTACAATTGCCCAATAACATGGGTCAATTACATCCACTTCATTTGAGATTTGATAAACTATCAAACGGATCATGTGGTTTGGAAAAATTAATAAGACCCCACTTAACTCAAAATCAACAATTAGAAAGTATGAAAAGATTGAAATATCATTCAATTCACTAACTTAATGCAAATAAAAAAATAACAATAACAATAAAAGAGAAAGAAAATGTATGACATTGGATGAAAAAAAATTATATGATATTGTGATTTTGAAATTCAATTTAAAATTTACAAAAACATTTCTTCAATTTGGTTTATTATTTTTGGTTTATCAATTTTAAACCGTCAAACTCAAACTCAAACTCAAGTACACAAAAAAAAAAACCTATTTACTTAATTATACAAGAAATATTTTACATATTTTTTTAATAAAAAATTACAAGTATATTTTTATAAAAAAAATAATTAATGAACGAGGTTATAAGATAATTTTGTTTATGTAATATAACCGTTTTGATAATTTTTTCAAACTTTAGGGTTCAGTTGGTAATTTCATAAATCATAAGAAAAGAAGATGTAGTTCACCGGAATTTTTACCAAACATTTTCTACATATCAAGAGTTAAATGTGTATATTATGTGAATGGCATGTTTGTTATCGTTTACCCTATGTGGAAACATGCAAAGTTGGTTGCAAGCAGAAAAGAATGGAGAAGATGACTTGATAATGTAATCAGCGTCTAGAAAGTGGAGATATTTTCTCAAATAAAGATGAGCATATATAGGTTCTTGAGGGACTTATTCCTCTTAAATATCACTAAAATAATCTGATCACTTTGCATATGCTGGGTCAAGAGCCATTCTGTTGGGATAAAAAATTAATAAATCCCAAAAGACACAAAATTTGATTTGGCCGAAATCAAAAGCTAACACAATTCAAGAGAAAATTGAATTTGGAAGTTGACTTGGCCAGCAACTGAAGCAAACAAAAGAAACGAAATTGATTTTGAAGACTTTGGCCCTACACAAACAAAAAGGACAAAACCGTGCTATTGGCCGTAATCAAAATTGGTAGCCAAGATTTGAACAAACAAAGCAAATAGCCATGCGACTTTTCTATAAAACAAGGGCTGAATTTTGTGTTTCTTTGTGTTTCTTTGTTTCTCTGTTTCTCTCGGTAATTCTTTATCATGAATAACATGTTCTATTTATAGGACTTAACTAAACCCTATACCTATTGGATTTGGTAACTACTAAACCAAAACCCAATATGATTAATAATTCTAAATCTAATAGAATTATTAAATTACAAATTATAAACCCAATAGGATATTAAGATACTTAGTTTAATTCTACTACATTGCCTCCCTTAAACTAAGTTTTCGTAACTTGTCATGCCTAATATTTTCTTCAACTTCATAAACTAATCCATCTTCAACGCTTTCATGAAAATATCAACTACTTGCTCTTCGGTCTTGCAATAATCGATCACAATTTCCTTTCGTTGAATCTAATCACGAATGAAGTGAAATTTGATGTTAATATGCTTGTTTCGACCATGAAACACTGGATTCTTCGTCATCTTTATTGCTGACGTACTATCACACAAGATAGTAGTTGCTCCATCTTGTTTATGTTGAAGAAAATTTAGCATCCTTCTAAGTCACAATGCTTGAGTAGCACTGTTAGCTGCTGCAATGTGTTCTGCCTCCGCTGTAGACAACGCGATGACTGGTTGCTTTTTTGAACTCCACGAAAATTTACCGGAACCAATAAAGAAAGCATAACTAGAAGTACTCTTTCTCTCAATAGTATCACCAGCCCAATCACTATCAGTGAATCCAAGAAGATCAATAGGATCACTTTTTGCATAAAAAATTCCATCACTTTGAGTACCTTTAATGTACCTCAAAATTCTCTTAGCTGCTTGCAAGTGAAACTGACGTGGATTCTCCATAAATCTACTAATTAAGCTGACACTGAAATTGATATCAGGTCTTGTGGCTGTCAAGTATCTCAAACTCCCTACCAAACTTTTAAAATAAGTAGGATCCACACAAGTGCAAGTCTCATCTTTGGTCAAACACAACCGTTTTTCAGTTGGGGTCAAGATTGGTTTTGCACCGTCCATCTTGAATTTTTTCAAAATATCTCCAGCAAATTTCTTTTGGCAAATAAAAATACCTTGATCAGTCTGCGAAACCTCAATTCCAAGGAAGTATGACATAAAACCCATGTCTGTCATCTCGAACTGTCGAATCATAGCCTCCTTGAATTCTGCAATCATTTTGAGATTATTCCCAGTAAATATTAGATCATCCACATATAAGCATACGATAACAACCGCACCATGAGAAAATGTCTTCAAATATGAAGCATGATCAAAAGGACAGCGTTGAAAACCACTATCAACAAAGAAAGAATCAATACAGGTGTATCACGCACTTGGAGCTTGCTTTAAGCTGTAAAGGGCTCTTTTCAAATGGTACACTTTATTTTCTTGACCTTTCTTCACAAATCCTGCAGGTTGTTCAACATACACTTCTTCCTCAAGTATACCATTCAAAAATGCAGACTTTACATCCATTTGATGTATTCTCCAACCATTTTGGGCAGCTAAGGAAATAATTAAACGAACAGTATCAAGCCGAGCAACAGGCGCAAATACTTCAAAATAGTCGATGCCAGGTTTTTGTTTATAACCTTTAGCAACCAACCGCGTCTTGAATCTGTCTACTTCTCTATCAGGCTTGTACTTCGTCTTATAAACCCACTTGACACCAATGGATTTCTTGCCACTAGGAAGATTTGTGAGCTTCCAAGTATCATTCTTTTTAATGGCATGAATTTCATTAGCCATTGCTTTCTTCCAGTGATTCTCACGAACAGCATCTTCAAAATTAACTACGTCACAATCTACAAAGAGAGCAAAATTAACAACATCTTCATCAGATAAATTTTGAGAGTGACCATCAACAACATAATCCTGCAAACGAGTTGGTAGACGTCTTTGTCTTTGTGGTCGACTAGACTGCGCAGGAGTGGGTTGAGTAGGAACTTGTTGCTGTTCGAGTACTTCGGGCTGATTGACCTCATCATCATTGTCATCAAAGTATGAAGATTGTGGAGGATGATTAACTGCCACATCTGACCCTTTTTCTGACCAATTCCAGACACCTTTTTCATCAAAATTCACATCTCTACTAAGGTGATCTTCTTTGTCACAGGGTTGTATAACTTGTACCTTTTAGTCTCAGAATTGTAATCAATAAAAATACACTTCTCCGCCTTATCATCAAGTTTTTTTCTGAGAGTATCTGGAACATGTGCATATGCCAAACAATCAAATACTCTAAGATGAGAGATATTTGGCTTTTTACCAGACCAAACCTCATAAGGGGTCTTCCCACCATTGTATCTAGTAGGACATCTATTTAATAAATGGATACCACATAAAACTACTTCTGCTCAGAAACCCTTGGGTATATGTTTGGCAACCATTATTGATCGCACCATGTTCATCACAATTCTGTTCTTTCTTTCTGCAACACCATTCTATTGAAGAGTGTATCTTGTTGTCATCTGATGCTTAATCCCATGCTGTGCCAAAAAATCATCACAGAATGTATACTTTGTACCTCTATCAGTTCTCAGAGTTTTGATGGAGTAACCACTTTGCTTTTCAACATACACTTTAAAACTTTTAAAAGTATCACAAGCATCAGACTTATTCTTCAAAAAATAAACTCAGGCTTTTCTGCTGAAATCATTAATGAAAGTAATAAAATATTATTACCTCCATTAGAAGGAACATCCACTATACATAGATCAGAGTGAATGAGCTGTAAAGGTTCTTTTGCCCTCCAAGCCTCGCCTTTAAGAAACGGGTCTCGATGCTTCTTACCCAAAATACAAGACTCACACTGTCTATGGGGAAAGTTGATAGAAGGGAGCCCAAAAATAATATTATTTTTGGCCAAAAACTACAATCCACGAAAGTGAAAGTGCCCAAATCTCATGTGCCACAGCCAAGTGTCATCAACCTCAATCGAGTTAAAGCAAGGTGAATCACCACAATTCAAAATAATAGAAAACAATCTGCTATTGGTCATGTTCACTTTTGCAATCAAACCCAATCTATCATCAGTGATAGTGCAGACGCGTTTTCGAAAACGCAAATCATAATTCTTCTCTTAAAGTTGACCCAAACTCAAGAGATTTTGATACAAAGCAGGCACATAATACACATTAGCAATGGCACTTTTTGCGCCATTATTCAAAATAATAGGAATATCTCCTTACCACATACAGGCACTTCATGATTATTACCAAAACGAACAATGGATTTAAATGACTCATCCAAATTTTTAAATAATTCTTTCTTTTCAGTCATGTGGTTACTACATCCAAAGTCAACATACCACGTGTTATTTTTTGACTCTTCAGCCACACCAGCAGAAAATAAGATTGTCTCATGCTTTTCACCAGAATCTTCAGCAACATTAGCATCGATATCCTTATTTCTGATTTATTATGCCAACAATTCTTTTGGATATGGCCTACTTTACTACAATTAAAACATTTAGGCCCTTTTTGCTGATTATTGTTGGAATTATAAAAATTGTCTTTTTATTGGGAAGAATTGTTACCTCTACCGCGACCACGAGAGTTACCTCTTCCACGTCCACGACCTTTGAAATTCTAGCCACGACCACCAGAAGCAACACCGTTGGATGAATCTTCACTGCTTTTCTCCTTAGCAGTCTGAATTTTCACAACTTGCAACGCCTTCTCCACAGGCTCTTTTTCATGAGATTCATCCAATTTGCCATTAATTCGTTGTTCATGCAGTAGCAATGACCCTCGCAATTCATCAACTGACAAGGTTGACATCTCTTTTGTCTCTTGCATCACGGTAACGACATGGTCAAACTTTAATGGAAAAGTATTTAAGACCTTTTCTACAATTAGTTGATCAGTAAGATCATACCCATTCAACTGCATCTCGTTCTTTATATCATTCAAACGAGAAAAATAAGACTCAATAGTCTCATTCTTTTCCATGCTGCATAGCTCGAACTTTCTTTTCAAGGTTAACAAATTACTTTGTTGGACTTTGTCAACGCCTCGATACGTTTTGGCCAAAATATCTCACGCCTGTTTTGCGGTTTTAGCGGTGGATATTTTTCCAAATACAGAAATATCAATTGCCTGGTGTATTTGAGACAACACCAAACTGTCGTTTTGTTTCATCACCTTAGTAGCATCCTCTGCTAAATTTTGTTGAATATAAACTAACAAATCAAACGCATTGAGATGCGTTTCCATCTGGATCCTCCAAAAATTATAATCTTGTTTACCCTTTAATTTAGGTACGGAACAATTAATATTCCGATTCGCCATAATTTCCAAACACCAACCAAAGCTCTGATACCAGATGATAGGATCAAAAATTAATAAATCCCAAAAGACACAAATTTTGATTTGGCCGAAATCAAAAACTTATACAAAGACTTGGCCGTACGGGTTTGGCTACTACAATTCAAGAGAAAATTGAATTTGGAAGTTGACTTGGCCAGGAACTGAAGCAAACAAAAGAAACGAAATTGATTTTGAAGACTTCGGCCCACACAAACAAAAAGGACAAAACCGTGCTATTGGCCGTAATCAAAATTGGTAGCCAAGATCTGAACAAACAAAGCAAATAGCCGTGCAGCTTTTCTATAAAACAAGGGCTGAATTTTGTGTTTCTTTGTGTCTCTCTGTTTCTCTCTGTAATTCTCTGTCATGAATAACATGTCCTATTTATAAGACTTAACTAAACCCTATACCTATTGGATTTGGTAACTACTAAACCAAAACCTAATATGATTAATAATTATAAATCTAATAGAATTATTAAATTACAAATTATAAACCCAATAGGATATTAAGATACTTAGTTTAATTCTACTACACATTCTCCAAATTATGAATGACTGTAAAGTGTGGCTACCTATGGTTTTCATGTAAAAATTTGCAAAATGTCTTTCCCATCATCATCTTTTTATTATATGTGAAGAATCACTTTGGGTTATCTCTTGAGTGGTTAGGTGCCTTTTTCAAAGGCCTGTTTGGGATGATGTCCTAATTGTCCTCTCATATTCATATGCTAAGAATTTAACAGAATTCATAGATGATGTATTGTAACAAAATTATGTAATAAAGGTCAATAAAAATATACTCTCCTGGTATCTAAGAAAAAAAATACTTTCAAAACATTAATTCATTTTTTAAAAAAATTATTTTGGAATATATTGACACACATATATATTTATTTATTAATAATAATTATATATAACTCACATTTAATAAAAAGTGAAAATAATACATCTAACAATGGGTGTTGTGTTGTGTTGTGTTGTATTGTATAATTAAAAAACTTATACCCTATCAAAATCAAATCTTTTGGGGTCAAAAGGAATATAATGTATATATATACCCCATAGCCAATGAAATGTTTAAAAGTTGTCTTCCCCTTACTAGTAGTCTAGTAATGAAATATTTAATGATTGTTGTAGCCAATTACTAAACGACTACTTTTTTTTTTTTTTTTGTGAACATGTTGTATGGCATGTAAATAACACATTATTTTGGGAAATTTACAAAAATACCATAGTTGACCGTTGACTTTACAAAAATACCACCCTCCTTTTTTTTTTGTGTTATAACACTTCTAGTACAAAAAAGTCTACAACACCCCTCTCTTGTATTATAGAACACAGACTCTAGCACATATGTTCTTCCCCACTCTTGCATTACAGAACCGCAATTGTTTGCCGCTCCATAGCTTGTTTCAAAATTGTCGTGTTAACCCATTCCAAATATTTAGAAAGGTACACACAAAGGGAGGACGATCATCTTTCATCGTTAAGAGAGTAGCCGTGACGGAGAAGAAAAAGGAAGCATATCATAACGAGGTCAGTACCATTTTGTTGATAAATTTATCATTTTATTCTTCATACGTAGTGTGTGTTGATATTGTATGTACGCATCTGAAATGGGTTGACTGAATTTCGTCGAGAAATTGGTCGGGCGGTAGTCGATGATAGGTCCAGCCCTAGATCGAGTGTTACTCGACTTCTTAAAAAGTCGAGTTTTAAGTCGATTCTTTAGTCGAGTCAATGGTTCGCCAACAGTCCAGTGTTTAATTTTTTTAGTAATTTCTATGTTTGGTCGAGCTATTAGTCGAGTAAAGGGTCGAGCCAATTAATTAAATTTATGTTTTCAAAACTTTATGTTTTTAGTCGAGCTATTAGTCGAGTAAAAGGTCGAGCCAGTTTATTAATTTCAAAACTTTATGTTTTTGATCTAGCTATTAGTCGAGTAAAGGGTCGAGTCACTCATTCCATTCATCTACTTCAAATCTTCAAAAAAATACATATCACCCGTTTCAATGGCAAGCACAAAAGGAGGACCATCATCTTCGAGCAAGAAAGTGCAGGCTCACGAGGTCAGTCAAAATTTCAATACAAATTATCATTTTAATCTTACAAATTCGTACAATGCTATTGAATGTTTAAATTTGTCGAGCAAATTATCAAGCATGAATCAAGCATGTTCCTTGTATTTTCTTTCATGTATTGCAGGAGAAATGGGAGATTGTAGCTCAGCATATGCATGAACGAATGAATACTCTTGCCCCCGAAATAACGGCGACAGCAGAGAGATGCCAACAATACACTGGCCGCTTAGAACATGGCGTCAAACATTTGAATAAGGGCGTCAAACATTTGGATAAGGGCGTCAAACGTGTTCAGAAGCTGACTGCCAAATTTGATGCTCATGTTGAGAAGCTGAAGGCCAAAATTCAGCATTTAGAAAAGGCCATAGGAAATGTTTATGAAACAGTAGGAACTACTTCTGAAGAGGACGAATGTAGCGCAATTGAAGACAATTGACAAAAAACTAATGTCAATTTGTATTTGTGTTCACTTTTATTTTAAGGAACATTTTAAGAAATTGTCATTTTTTCTTTTGTTTGTGGAACATTTTGTTGTTATTCAAGATGACATTTTGTTTTCTTTTGTTTCTTTTTCTTTTGTTGTTGTTATTTGGTCGAGTTGGTAATCGAGTAAGTAGTCGAGTAGGAAACAGAAACTTTGATACTTTTGCTTCAATAAATTATGGTCGAGTTTAAGGTCGATCAGGAAGTCGCGTTTTTTATTTAGTCGAGTTGGTAATCGAGTAAGTAGTCGAGTAGCAAACAGAAACTTTGATACTTTTGCTTCAATTAATTATGGTCGAGTTTAAGGTCGAGCACATGGTCGAGCTGGAGACAGAAAAAACAACTGGTTGTTTGTACGTTCAACAAAAATAATACTTGAAAAAAGTCATGAATTAAAAAATATTGAAAAGGCTTGTGTCTTCTTTCAACAAAACCAAAACATTCAGTAAACAACTATACTTATATCAAAAGAAAAGAACAATAAATGAATTAAGCCATAAACAAGTAGTAGGATCGTGGTAGGACTATAAATAAATGAGAAATTCATTCCAGCATCAGTGCTCGACCCCGTTGTCGACCTTAAACTCGATTTACTATACCGCTGAACACTTTCTGTAGAGCTAACAGAGTACTCGACTCCAATATTGACTAAATACTCGACCTAACTACGTGCGCAACCTGTTGCTCGACTAGATGCTGGACCTTGTACTCGACCACTTCCTTTGTACGATTCACAAACCCAGTTCAAAAAGGTAATAAATCAAACTAACCTGCAATATAATTCGATTTCAAACTAACTTGCAATATAAATTAAACTAACCTGCAATTTGATGAGTAGTTTTGAACTGAGCAATTGACCAAACAGTCTCTACAACGTTAAAGTGAAGAGTGGGGAAGAACAGATGTGTCAGAGTCAGTGTTCTATAATAGAAAAGAAGGGTATTGTAGTCTTTTTTGGATAGAAGTGCTATAACACAAAAGAAAAAAGGAATGTGATATTTTTGTAAAGTGTCAACTATAGTATATTTGTAAATTTCCCCATTATTTTTACTACAAGTAACAAATTATTTTACTCAACTCAATCCAGGACAGGATTCATTATACTACTACTAGTACAGTAGTACTTCAATTTTCCTCATTCTAAATTTAAAATGGATATTAACCTAACCTGTTCAAATTTTAGGGTTTATCAACGCAGCATTTCTTTCTTACCATTTTCCTAACCTTCTTCAAAGTCTCTCTCTTTTGACTCTGCTAAATCCGGCAACTCAAATGGCCATAACCACCGCCAAATTCCTACTCTCTGATCACCGCGCTCTCTTTTCTACTTCCCTTAATTCTAACACATTGTGCTGCTTTTCTTCGTCCTTATCCTCCTCATCTCTGTCTTCGCTGCACCCCAACGGTATCCACTTGGTTGTTGCTAATGTCAGCAACTTTCAAAACCTTAATTCTTCCCCACTTTGCTCTGCTGCTATGTCTTTTTCCTCAGGAAGCAAGGTTCCTCCTGAAAGGACTTCCTCCGTTTCTTTTCTTCGCAACAAGGAGACTGGGCTTCTTCATTTCGTCAAGTACCACGGTCTGGGAAATGATTTTGTACTGGTAACAATTCAATTTGCAATGATCATGCCTTTATCTTTCCTTTTTCGCTTTTGAATTCCATTTGGATTTGTTTGTCATTTGGTTTGACTAGGTTGATAATCGAGATTCTGTGGTGCCCAAAATCACTTCAGACCAAGCAGTTAAATTATGTGACCGTAACTTTGGGATTGGTGCTGATGGAGTCATATTTGCCTTGCCAGGAATCAATGGGACTGACTATACTATGAGGATTTACAATTCAGACGGTAGTGAGCCTGAGGTAATTTTGAGTTCTAGGAAGCTTTTTTTTTTCCCTTCCAAGTTTTAAACTCTGCTGAGACAATTTCTCCAGGATATATAAATTCAGTTTTAAGCTGATCATGGACTACAGAAAGAAAGTTTGGGACTGTGTTCTATTTGGAGGAGTTGCATGTTATTCTTTCAATTTCTTAATTAGTTACAAGTTGCATATTCGGTTGAATATAGAATAGTCCCATTTTCAGTACTGCTTTGCATTTTTTTATATTGTGGATGCAACACTTTTTCGCCTTTTTAATTACATACCCTTCTATTATGGTGCGTCTACATGTAGTGGATCCCCTCTCATGGGATTCTTTATTGTCTCCAGATGTGTGGCAATGGCATCAGATGCTTGGCCAGATTTATTTCTGAGCTTGAAAATTTGCAAGGGAAGCAAAGGTGTAGTATCTATTGTTTTGTACTTGTGAAATACAATAATAATCACGACTCTGATTTATTTTGTAGATAATCTTTTTTGTGTTGTTTTTTGCTGCTTAACATGATGTATCTAATTTTGCAGTCCTTTTACGGTTTGGTTTATGTGGATATTCTGTTGCTTGGTTTGGAAGATGTTGCACAGTTTATGGACTGTTTTTATGCCCCTAATCTCATTGCGAAAGTTTGGCATGTTTGTGTGCTACTTCTTAAAACTTTGTCAGGCTCAGGTCGCAGCTGTTAAAAAAAATTAGTACTACAGCAGTGGATCAATGTGCGTTTTAAGTTTCTTTGGGGTTTTAAATGTTTTTCTTAGGATTCTATACTTTACCTTAATAATAAATGTTTTGGTTTTGTGTGTGCTTATAGCTATTACTAAATTTAAAGCTGAATGGAAAGCAGTTGGATTCACCATTTACTCACCCTATTCGTGAAATATAGCTTCTGACTTGTTTAACTTGACTAACTTCTGACTTTTGGGCTGGTGTTCTGGTTATAGTGTGCTCATTTCACCTCACTTTGCAATTAAACATGTAGCTAATGACATGTGGACAGTTGATTTGATCTCTACTAATGGTTTATTTGCCAATTTTGCTGTTACTTTTCCTTCTCTAAACTTTAGTTTTCTCTTTTTCCTTTAGTGAGACAATATCCTTTTCTATGAGTTTTGTTTCATGTTAGCCTAATTTTTATGTCCTAATTTTTCAATTGGGCCTTGAAATGACAATTGGTTGTGGATAGAAATCAAATCTTTTCTTCATATCCTCATTTAATTTGTTTTCCATGGGTTTATTCTAATTTTTGGCATTTTAAAAATCTCCTATCTTTTGCAGGTACGTTATACATACTGGTGCTGGCCTAATTGTTCCTGAAATTCAAGAAGATGGACAGGTATCTTGTGGTTTAGCAACTATTGCTTGACAGCCAGTCTTGATGCTTGGGTGTCCCTTCTTATGCTTAATGCTTTTAATATGTTTGCAAACAAAACTTATGGTATCTTACTCTTTATAACTGTACAATTTCAGGTTACAGTTGACATGGGTGAGCCAATTCTGAATGCATCAGATGTTCCGACAAAATTGCAGCCAAACAAGGATCAATCGGTTGTGAAATCTCAATTGGATGTGGATGGAATTTCCTGGAATGTAACATGTGTTAGCATGGGAAATCCTCACTGTGTCATTTTTGGTTCAGATTTGAGTGAGGTATAGTCTCTATATTTAGACTTAAAACTAGTAAAACGTTGTGCTTTCACAAATTGTGTTATCTAGAATTGGATTGGTTTTCATAGCATCTTTTGGTATCTAAGAGAATGGGAGCAAAGGGCAAGATTTCAGGCTGTTCTCCACAGCTTGGGAACATGAAGTTGGAATCACTAGTAATTGCAGATCAGTAGACAATTTATTGGTTATCAAACTACTCTTGTTTGGTTAATTTTCAGCCTAAGCACTATGATATAACTTACAATTTTCTACCTCTCCCCAGCTTATGTACTTCTTTGATGCTTGTAATAAACAGAATTTGGAAGTTGATGAATTAAACTTGGCAGAAATTGGTCCAAAATTTGAACATCATGTAATGTTTCCAGCCCGAACCAACACAGGTCAGTGCTAATGTTAAATTTCTTTCACTTGGATATGTTTCATCTTCTGGAATTGTTATTCTGATTTTCAAGTATTTGGAAGTCTTTTGAGCTGAAAATTGCATAGCTTTATAAGACAAGTTTTATGTTATTCAATTCCTAATCTTGTTCATTGTCATTTTCTTTGTTTTGTTTGTGGAAGTTGAGTTAACTGTAGCTATTTCTATGTGTTCACTGATTGCACATATATTTGCTTGATATGCAGAGTTTGTGCAGGTGTTTTCTCCTACACACCTTAGAATGCGCGTTTGGGAGCGTGGGGCTGGTTAGTATTTGCTTCCAACTATTAGCATAAAATGTTGACAGGGTTCTTTGCTTATATGATAAATTTGATATGTCTATTTTATTAGATTTGTTTGGTGATTATTTGTGACTTTCTGATTGTCTATCCCTTTGCATTGTACTCTGAAATTTGATATTTTGCTTCTGTAGGTGCGACATTAGCCTGTGGAACTGGAGCTTGTGCAGTTGTTGTTGCGGCAGTGCTTGAAGGTCGTGCTGGGAGGGTAAGAAGTTGCCTTCTTGTGTATTTTTCATCCTGATGAATGCCTGATCATAAACATCATTTGTGCTGATATATAAGGGATGTTAATTAGTAATGCCTGTTAGCCTTGTCGATTTCTTTTCTCATGGAACAGGCCTGCATGGTTGAGTTACCAGGAGGTCCACTGTATATTGAGTGGAGAGAGGAAAACAACCACGTCTTCATGACTAGCCCTGCAGAAGTGGTCTTTTATGGCTCGGTTCCCTTGTAAAGCCTTTAGATGTTCTAATATATTAGGATTACGTGGTTTATCATTTCTGTATCTCGTGGAAGTTTCTTAAATGCCACCGAGGGGAACTCACCATCTCTAGTCTGCTCCCCCTAGTCAGAGTCACCTTCCTTCCTATGCCTTGATGTCCTAACTGGGGGACCTCCTTTCTCTGTGCTTGTTGTGCACATTGAAAGATAAATAGCCCCTAATGTGTGTTTCTTCCATAACTAGTATGGTGGAAGCTGTGACCCTACTCTGGGAAATGCCTATTTGATCTGTATGTCCTATGATGCCCTTTATGATAGATAGAAATTGTGCGGAACAGTGGTGCTTTTGATTTCCACAGTTTTGAAATTAGGTGTGTAGGTCTTTTAGCATGACTTGTTTGTATTCCTGGTAGGAGGAGGCGATTGTTTCTCCATTTGGTTTGTATTCATAGTGGGATGTTTGTTGTTTTTTCCGTTAACATTTCTCTCCTCATCAACAATAGTTAGTGATCCGTTTGGTATTACTTTTCATTCTTGATAGTTAACACCATATAAATCAGGTGCACACATTTGTAGTGCCAAAATACTAGTTTGACGTACGCACAACAAATAATGGTGATTGAACTTGAAATGTCGAATTTCAATTCAGATGAAATTGAAGAAGAAAAAATTCCAGAAAAAGTTTTGTGGTATTTAACATTACTTTCCAAAATCCTCACACAAACCAAAAAGCTCATGTACAATGCTTTTCCCCTTCGAAGTTGTTCTTGATCTGACATATTACTCCTTGGAGACTGGGGAAAAAAAAATCTACTTTTAAAATTTTTAATTATTTCAAAAAAAAATTATTGTTAAATAAAAAATTTAAAATATTGTTACTAAAAATAGTTATGAATATTTATAATTAAAAAGTAAAAATAAAAATATAAAATTATATATTTAAATGGTGTATTAATGTATCGTACTAAATAATTAATAAAATTTTTATATAAATTAAAGTGAACTTCTTTTTTTTTTAAGTTTGGGAAAATATATCTATTATATACGTATAAAATAATGCCTCATACCCACAATAAATATAATTTGCCATGGTTATAAATCAATAATTTATAATATTGCCACATGTCTATCACTTTAATGATACTATTATTTCTTCTTAAATTTTTTCTTTTCAATATTATCTTTTCTTATATGCCTATTAGGCTATTAGTTTTATTCACTATGTTATTGTTAGAATCTGTCTATTATCTATTATATATGTACATTGTTTTATATATAAATATGTATAACAATGTCCCTTCAACTTATTTATGACATGTATACAATTTTATTTAATATAATCAAACCACCTATCACATTATAATTAAAGTTAATTTAGGTAATTAACTAAATACACTAACTTTTATCTAAGTAAATGGAATATACCTCATGCAAGTAACTATTATCTAACTAAATCTTATTATTTTTATCACATTAGAAATTCAAATTATATACTATCTCTTAATTTAACTAAATATTTCATTCCTACTTATCTTATTAAATCTAAATCACACACCATTTTTTTTTCTTTTTGAAGCAGAAATAGCATAAAACTCTATTACAACTGGTTGGGTAATAAGCCAATAAAGAGACAAGAGTCTCGCCCACCTAGCTATGGCATGGGCCACACCATTACTACACCTTTTAACCCATCCAAACTCCAATCTTTGAACAAATTGCAAAAGATCTTTAACATCTCCCAAAATAGCGCCTAATTCGGAAAGGTCCTTAGTGTTATGATTTAGCATACTAATAATGGAAGCTGAATCACCCTCGAAGAAGAGCGACGGGTGGTTTAAGGAGGCATCCACCCCAGCAGATTCACAACATGCAAAACCCTTTGCCAGTTCCACATTAGTAATGCCATCCACCTTTAGCGCTACTGCAAGCCAGTAGGTCCCAGCATGATCCCAGCAGATGATGCTGGAGTAGCCACATGAGGACTTCTCTGGGAACAATGCAGCATCAAAGTTAATTTTGATGACAACCTCCAAGGGAACTTGCCACCGTGGCATGAAAGTAGACTCAAATGTCTCATTGCTCGAGTCTCGCTTTAAAGCCTTCTTGTACTCTTGTAGAAAAGCCTGGGCACTCTGCACAATAGATAGCGGCTCAACTAGCACCTGCTCATGCACTATCTTATTTCTAGCTGTGATAGAGTGTATAATTGCATATTTATTGGATCAATTCTCTTGTGTTTTAATTGATTAAAATGCTTGTTTATAAGGATATTAATTATTTTTGTGATTAATGGTTAGATGAAGCATTTTTCCTAAAGAATGTAGCCTCACAAGACAAGTGGCACAAGAAAGACACAATTGAGGCCACCAAATTCCACAACAAAATGTTGGCCATTAAGGAAAAGCAAAGCTTTGAATTAAGGAAAAGAAAAGCCTTGAATTAAGGAAAAGCAAAGCCTTGAATTAAGGAAAAGAAAAGCCTTGAATTAAGGAAAAGCAAAGCCTTGAATTAAGGAAAAGAAAAGCCTTGAATTAAGGAAAGCAAAGCCTTGAATTAAGGAAAAGAAAAGCCTTGAATTAAGGAAAGCAAAGCCTTGATTTAAGGAAAAGCACAACCAAATGTCTTGAATCCTTGCCAAAAAAGAGGCAAGGCTTGAGACAATCAAGGCATCCCATTTTTAGGCTTTCCTAGTTCAATAGAGAGAAAACAAGGTTTGGAATTCTCAAGCCACAATTCATCCTTTCATGGAGTGAGCTACGTAGAAGAAGGCGAGAGCCGCGGGATCGACAAAAGGAAAGTCATTTGATTTTCTTTGTATTTTCTTTTAATTATGTTGAGCTAAATTTTTATTTTCCAATCAAGTTTAATTAAGGTTTGATTCCAACAATTGTGAGGTTCCGGTAATTTTATTATTTCTTTTATTCTTGAGTATTTATATATTTTCTATGCTTCATTTTATTATTGAATTGAATTGTTAGACAAGAGGCCTATTGTTTGATAGTTGAATTCAATATATAGTCATTTAGAATAATTAATCTTTTGTTGATTGTTCTAATTCAAGTGACAAATAACAACATCGAAAGGTAATCAACGCCTTAGATTGTATGTTATGAAAATATATAATCTAGCTTAAATAAACAAGGCGTTTCCGGGTTTACTGGTTAGTAATTGGGTCTTTTTGAATCTTAATGCAATTAATAGACATAACTCATAGGACGGATCCGAAGGTTGTGTTTGTTAATTAGAGAAATAACTCATAGGACAGATCCGAAGGTTATCGAAAAAGTAAGAAAAGATTGGTTGTTAGAGGACGGATCTTCAACAACTATAACCAATTTATTCAAGATAAAAGAACCTATCTTTTGAATCAATGATCAATTCAAGGAATCAATACCGAAATTAATTCTTGATTGGAAACTTCTTCTTATTAATTTTTCCTCTTATTTTTAATTAGTTATTTAATTTGTTTAGTTATCTTAATTGATTCTTGCTTAGTTTCATAATACAAAACCCCCCCCTCTTTTATTTTATTTTTGCTCAAGGAATAAATCTAACCAATCTCTGTGGATTCGACCCTCTCACTGCTATCTACAAAGTTTAGCCTAGAGAAGGATTATTTTTGGTGGTTTCGACACCCATCAAATTTTGGCGCCGTTGCCGGGGATTGGTTTTTTAGAATTTATTCCTTTTATTTATTTATTTACATTTTTATTTCTATTTCTATTTTTATTTTTATTTTTATTTTTATTTTTATTTTTGCCTTTATAATTGTTTGGTTCTTTTATGCCACGTTCTTCTCGCACAGGTCAACTCACATACGATCCAGAGATAGAGAAGACGGCACGTAGGCTTAGAAAAGAAACCAAACAACGATCTCAGGGAGTATCATCTTCTTCATCTTTTGAATATAATTTGTCTGAATTATTTAATAGTGAAGAAGAAAACATGGCTAGAAATAATGAACGAACTTTAAAGGAATTAGCTATGCCTGATTTAAACCAACAATCACAGCATTGATTATCCTACTTTAGAAGTGCCTTTTGAATTAAAATCGGATTGATTCACTTACTCCCACTTTTCATGGCCTTACAGGTGAAGATCCTCATAAGCACTTAAAGGGATTCCATATGGTGTGTTCCACGATGAAACCGCAAGGAGTGACTGAGGATCAAATTAAGTTGCGAGCTTTTCCTTTTTCTTTAGATGGAGTTGCTAAAGATTGGCTATACTACTTGCCCTCTGGTTCAATAAACACATGGATCGAGATGAAGAGGCAATTTTTGGAAAAATTCTTTCCTGCCTCACGAGCTGCCACAATTAGAAAAGATATATGTGGTATACGGCAGCAACATGGAGAAACTATGCATGAATATTGGGAAAGGTTTAAGCAATTATGTGCTAGTTGTCCTCAACATCAAATTCCTGATCAACTTCTTATCCAATATTTTTATGAGGGACTAACAGTGATGGATAGGAATATGATTGATGCTGCTAGTGGAGGTGCATTAGTGCACAAACTCCAACGAGGCAAGGACTTTAATCTCCAACATGGCTGCCAATACACAACAATTTGGCATCAGACGTGAGGATACATCTAGGAAGGTAAGTGAGGTAAGTACTTTCTCTATTGATCAACGTTTAGACAATTTGACTACTTTAGTGGAAAAGTTGGTTGTAGGAAATATTCAACAGGTAAAGGCTTGTGGTATTTGCTCCAATTCAAATCATCCCACTGACATGTGCCCCACGCTGCAAGAAGGTCAATTTGAACATGCTAATGCCATTGGTGGATTCCTGGCTACCACAAAGGATGTATGACCCTTACTCAAATACCTACAATCCGGAATGAGGCATCATCCCAACTTCGATTATGGGCCACGACCTAGTGGATTTCAAGCTAAAGAAACCCACCATATCCACCGCCTTCCAAACCGTAAGTCCCTTGAAGAGTTAGTTGAATCACTTGCTAATAGTTCCCAACGCTTTCAACAGAAACTCGAACCAAGATTCAAAACTTGGAAAATCAAGTGAGCCAATTAGCATCTTCTGTGAGCAAATTGGAATCTCAAGGTAAGTTACCTTCTCAAACGGTTGTTAACCCAAGGCAAAATGTTAGTGCAATGACTTTGAGAAGCGGAAAGGTGTTGGAAGAGGCCAAAACACGTGATCATAAAGAGGTGGAAAAAGAAGTAACAATCCCACAAAGACCTAAGGTAATCAAGACAACCCCTCATTTCCCTACAAGATTGGCCAATTCGAAAAAAGACGAGGAAGAAAAGGGGATTCTTGAGACTTTTCGTAAAGTAGAGGTAAATATTCCTTTAATTGATGCAATTAAAAAAATACCTCGATATGCTAAATTTCTGAAAGAATTATGCACCAACAAAAGAAAATTGAAAGGCAATGAAATTTTAAGTGTGGGGGAGAATGTCTCATTGTGCTACAAAAGAAGTTGCCTTCAAAATGCAAGGATCCGTATGTTTATCATCCCTTGTAAAATAGGCAATATGAAAGTTGAAAAGCCATGTGTGATTTGGGTGCTTCCATAAATGTCATGCCGTTATCTATTTATAATTCTTTGAATTTGGGACCTTTGAAAGAAAGCAGGCGTGATAATTCAACTGGCGATAGATCTAATGTTTATCTGAGGAGTATTAGAAGATGTTTTGGTGCAAGTAAATGGATTAGTGTTTCCTGCAGATTTTTATGTACTTGATATGGAGGAAGATCACTCTCCTAACTCAAAGTTAATTTTATTTGGGAGACCTTTCTTGAAAACATCTAGAGCAAAAATTGATGTGCATGAAGGAACATTAACTATGGAATTTGATGGTGAGATTATTAAGTTTAACATTTATGCTGCCATGAAATATCCTAATGATGTATGTGTTGTTTATGCTTTTGATGCTATTGATACTCTAGCTCAGAAAACACTTGATTTTTGTGATAAGGATAAAGTAAAAATTGCACTTGATAATAATTTGACTTCTGAAGAAGTGCAGATTTTTGAACAAGAATTTGTGATAGATAATGATCTTCAAGATATGGTTTATGACTTCAACAAACCCGTTGCACATAATTCTATTAACATTACTAATTTTAATGTGCAGGATGTTTTTGAAGAAAAAACAAGTATAAGTCAAGTTGAATTGAATGCACAATTAGAAGTGAATGAGAAGGCAATGGTAGCTTGTGAGAAAATGCAAGTGTGGTCCAAACAATTAGTGAAAATTTAATAACTTAAAAGAGAAGTGGAGACGTCTAGCCAAAGACGTTAAATGAAGGCGCTTTTGGGAGGCAACCCAAAATTTTTATTTATTTTCTTGTCATTTAAGTTTAATTTAATTAGTTATCTTATTATGTTTTCTGCTTTGTGTAAAAAAAAAAAGATTTGAAATTCTATTTTGGTTTTTCTTTTTTATTTTCATTTTCATTTTACAGTTTCTTCTACCAACCAATGCTCAACCATGGCCATAACATCGTTTGATCTTTCATGCTTCTTCACCCATATAGGATGTCCCTCACCTTCACCACAGCTCCAGTTGTCTACCGCGGTTCAGGGAAGTGTCTTGTTCCCTTGTGTTTGTTTTATTTTCTTTCTTGTCCGCATGTGCATATTTTCCATACATTGAGGACAACGTATGATTTAGGTGTGGGGGGGTGTCTTGTGCTTCATTGATTATTTCTAAATTTTTCATGTAATATATATATATATATATATATATATATATATATAAATGAAGAAAGTCCTTCCAAGTAGGTTTGACATTCTGATATCTTCTTTGAAATTTCTCACTCTTTTGATGCTCATTTAGAATAATTTTGAGTTATATGCATTAATGATTTGGGTTGGAATGTATGAATGAGATGAGTATGATTAGCCTTTGTTTGGAAATTTTTAAAGCATCTTGTTAATTTTAATAATTGAATTGAATGAGAATGTGCAATATTTGATACATTGAAACCATTGTGAGTAGTTGAGCCTAAGAGCATTTTCTTTTTCATGCTCACATATTTCTTTGTTGAGATTGACAAATATGGTATGATCATTCTAGAACTTGCTTTGTTATGCATGTTGAGATCACATTGTGAATTCATGTTGAAAAATGATAAGGGCATTTAGGATTACCAATTTTAAACTTTCTAAAAAAAAAAAAAAAAACTTAACCTTATATTACATATACCCCTAGTCACCCAATTTTGAGCCTTAGCCTTTCTTTGTTATAACACGACATTGTTTAGCCTTAAATCCTTATCTTTGTTTACCATCGTTGAACCATTGATCAAGAGTATGTGGCAATGAATTGCATGATAAAATTTTTGTTGATTCCGAAGGAAAGAACCACTGAGAAAAAAAAAAAGAAAAGAAAAAAAGAGAAGAAGTGAAAAGTATTCCCTACAAGTATTGGACAAAGTAAATTCATTGTGTACGAATTGGTCCAATTGTATGGTGAAGTTGTAAAAAAAAAAGAAAAAGGAATGCATGTTATGTGGAATAAAGAAAGTGGTTCTACTATGCTATTTGTTACTTTTGAGTCATGCAAGGAAATTCCTATATATCTTGATATCTGTAGCCTATATTTTTCTTTCTTTTTACCTACCTTTACCTAAGCCCCATTACAACCATTTTCAAGACCCTTTGATTTCTGCATGGATTTATATTATTAGTGGTGGAGATGTGATATATAAGCAAGCTTATGGTAATGACATGCTATATTTGATTTGAGTGTTGAATGAACCCTAAACACTTTGAGTGATTAGAGTGCAACCTATGAGAGGTTATCAAATTTTGTTGCATTTTATTTCGATGAAATTGTTAGGTTGATGAGATGCATATGTTTTGTTTTGAAAAATCAGGCTATGAATACTTATTCTTTGATTTGTTATTCCAATTTAGATCTTCAATGTGTAATGACTTTGAGTTATTTGTGGATGGGTTGAAAAGGGGTATGGAATAGAGAGGAAGATGTTGATCTAATGCAAGCTTGAGGACAAGCTTTGATTTAAGTGTGGGGGAATTTGATAGAGTGTATAATTGCATATTTATTGGATCAATTCTCTTGTGTTTTAATTGATTAAAATGCTTGTTTATAAGGATATTAATTATTTTTGTGATTAATGGTTAGATGAAGCATTTTTCCTAAAGAATGTAGCCTCACAAGACAAGTGGCACAAGAAAGACACAATTGAGGCCACCAAATTCCACAACAAAATGTTGGCCATTAAGGAAAAGCAAAGCTTTGAATTAAGGAAAAGAAAAGCCTTGAATTAAGGAAAAGCAAAGCCTTGAATTAAGGAAAAGAAAAGCCTTGAATTAAGGAAAAGCAAAGCCTTGAATTAAGGAAAAGAAAAGCCTTGAATTAAGGAAAGCAAAGCCTTGAATTAAGGAAAAGAAAAGCCTTGAATTAAGGAAAGCAAAGCCTTGATTTAAGGAAAAGCACAACCAAATGTCTTGAATCCTTGCCTATAAATAGGCAAGGCTTGGAGACAATCAAGGCATCCCATTTTTAGGCTTTCCTAGTTCAATAGAGAGAAAAACAAGGTTTGGAATTCTCAAGCCACAATTCATCCTTTCATGGAGTGAGCTACGGCCAAAGAAGACGAGAGCCGCACGGGATCGACAAAAAGGAAAGTCATTTGATTTTCTTTGTATTTTCTTTTAATTATGTTTAGCTAAATTTTTATTTTCCAATCAAGTTTAATTAAGGTTTGATTCCAACAATTGTGAGGTTCCGGTAATTTTATTATTTCTTTTATTCTTGAGTATTTATATATTTTCTATGCTTCATTTTATTATTGAATTGAATTGTTAGACAAGAGGCCTATTGTTTGATAGTTGAATTCAATATATAGTCATTTAGAATAATTAATCTTTTGTTGATTGTTCTAATTCAAGTGACAAATAACAACATCGAAAGGTAATCAACGCCTTAGATTGTATGTTATGAAAATATATAATCTAGCTTAAATAAACAAGGCGTTTCCGGGTTTACTGGTTAGTAATTGGGTCTTTTGAATCTTAATGCAATTAATAGACATAACTCATAGGACGGATCCGAAGGTTGTGTTTGTTAATTAGAGAAATAACTCATAGGGCAGATCCGAAGGTTATCGAAAAAGTAAGAAAAGATTGGTTGTTAGAGGACGGATCTTCAACAACTATAACCAATTTATTCAAGATAAAAGAACCTATCTTTTGAATCAATGATCAATTCAAGGAATCAATACCGAAATTAATTCTTGATTGGAAACTTCTTCTTATTAATTTTTCCTCTTATTTTTAATTAGTTATTTAATTTGTTTAGTTATCTTAATTGATTCTTGCTTAGTTTCATAATACAAAACCCCCCCTCTTTTATTTTATTTTTGCTCAAGGAATAAATCTAACCAATCTCTGTGGATTCGACCCTCTCACTGCTATCTACAAAGTTTAGCCTAGAGAAGGATTATTTTTGGTGGTTTCGACACCCATCAAGCTGCCCAAAGATTCCAAGCCAAAAGGCAAAATAGCTTCGTGTCCTCTCTCTCTAATTGCCAAAGGGTCTCACAAAGTGCTGCACTCACATCCCCTTGTTCTAACTCTAACACTTTAACATGTAGGAAGGATAGAGCCCACACATGAATAGGCACCAGACAAATGAAGAGAATGTGATGAAGGTTCTCAATTCCTCCACCACATCTCACAAACGTTTCCATCCATTGGTAAACCCTTTCTATTCAAGTTGGCATAATGAGGCAACACATCATGAATCATTCTCCAGATACAATGCTTGATCTTAGGCAGGAACTTCACACTCCATACCCTCTTCTAGACTGAATTTGGGTCCGTGCTAGCCTAGGATAACTCTCTACCCATCTTTAGCCCCAAACCCAATTAGAGAACCAAATGATATGCTGACTTAACCTCAAGAGTGCCTCTTCAAGAATAATGCCAAATAATCTGATCCTTAGCATTACTGGCACTTAATGGGATAGCTTTGATGAGAGCCGCCTCCTCTAGGCTGAAGGTCACATCCACAAGCTCCACCTTCCATGATCTAGTGTCCCTATCTATAAGTGTTGATACAGTAGCCTCCCTCGATAAAATGTTGCTGCGTGACCACGAATGAAAAAAACAAAAGAGGCCTAGGCAACCATGAACTCTGTCAAATCAAAATTTTCTCTCCTAAGCCAATTCTCCATTAGCATTCACGTTCAAACAACTCCCTCGCGGCCATTATGCTTCTCCACATCATTGACGGCCAATGACCTATCATGGCGTCCCTAAAGTTCTTGCCAGGATAATACTTGGCTCTAAGGATTCAAGTCACCAATGACTCTGGTTGAGTAATCAATCTCCAACCCTATTTTGCTATTAGTGCCAAGTTGAAAGCCCATACCACCTCCTCTTTTAGCCGAGCTGAGCACATCCCAACCCTTCCAATAGATTCCTCTCCCTTTTTTACTCGCTTGCCACCAAAGACTAGATGTCCTTCACCACTTGCAATGGTAGTAAAAAAAACATGACATAGCATAAGTTGGCAAAGCCTGAAGCATAGTTTTTTTTTTTTTTAATCAAAACTTTCCTTTTCCCCCTTGAGAGGAGCTTTTCTTGCCATCCATACACTCTCCGCTTGTCTACGAGAGATGAAAACATCTGCACTTTTGGCCAGCTCGACATTGCTGGCAGACCCAAGTATTTGTTATGCACATATACCTGTTGGACCCTTAGAAGGGCAGTGATATCTTCCCGCACAACTGACTCAACATTCCCTCCAAAGATGACAACAGATTTTTCCAGACTCACACTTTGCCCGAAGCCCTCTCGTATATTTGGAATGACTCAAGGAAAAGCATGGCCTCATGCCTTGTGGCCCTACCAAACAGCAAGGTATCATCTGCAAAAAAAGATGTGAGAAATAGCAGGAGAATAGTTAAACACTCTATAACCTTGAAGACTACCACATAACTGCGCCTCTTGGAGTAATGCGGATAAAGCCTCAGCACACATAAGAAAAAGATAGGGCAAGAGGGGATCCCTTTGCTAAAGGCCCTTAGAAGGAAGCACATGACCGTATTCCACACCATTAATTAAGAAATAATAGCTAACCGAAGATACACAGGATATAACAAACGAAATGAACTTATTCTCGAACCCAACCTAGCCAGCATGCTATGTAGGAAGTCCCACTCCATCCGATCATATACTTTCTTCATATCTAATTTAATAGATGTAAACCTCTCCTTACCAGAGGACTTAACTATCAAGGAAAGATTCAACTTACAAGTGACAAGGATATTATCGGTAATTAACCTACCAGGGATAAAAGTAGACTGATATTCAAAAATGAGACAATGCATAAGAGACTGGAGCCGGTTGACTATAACCTTTGATGCTAACTTGTATACAACATTACACAAACTGTCAAAACTGACTAATAGTCTCTAACTGCTCACATTTAGGGATCAACACAATATGAATTTTATGAAAATCAGGTGGATAGATATTATGATTCAAGAATTGTAGCACTATCTTACTAACATCCAAACCAACAATAGACTAGTCCTTTTGGAAAGAAAATAAGACTCATATCGTCAGGTCCCAGCGACTGGTACGGGAACATAATTGACAAAGCCTTGCCGACCTCCCAATCCTCATATGGTTTCAATAACCGACTGTTCATAGCAGGAGTCACCTTTGGTCTCACTCTCTCTAGAACTGCTCGAATGGCTCCTTCTGAAGGTCTATCACTTTTGAATAATGCAGTGTAAAAGGAGACCACCTAGCTTTCGATCTGACCTGCTTGCTCACACCAGTTCCCTTGTTCATCCCGCAACCCCAAAATCTGGTTCCTTCTCCTTCAATTCATAGCCTTAGCATGGAAAAACTTTGTATTGCGGTCTCCCTCCCAAAACCAATGAGCCTTAGCATGCTATCTCCACTTCTCATCCTCGCAGTCTGGCAATGCATTAAGCTCTTTCTCCTTGCTATAAAGCATTGCTCGGGAGGTACCCTTTGTTGCCTCGTGTCCTTTAGTTCTACCCTAAGAGACTCAATTTTCTCTTTCATTCGTGCAAACTTCCCCTTAGTCCATCTAGACAATACAGAGAGCACTCTTTACATTTTTTGGGAAAAAATTGCTTGGCCGCATACTAATTCCTAATCCCAAGACTCATGAATAACTCCCTCACACTCTTTCTCTTTAGCCCACATAACCTTGAACCACCATAACTTCTTTCGACACCTACGTCGAGGAGCACGATCACTAGGAAACAACCCCAATAAGATCAAACAATGATCAGACTTTTAGGAGAACAAATGAGAGGCTTAGGCCTTATCAAAAGTCAAGCACCACTCCACATTCCCACAAGCACGATCCAATCTCCATCTAATAAGTTCACTTCCAGAGCTAGTATCAAACCACGTAAAAGGATCACCTGCAAAACCCAAATCAGAAAGCCCATAGAAGTCCAAGGCATCTTAGAAATAATGCATTTGGGCTGATTGACAAACACCTCTCCCCACAAACTCTTGCACTAAAGGAACTTCATTAAAATCACTCATATAGACCCATGGACTTGGTTGTGGCCGACTCAACCTTTTGAAACTCTCCCATGAATCTCTCCTTAATCCAATATTAGGTTCGCTATAATATTCTATGAACCGCCATCCATTTATCGGGTCCGGATAAAACACCTTTGCATCAATAAACCTAGCACTAAAACTAAACAACTCAATACAAATGTCTTTTCGCACAAAAGCACAAGGCCACCCGATAAACCCTAGCTAGAGACTGCAACCCCATTAAAATTTAGCAACTATTTAATTTGGTCAACTTTGTGACTATTGTACTTTGTTTCGCACAAAAACACCAAAAATGGATCTTTACCTTGAACCAAGCTCCAAAGCTCATGAATTGTCAATCGGTTCCCAAGCCCCCAATAGTTCCAACTTAGAATACTCATTGTGACTCATCATCACTGTCCACCTCATCTATTAGGTGAAATGATCTTTTGTGACCGCCCATGCTCGCTTGCCCCACTTTTGCCTCCGTACTTATCCCTCTACCACCTCTAATCCTCCTCTATCACTTCGTAGCATGCCCTTGCAAACTTAAGGGATCATCCCCCTCCTCTCCTTGCTGAATTACAAACATTTCAACCAAGAAATCTAAGTCTAGAAGCGAGAGGGAAGTGGAGGCCAAAACTTCTTGTTGAGGGTGCTTATGACTAGCTACTACTAGATGTTTTGGGTGAGCCAGCTCTGTGTATAGCCTTGCTAAATGCCCAGTAGCTTGCCTTCCCAACATGTGACTTCCACAGCTCATCGGATCCAAATCAGTGTGGGAAGACTGCCGCTTCGCTGGCCTTGCATTTGGCTACTCACGTGTATGAGACTCATAGCGCACCCCTTCCAAAGTGTGATCAACAATTTGTTGGATCTGGTGTGATACATTCTTCAACTCCCGCACTTGAGAATCTTGGCTCACCACATATATATGGGAAAAAATATTAATTATTTAAACACGGTTCATTTAATACAATGGTTATCAAAATTAATTTTATTTTGAAATTCTTTTTGTGATTATAATATTTAAACGACTATAATTCGTTTTTGAAGAATCTAGATACTATGAAAATGATCCTTGAAACTATATGAATCGTTTATCCACTAAGAAAATTTATTTTTTTCTTTTCTAATTAACTTAATCAATAAACAAAAAATTTGTTAAATTTAGCATTTGATAATAATACTGAAACACAAAGTTAGGAATTTTTTTTTCGGGTAAGATGATTTAAACAAAAAAAAAAAAAAGAAAAGTAGATATTGGTCATCTGGATTTTGTGGCGGGGGTTGCTTGATATTGGAGATCACTTTAATTTTTACAATTATCTATAATACATATTAAGATATTATCATTATTTGAAATTTAAATTTTCCTTTCTTTATTAATGTAAATGAAATGATTATATTATTTCTGTTAATCTATCATTTTTCTCCCCTTCCACATTCTTCATTTCCATAGTGTAGTTTTGACAAAAAAAAATATTGAAAAAAACATAACACCAAAAACATTCTTCATTTTCATATTCGAAGCAGCATATGAAAGGCCATTCAAGGCCATTCATTTGAGGTTTGTTTTATTTTTTATTTTTAATTTTTTGAGTTCTTTTAGTGCCTGTTGGTTTATATTTTGGTTTGATAATTATTGGTTCAAATTTCAGTTTAGCACTATTGACACTTTGCTTTTCTACTTCCTTCATATTAGTATGATGCTTGAAATTTTCAATCAATTGGAAAATTTTTGTTTATGTTCTTCTAAATGAGAAAGTTTTGTTTAAGCTATATATCAAGTTTCACATAGTAAAATATAGGTTAATTTATATATTATTGTTATAATTAACAATTCATATTCTGTTATAAAATACATGAATGGATATTGATTATATTCATTCCTATCTAATATTTGTTTATATCCTTATCCAATATATATTCATTTTATCTAATGAATATACTTATCTCTATCTAGTTTAGGTACTTATTTCTATTTAATGTATGTATTTATCCAAATACATTGATAGGTGCATCATTGTTAAACATAGTTTGGTCATTAGGGAAGTGCGGTAAAGTGTGGTGAAGAAAAGTAAAATAAGAATTTCTCATCTAATTTCTCTACTATCTCTGGTGTCTTTCTATTTTCTCTATTATATACTTTCTCTCTATTCTGTTATTCTGTTTTATTATACACTTGTGACGCAATATTTTACAACATATTATCAGTACGAAGATCTACCAATTGAGTAAGTAATCTTTGCAAGGTAGGAGTTTTTCAACATTCAAATTTAAATATTCAATTTTATGAAGTAGGCTCTTAGATTTAGAAACTAAAAACACTCAAGGTCTAAAAAGACAAAAACACCCTCTTTCTCCAAGGGAAAAGAGAGAAAACTAAGTAATAATATAGGCTATCAATTACTACACATAGATTCATTAATTTTTCTGATGTGAATCCGGGAGGACTCAATTTAATTGTAGAATCGTCCCTGAATGATCTAGTGCAAAACGCCAATCTCAAATGAACCCAACAACAATAGGATGAACCTATTACCTTTGAATCATACTTGGAGAAAGAAGTCTTGAAATCTTCCAAGCAAAAACAACCTAACCAAACTAGACCCAACAACAATAGGATGAAACCTATCACCTTTGAATCATAATAAGGCTAAATTGAATTCACTATTCCCAACCCCTCTAATCTTCAAATCCAACAACACTAGGATGAACCTAACACCTTTGGATTATGAAAGGAAAAGAAAAAGCTGAGTAGAGGCGCCACAACTAAAAGGAAGAGTTTTAGTTGATAAACCTTGTAAGTTTTGCAAGCAATTTTGCAAGACTCAAACTAGCTCACTAAGAAACTAGTAAAGAAAGGAAAAATCCTTAAAAGTTTATTACTCCAATCTGATTGAAAATGCTTAACCAATGTCCCTTTTTATAGTGTTTCAAGAGGGACCAAGGTTGAAAATTACAAAAGGATTAAAGTAGTAAATCTGAACTTTTTGGTCAAGACTAGCATTAAATCTTCTCTTTGACCAAGAAAAGCTCTATGACCCAAAAAGACTCTTAAACTTAAAACAATTAATCTGAACATTAAAAATGCAGAAAACAACTTGAAAAGTTTTCGAAAAATGGCTGGAAATTCGTCCAAAATTCAGCTCCCAAAATGGCCTTCAAACTTCTAGCTTTAATTCTTTGACTAGTCTTCACCCTTTCACTTGCTAGTTGAATTTTGACCAAAGAAATCAGATGAGACCTTCAAAATACTCCATAATTTCGTCCATTTCACCATGCTTTTGATCCTTAGAAGCTTCCTGAATTGTCTTTAAAATTCATCACTTGGTGGATTGAATTTGTACTTGAATTGTGGGCTGTTTTTGGGCAGATTTGTTGACTGACTTTTGGGACTTGGGCTGAACGAAAATTGCAATATTTTGGGCCAAATAAAGTGGTTAAGAATCAACAACAACTCACTTAAGTAGCCCCTTTTGAATCTAGGTCCAAGACTTGCAAAATGTTGTAACAAGTGGGCTGAACTTTGGTAGCATTGGTCCTTTCTTTGTCATGGACTTGAATGATCAAATTAGACAAAGATTCTTCCATCCTTTTCTTCCTTAAACGAGTCATAGGACCAGCCATGCCATCAAGTGTATGAGGTGGAGAAGGAGTCTTATTTTGAGAAGCATTATTCACAACTTGATCTTGATTGTTCTTGTCTTTGTTGTTATCATGATGGGATCTTTGGGGGAGGATTTGAGAATATAGCAGGTCCACCGAAGTCTTTTGCAAAAATAGCAGGTTGACCAAGTCTTTTGCATCAATAGCAGGAGGAGTGTAAAACCGACGGGAAAATACCGAAAAGCCCCTGACACTTATGAACTTCATCTTCACCTTTCTTCTGCATTCTTTCTTTCATTCTGCATTGATTGAACATGCCATTTTCACGGTGCATGCATACGAAATCAAATCCACGCATGAGTTAATTCGTTGTTAATAATTAAAAATGTAAACTACATCCCGACGATTTAACAAACAAAATCCCGACGCCTCAAACCGCATCTTCACATTTCTTCTCGCATTCTTTCTTTCATTCTCGCATTGATTGAACATGCCATTTTCACGGTGCGTGCATATGAAATCAAATCCACGCATGTGATAATTCGTTGTTAATAATTAAAAATGTAAACTACATCCCGACCGATTTAACAAACAAAATCCCGACGTCTCAAACTGGCAATTGGATATTTGAAGATGGCCGAAGACTTATTAAGGTTCTATGACAAATAAGGAAGGAAGTCGGCATCTGTTGGACGAATAAACGATAATTAGTCGACGTTTCGCCGAGAGGTTAACCAACTTGTAGACGATCTTTAGTCGAGGTTTTATCGAGTCTTTTTACGACGTTTAGTCGAGGTTTTTTCGACTCTAAGTCGATGTTTAGTCGACATTTTAAACGTCGATGAACATATTACATCTTATTGTGAATGACATCTTATTGCTGTTGGATAAATCGAGGTTTGCTATTTTAGTTGATATTGAAATAAAAGAAACTAATATAAGTCCTTCAACATCTACTGGTAGGAAAAAATAAGGTTTTCTACTGTTTTGATTTGTGTGTTTTGTAATATAATGAGTCAGAGAGAAGGAAGAAAAAAAGCAACAAGAGTCATAATATTTTGGAGCTTTCCTTCATATAGAGCTTTATGCATTTTGTTAAACAATTTATAATTTTTTAAAACAAGTACAAATTAAGAGGCTTTAGCACAATATCTCGTTATTTCCATGTGTTTTGTTTTTCATTTTTTTACATTTCTATCACATATTTCTTGATGGTGTCTGTAATATCATGAGCGAAACTAGCAGATTTTAACACTTAAATATGTCGATTGTCATGCAGAATCTCATCGAAATATCAAATGAGTATGTGTTTAATTGATAAAACATAATACGGATAATGAATCAGAACTATTCATTACATCAAACAAGATAGTGTCAACAATTTTAGTCCCTACAAACTAATTGATTTGTGCACGCTTGTTGTCCAGGTCATGGCCCACAACGACCACGCTTCTTCTCAATTTTTTCTCACGGTTGAAGGAATTCTCTTTTCTTGGGCCACCACTCTTAGCCCTTGGTTTTGGGGGTGATAGGTGAATGGATAAAATTTCTTCCGCACAATCCAAGCCTTAGGATCACCAACGGCATAATAGGCTCCGCATAAGCGCCTATAATTGCAAAGGTGTGATAAAATTGCGAGCATAAGGTGTAATGGTCAATTTGATTGGCGTCGAGTCAGCCTAGTGCATGCACACATGGGAGTTGAGCCATATCAAACACTCGACACGTGCATGTCTTTTCAAACAAATCCATTGTAGTCATGCGGTTTGCAATATCCCTTACACACCATCTATTCATATCGACCGATCAACAACATAGGATTGTGCTTCTCTCATCCTTGATCCTATTAACTCTTCACGCTTTGGGGTGGTCATTGTGTTGATTTCATTTGGCGCACGCCTATCGTGAAACCATCTTTGGAGTGTGTTACGGATGTAGTCCACCAAGGAATGAATAGGCAATTCGCGCATCTTTCAACGTGCATTTAGACATTCAAGAATGTTGGATGTCATTATTGTATAGCGTCTCCCACTGAATGTGCCCTTGACCAACGCTCAAGCCCCACTTCTCTTAAATACTCGCCAACCCGTGGATTTTGTAGTGAAATAATTCCAAACATCTCATTGAATTCAGCAATAGTGTAAGCCTTTGCAGCCTTAAAGTATAATGGGATCAAGGCTTCTTGTTTGAATTTGGATTTGTGGTTGTTGCTTAGATGGTAAATACACGCCCATGGAAGGAATTAGGAAAACGTTGGCAATACCTTTGGCGATGCTCTTATGTCTCGGATACAAATACCAACCCATCCATATCGGAGCCAATTGCAATCTTTAACCTCTCGAGAAACCACTCCCACGACGCGTCATTCTCTGAATCAACTATTCCCCAACCCACAGGATATACTTGGTTGTTACCATCTATGCTAGTTGCAACAAGTAATGAACCGGGATATTTTCTTTTCAAGAAGCAAGCATCAACGGCAATAACTGGCCGCATGTGCCGTTGGAATCCACGAATCGATGCACCAAATGCGAAAAATAAATACTTGAAGCACCCATCTTCTTCGCGACATACTTCAACAACAGTTCCCGGGTTCATCTCACTCATCACATACAAATAAGATGGAAGTATCCGATACGAATTCTCAAAACTTCCTCGAACTTCCTCCAAAGCAGCTTCCCTTGCGCGCCACGCCTTATTGTACGTTATGTTAACACCCAACTCCGACCGAATATCTAAAATAATTTCCTTCGGCCTATACGGCCGACATACATCTGTGTACTTACATTTGATCCATGAGCCAAGTACCTCTCGGCTGGCGTGCTTATGATCACTTTGGACCAATGATGATTTGCATGTATGGTTGTTAGCATTTTTGTGATCTTCCAGGCTGAAGAATTCCCAACGGCAGCTGCATTCAACATCCAATTGCAATTTTTGTCCTTACACCTTAGGTACCAGAAATGCCTATTAGCCCTAACAACCTTCCACTCGAAGAAATGCTTCACGGCCAACATGGACATTCTCATGAACAAATGCCGCCTAGTTTCGAACACATCTTTCACTGCAACATCAACCACTGCAGCCAATCGATCAGAAGACGCATCACACTCGCATGTGATGACCGTATCGCGGTAATGGTCGGCAATTTTCTTGAGACGATCATGTTTGTTTCTTTTGCCATGTTCCCACGGAACTCTTTGTTCATCTTCCGAGATAAACATTCCCTTATCGCGATCATCCTCCTCATCACCAACGTGAGGATCTTCAAATTTAATGCAAAGGATGTTGTCATCGATTAGTCTTGTATGTATGACATCGTCCGTCCGGCCGGATAATGAGTCGCAAATATTAATTGGCGAGTTGCTAGCACCGAATTCATCTTCCGTCGTGTCACCAGCTCGAATGGTGACACATAATGGTATCCTTGCATCACCCCACTTAATAATCTCATTTAGAAAACATTGGACGTGGTGATCATTTTTTATAGACAACACCGATATCTTGGATAGGTACTTTGGTAGGTACTCGATCACCAGTTTTGGTGTGATCTCCGAACCTAAATCCATTATGCCTACGATTTGATTCATCATTTCCAAGAAGTTCGAGTCTTCCTTTAACAAAATGGTTTCAATTCTCTTATATCCCACGAATGTATGTTCATTCGTGGCGGGGTCAACACTCCATTCTCCCCCGAAAAGCACATGAACAGCCCATTTATCATTGTGCGTCATTCCGTACTGGAAATAAGAGAAGTTAATTTTCTAATCAGTTAAGGCGGCAATAATGGAAAAATCCAAGGAATTAAAAATCCCGCCGGCAATTATCATAACCCAAGGGAATTACAAATCGAAAAAATGCAAGGAAGAAATAATCCCGACGGCAATTATAATTACCCAAGGGAATTACAAATCAAAAAAATGCAAGGAAGAAATAATCCCGACGGCAATTATCATAACCCAAGCGAACTACAAATCAAAAAAATGCAAGGAAGAAAAAATCCCGACGGCAATTATAATAACCCAAGCGATTTACAAATCATATTAGGGAGTCATTGAGGAGTGTACTTCATACTTACAGATTGGTATATTGAGGAGTGTACTTGAAATCTTGGAGGGAAGTTCGGTTCGGTGCTCAGAGTGGCCGCAATGTGCGTCTCAAATGTATATTTAGGTCTCTTGAGGCGAATGTTTGCTAATCGCTTCTCACGCTAGAGGCTCTGTTTTTGTACAGAGATTGTTCAAAAATAATTTCCGCGCTGCCGCGCTAACCGCTTTGTGCACGAATAAGGCGCTCCCTCGCGTAAATGTCGACAAAATGTCGACTAAATATCGACAAACTATCGATTATATATCGACTAAACATCGATTAAATATCGATTAATATCTCGAATTTTCCTCGATTATATGTCGACTAAAAGAAAACCGACCTTCATATAAACTCTAACTTCTTCAACATTTTGGCCTCCTTTTCAATATTTAATAACATGTTTCATAATTTCATTTATGCATAAATTACGTCACAGTTCTCTATGATTCAAAGGTAAACTTGGGTAAATATTCTTACTATATGCCACAAATTTGAATCATGAAAATATAATGCAGAATTATGCATAAATTTCGAATCTAAAAGAAGTCCATTAGGAGATAAATATAATTTTTTATTACATATGATATACAATATTATTTTTGTGTACAACAATATAAATGTTCTAAATTATGGATATTCACATACGCTAACAACATTACAATAAATGTTCTAAAGTATGAAAAATTCCTAGCTACATTATGTGCAACCATAATTTCCTATGATTCCTATGCTTCCCTCCTTGCCCTTCTTCCCTTCTGCTGCTTGCTCTCCTTCCCTTCTTGCTTTTGTTCCGTTCTACTTTTCTTCCTCTGCTCTGGCTTGAATTTATCCTCCTCAAGTGAGTGGACGTAAAGTTCGTACGCCATTTGTTTGCGCAGCGCAGTTGCGTTCGTCGGTGCAATGGTATTTAGTGGAAGGCCATGGATTATGCATTCTGCCCACTTCAGTACGTAAATACCACAGTCGCCGCTACTGCAAGGACGATGGAACACATAGTTATACAAATATTACATTATATGTGATCAAACAAGCCGTAAAGGAAAAAAAAATATATACTAGCCTCGGTTCTTGGTGCTCCTCTATGTGCTCAACCACGACTTCCCATGTATCCCCAACTGGATGTTGTTTGCGATAGCATGTGTTAAAATCGCACGCCTTAATTATCTTGGGCATTGTTGTAGTTAGATAGTCTAACTTTGCAACAACAATCGTGCTCAGGGCGATGGGTTATAAACACAAAATTTTTGCGCATTTATGTCCAAATTTACAAGCATCCGGTGGTTGCCATCTACGTGACATGGGAATAAGAGGAAGTCTAGGTTCGCCAGTCGTGAGCAAACGAACCATCACCGATGAACCGCTTCATCGCCATGTCATCCACGCTTGCATCCTCTTGTCGTTATGAATCATCTTCAAGCCGCCTAACACAAACATTACAGAAAAACACGTCTATAAAACTATTGTAACATTTTTATCAAGTCAATAGAAAACTATTTCATACTATCGAAATAAACCACTTTTTGTAATAAAAAGAATAAAAGTAATATGACTTGTAATACAACAATAAATACAATCAATTTTAGGTGAACAATCTTACATCGAAGGTAGACTCCATAATTGACAATTCCTTGCGGCCCATGTTAATGATCCGTTTGCGCAGCATTGAGGTATACAAATCAATTTGCTGCAACGAAAAAGGATTCAATTCAGGGAGAAAAGAAAATATTAGAAAGGTTTTAATATTACGTCGACTAAAAACCCAGCCTTACTAGATCATTGAGCCAATATCCTTTTGTCCACATAGTCTTGAGCAAATCGGAGTCCAAAGAAATCCCTATTCGTGTCCACAAATAGAGCCTTGGTTTGTGCCGCATCCACTCCTTCATTGCTGCATCCTGTGCTTCCGTTGGAAGCAAAGATACTGCACTATGTTCCTCTGCTGCAAGGCCAAGAGTCGGGCCAAGATTTTGCCCCACCCCTTCCTCCGCTGGGGATTTGGGACCTCTTTCCTTCATTGGAGGTGGTGGCGCACTCTCTGCAGGTACGGGGACGGTCGGCGAAGGAGTTCTGTGTTCTATACTCAGCTGATGGACAATCTCCAACACAGAAGTCTCTTCCTTAGACAATTGCTCCACTTGCCCCTCCTGGACCGGCCCTAAGGTCTCTCCTGCCGTATCCTGATCATCACCGACCGGCCCAGTTCGATCTTGAAGGCCTATATGTTCGCTCCAGGTTTCGGCAAACATCGAAGCCGGCTTAGACCCTTCGTGGATGACTTTATTGTCATCGGCAGCAGTTGAGCCCTCTTCGGCTATGGCAATGCCCTGAGCCCCTGGAGTTTTATTTATGTCAAGGCTGTAGCTTGGGGAAGTGCCTTGCAAGGGGCTGGATTCGGGGGATGGACGCCGCGTTGTTTTTTGCGACATAAGGATGTGCACATATTCTTCCAACATGTACACCTTAGCCGTCATGACATCCAGGTCCTCTTTAAGAGTCTTAACTGTATCATCCGTCTCTGACTTCAGAAGCCTCAGCTCATCTTGGCACTTTGCCAATTCTGCCTCGGTCTTGCTTTGCAGTTCAAGTAGCTGTTGGATGATATCATTTGGTCGATCTCCTTCAGCCTCGACCTCATGCCGGACTTTCTGCCGCTTTTCACTAGATTCGATTGGTTCTTCTCTATTCTTCTTTCTGTAGGACACATAAAAATCAGCACCATCGGCATTCTCTCCCCCCAACTCCGCATCGTCCCCCTCTGCCTCCTCTGCGTCTTGCTCCCATTGCAAGAAATTTTCCCGTTCGTCTGGAGTAGGCTTCATTCGGGTTATTTTCACCTTCTGCATTAAATTTTGGTGAATGAGGAAAGTTACATTACGTATGGAAGTATACAAATCATTAACACTGTGTGATGTCATACCTCGCCGTCGGATGTTCGTTTTGCCCACACCTGCTTCCTTTCTTGTTCTCTCCGTTGACAACTCACGCCTTTCCACCTAAACATTCTCGGCTTGCCCTCAGTGATTCAACACTTTGCACCATCCTCAGACGCTCAAGATGTGGCATTATCTCATATGCGAACACCTAAGAAAGAGGGAATATTAGGACATTGAAGTGAATATTACACATGTAGTTATATAACTTAAAACACAAGTGAATCGTAATCTTACCCCAAATGCCACCTGAATCCCCAAGAGTGTATGTCCTGCTTTCGTGGTGACTTGTTTGCTTCAAGGCATTAATCATGCTTTTTCTAGCACTATCGATTGTCGCCTCAGTAGATTCACCCCACGGGATTTCATCAAAGCTCTTCCAATCACAGGCCAAGTGAAGGAGCTTGTCTTCAATTCGGGTTCTCTTTGCCATGCCGTTAAATGATATGTACAGAAGTAATAGTGCCAGGCTAACGACATCAATGTCTGAATAACTTGAGTTTATCCTCTCGTAGGCCTTCATCACTTCATCGTATGTAGCTTCCTCCGTCGCACCAAGGTGTTTAATGAACCTCGCTATTGACGGAGGACCATTAGGTGCGCGTACTTGGCATATGCACTATCAAAATCGCCCATCTTCGTGCCCGTGATTATGGCAAACTCCCTCTTGCCAAATTTCCTTTTCTTCCGCGCAACGTTGAAGTAAATGCTATTTTCCTTCTTGGAGTTCTCGTCCGGTTTGAGTTGCCTCAACAATAGAGAATGTATGATCTGTTTGCACCAGAACGTATGCTGGTGGACAAGAGCAATTTCAGCAAGACAACTCTCCTTCAAGTATTTCCTTTGAGTCTCTCACAATTTCGACCGGATCATCTTCATATTGGCTTCATAATAGCAATATTGCGATACGAGCGTTGAAAACTCTCCCTGAACGACCATTTGCGCCTTCAAATGTCCCTACACATTGCAATGTCAAATATATTCAATTATTGCACATAGTCACTCTCACCTTTTTATATTTGCTCGAGGCATTTTGTGAAATTAACCAAATGAAAATTTAGAAAAAATATCGCACATTACAAACCAAAGAGAGATAGACTAAATCGACACTTGCTCGAGGCTTTTTGTGAATCTAACCAAACGAAAGTTTAGAAAAAATATCGCACCTTACAAACCAAAGAGAGATAGACTAAATCGACACTTGCTCGAGGCTTCCGTGAAACTAACCAAAAGAAAGTTTAGGAAAAAAAAAGCGAATTACAAACCAAAGAGAGATAGACTAAATCGACACTTGCTCGAGGCTTTTTGTGAATCTAACCAAACGAAAGTTTAGAAAAAATATCGCACCTTACAAACCAAAGAGAGATAGACTAAATCGACACTTGCTCGAGGCTTTTTGTGAATCTAACCAAACGAAAGTTTAGAAAAAATATCGCACCTTACAAACCAAAGAGAGATAGACTAAATCGACACTTGCTCGAGGCTTTCCGTGAAACTAACCAAAAGAAAGTTTAGGAAAAAAAAAGCGAATTACAAACCAAAGAGAGATAGACTAAATCGACACTTGCTCGAGGCTATTTGTCAAACTAACCAAAAGAAAGTTTAGGAAAAAAAAAGCGAATTACAAACCAAAGAGAGATAGACTAAATCGACACTTGCTCGAGACTTTTTGTGAAACTAACCAAACGAAAGTTTAGAAAAAATATCGCACATTACAAACCAAAGAGAGATAGACTAAATCGACACTTGCTCGAGGCTTTTTGTGAAACTAACCAAATGAAAGTTTAGAAAAAATATCGCACCTTACAAACCAAAGAGAGATAGACTAAATCGATACTTGCTCGAGGCTGTTTGTGAAACTAACCAAACGAAAGTTTAGAAAAAATATCGCACATTACAAACCAAAGCGACATAGATTAAATCGAGGCTTTTTGTGAAATTAACCAAATGCAAGTTTGTCCATTCTTTGATCGATGCTTTTGCCTCGAGCCTATGATTTACAATTGATCGAGGCTTGATCGAGACATTTTCAATCGGCATACAGAGGACTCATTTGTTCGAGACTTAGTCGAGTTATTTTGGGCATTCAGTCGACACTTGTTCTCGCCCAAGTGTTAATCAGTAACATGGTTCTCGAGTGTTTTGTGGACAGTTTTTGTGTGTTTCAGGTTATAAAAAAACAGTATTTCTAAACGTAACAAGCATGTGCAAAACCCTAAAAACTATAACAGATTCTAAACGGAATGCGCGGCACATACACAAATATAAGTAACCAAGCACTATGATTTCTAAACGTAACAAACATGAAGCAACATGTGAACTAACCTTCTTCTTGTCCTTAGCTTCTTCTCGATGTTCGCTCCATTGCGCTAATCACGGACGTCCACCTCGAGTACGTGCCATTTAGTTTGCAATGCTTGAATATGGTGTAAATGGTGGATTATATGGGTTATCAAGATCAGAGAATAACAATCGGTTGAAAAATGTTACTTCCGTGTTCTTCGGCGTCGTGAGTGATGATGGGAGAACGATCAGTCGAGAGAATACGAGTGGCGCGGTTTTCAAATAATAATTCAGAAATTTTTATATCGCCGAGAGAATACGAGTGGGCGGGATTATTAAACATCGACTTAGAGTCGACAAAACCTCGACTAAACGTCGTAAAAGCCTCGATAAAACCTCGACTAAAGATCGCCTACAAGTCGGTTAACCTCTCGAAACGTCGACTAATTATCGCTTATTCGCCCAACAGATGCCGACTTCCTTCCTTATTTGTCGAGAACCTTAATAAGTCTTCTACCATCTTCAAATATCCAATTGCGGTTTGAGACGTCCGATTTTGTTTGTTAAATCGGTCGGGATGTAGTTTACATTTTTAATTATTAACAACGAATTAACCTGTACGTGGATTTGATTTCATGTACGCACCGCACCGTGAAAATGGCATGTTCAATCAATGCAGAATGAAAGAAAGAATGCAGAAGAAAGGTGAAGATGAAGTTCATAAGTGTCAGGGGCTTTTCGGTATTTTCCCGTCGGTTTTACACTCCTCCTGCTATTGATGCAAAAGACTTGGTCAACCTGCTATTTTTGTAAAAGACTTCGGTGGACCTGCTATATTCTCAAATCCTCCGATCTTTGGAGCTCATCATTTTCATTAATAAACCCAAATTGAGCTATGATATGAATCGAAAGAATTTAAAAACACCCAAATTAAGCATTGATATCAACATGAAGAACATCAAAACGCATAGAAATCAAAAGAGATTTAACACACAAAATATGCATTAGACTAGATGAATAAAATCACAATATATATATATATAAATCATCCATGCATACATATCTTGTTTGAGTTTGAGTTGCAATGATTAATATTTCTTTACTCAAATTAAATTATAAATACCCTAATAACTTTTGTTTATTTCCAAATCACAAATTAAAATTATGTAACTTATTCTATGTTCTATTAATTATACTTATGTCTTTTGAAATTTGACTTTATTACATATCCAACATTGTAGTTTCAAGAAACTAATATTCTCATTGGCTTGTTAACACATAGAGTTATTTACTCAAAGAGTTGAATTGACAAAAAAACTAGCATAGATAAATAATTTCATCCCCTAATTTTGTCATAATTACAAAATGAACCTAAAGTTTGAAAATTTTATCGAAATAAAATGCAATAAATTCCCTTTCTTATTTGTTATGCCTTTCTTTTCTTTCTTTTTTTAATTTCATGATCTTATTTTATCTCATAAACTAAATAATAGAAAAAAGGTAATAAAAATTATTATGGTCATATCAATACATACCTTTGAAAATTTTAAAAATCAATAAATCAAATTAATGAAATTTTTTTATTATATTACTGTTTCATTATCAAAAACTTTGAATTTTTTTTTAAAAAGTTTCTTACTGCACATTTACTATTAATTTATTGTTAATCTCTCTCTCTCTGCCTAATATTCAAAATACTCATTCAATTTTTCAATTTCATTTATTTGCAACATAATCATTAATTTAATGGTCCTTTGATCCACTTTACTATTTAATCAAATGCAAGTTAAGATAATTTTAAACGTATAGTGTTACATAAAAAATAGTAGTAATGAATAAAATTTTAAAACCTCAATATTCATTTTTGTAATTAAAACAAACCTTAAGAGGGTAAATGTAATTTAAGAGTTTAGAATGTAATATGGAGTTTTCAGAAAAAAAAAAAACAAAAAAAACTTACTTGATCAAATGTTTTTTTTTTCAAAAACGTTAGTATATTAATATTGTACAATGGCAAAAATATATAGTCACAAAGGATTAAATAAACTTCATGGTGTGAGAATTTAAATCGAATCTACAAAGACGAAAAGGACATCCAAGGGTCAAAAAATCCAAAAAGCGGGAAAAAGGCCGATAAACGGCACACAAATTACAACTAACTATTAACTAAGGTGTTGTCTTCATTAAAATCCGCAAACTGCACACGTTACTTGATCAGAAGTTAGTGGTCAACATTCAGGAGCTGAATGTTATTAATTTATTAAATTTAGATAAATATTAATAGTTTATTAAAATTTTAGGGTTTCATTTGTAATTTGTAATAGAACTAAACTTTGAAGGATTGTAAATATAATTTATCCAAACAATAAAGATTATAATGAAATTATAAATAATCAATCCAAAAAACATAAACCCTTCTGAATATAACATTAGCATTTACAATTATCAAATAAAATAGTTAGATCAAACAAATCATGTGGTTTGGAAAAATTTATTAAGACCCCACTTAACTCAAAATCAACAATCGGAAAGTATGAAAAGAATGACATTGGATGTAGATGTTTTCTCCATAGCCCATCCGTATCTTCTTCTATATTGATTCTTATTTTTTCAGAAACAAAAAATAAAAGAAGGAAAAGAAACACAAGAATCAGCCCAGAATGAAATCACACTCAGCATGGGGTTCTGCGAAGAACCCTGTCAAGTTTAGAATGTAAACTCGTCTCGCCCTCTTTTAACTTCTCTTTAATGTTTCAGTTTACTATTTTTATTTCCAGTAATGAAGGATCTGTCTTTGGTCCAAAGATTTCATTTTTTGTTCTCCTGCAGTCCTACAGCAGATAACCTACTGCCCATTCGGTTAGACATTGAAATTGATGGTCAAAGATATAGAGATGCTTTCACGTGGAACCCATCTGGTAAATTTTGTATTTTACCTATTGAATTTGTTTGTTCACGATTTTATGGCCTTCAGGTTCGGGGGTTACTTGTATTGGCTGTGGAAATTAGATATTGATTTTCTTTTTTTTTTTTGTACTAATCTTCATCAAGAAATCACAGAATTGCATTTTTTTTTTTGTGTTGGTAGCTTTCATTGTGTATGCCTCTCTCTGTTGGGTATGATTGCTGCAATTTGAAGGAGTTCTAATGAAGTATATGTTTTTAAGAAAGGTTTAAAATGTAATTTAGGGGTGGCTTTTGTTTTGTGCATTGGCTTTGGGCACGAAGCTTGTAAGAGGGCTTCTTGGGATAATCCAGTAAGGACTATATATATTAGATTGTTGAATTTTCCATTCTGTTTGGAAACTAAAGCTGCAAATTGATAGAAATATTTGGTTAGTGGAGATGGTTTTGTTTTGTATGTTTTATGGGGCCTTAGAAAGGATCATGCATGACCAGACTCCGAGCTGAGGGAATGCAAGGTTTCCTCCTCAACCGAATTTTTATGACACATTTTCTACATATCAAGAGTTAAATGTGTATATTATGCGAATGACATGCTTGTTGTCATTTACCCTCTCTGGAAACGTGTGAAGTTGGTTGCAAGCAGAAAAGAAAGCAAAAGATGACTTGATAATGTAATCAGTGTCTAGCAAGTGGAGATATTTTCTCAAATAAGGATGAGCATACATAGGTTCTTGAGGGAATTATTCCTCTTAAATATCACTAAAAATAATCTGATCCTGCTCATCTAGAGGACATTTTGCACATGCTGGGTCAAGAGCCATTCTCAAAATTATGGATGACTATAAAGTGTGGCTAAATATGCTTTTCATGTAAAAATTTGCAACATGTGCTTCCACTCTTTCACATCATTATTTTTTTATAACATTTTTTTTTGGCAACTGGGAGGTCTCGAACCCAGGACCTCCTAGTTACAATCTGTCCCTCTTTACCACCCAACACATCAGTATTAAATTTGCAGTGTGTTACAGTTTTATATTTTTGTTTCTAGGATTTAACTACTTTGGACTCTTTGTTTCTGTATAGATCCAGATACAGAAGTGGGGGTATTTGCTAAGAGAACTATAAAAGACTTAAAACTTCCTCAAAGTTTTCTCTATCAAATTACTCAATCCATTCAGGTAATGAGACTGACCATTAATTGACTCAATTGCTTTTTATTGTTGTAACTTACCATGTCATCTTTATTGATGCTGTTGTTGGTCAATTGAGAGTATTGATAACAAGGCACTTATAGGACAAAAGTGTGCATGAATTTGGTTACATCTCTGTACGTGAGCTTAGGACTTTTTTAATGGTTTTACTGTTAGTCTTGAGCTTTGGTGGGTGAAATTATAAAATCTTTATTCAAAGGGTTTAGAAGGACGATGGAGGCTTTAGATTCATTTTTCTTGGCCTATTTTTATGTATGTCTTGAATGAAATTTCATTAAAGGTTCAATTTTTGTAAGGAGATGAGTAATTGATCAAGTGTGGTAGAATTTCTTGTAAAATTATTTGACATTTTTTCAAGTCTGCAAAACCTCCTGTTCAATGCTATTTCTTTTCAGCTTCACAGAAATTTTCTTTATAACTTGATCTTTTACTTATTCTTTTATTTTCCTATATTTTCTCTCATTATCACGATTTTGCTTGTTTCAAATCTCAATTAATGCAGTCACAGCTAGCAGAATTTCGATCTTATGAAGGGCAAGACATGTACACTGGAGAGCGAGTAGTTCCCATCAAGGTTAGGATCACTTTCTTCTGTTTCTCATTATGTCTGTTTATTTATTTTCCTGTGATGATGTGGTATTGGCCATTGGCTGGTCTATCAAATAGATTAATATGACTTCTGACTAATTTTGTTTGTGTCAAATCAGCTTGATCTCAGAGTGAATCACACACTTATAAAGGACCAGTTTTGGTGGGTAAGTTTTGTTGAAGAAAACCCATTTAATCTTTTCTGCATAGCAAGCATCTCACATTGCACCTTAGTTTGGTTCTTCTGCTACTAATATATGTGATGGGAAATTTATGAATTGAATTTCAGGACCTGAACAACTTTGAGAGTGACCCAGAAGAGTTTTCAAGAACTTTCTGCAAGGATATGGGGATTGAAGACCCAGAAGTTGGAGTAAGCCTTTCAATTAAGTCTTTGAGTTAAAGAAATGTCTATAAACCTGTATAAATGAATGTTTTTGCAAATAAGGAAATGTATATAATCCTTACATTTATTTTCGTCATGCTATGTGACTTAGTGCCCCCACTCTTATTACTGTACAGTTCATGTAGATGATTTTGATTTTGTGTGTGTGTGTGTGTGTGCAGAAAAGCAAATCATGGAAATTCAAAAATAACTTGTATGCCTACTTTTTTTTTGTTGGCTTCTTTTCATAGTTGATACTTTTTGGTTCCCCCTTCATGATTAATCTGGCATTCCCCTTGTCTAATGCTCAATACATTTGCATTATTTCCCATTTACCTATTGAACAGCTTCAACAGATTTTGATCCTCCTTTCATAGTTTTATGTCATTAATGAATAAATTGGACTTGATTAGTGTCTTACACCAAAATTTTCAGGGTTCATTGAAGGTTTTCCAATTATTTATTTTTTAATTGACTCTCTTTTAAATTTTTATTTATTATTATTATTTTTTTGGAAAGGGTAAGTAATATATTATATAGCAAGAAGAACTTTACATTCGAAAGAGGACCGGACACTCCAAAAACTTCCACTTGTGGTGACACCAAATACATGTCACAACAAGTGCAAGAGTGTCACGGTATAAACAGCGGAGCATATTCTCACAAGAGCGCAAGCGAAAGTTTGCTAAACAAAACTTGACCCTACAAAAACTAGCCGGCTACAGGCAAAGCTACAAGCTTATATTACACCATTTAAGCTAAGAAAAGCGAAGGGTCAATTTCCCAACAAGCTTGCATCCCCCTATTTAGAGGGGTGTCTTCAACATACTTAAAAGTGAGAGCCTTGTCTTTGACTGCTTTCTGAAGTTGTAACTCGATGGCCAGCGTATAAAGCACAACTAATCAAGTCCAATTTATTCTTTTAAATTTATTTCTGTTCCATGGATTACAAAAGTTTCTAACATTCATAGCTTTAGTTGGTAGTCATTGTAAGTTTCATTATTTCCTTATGTGAAAGTATAATAGTGTCGTCTAGAATGTTGAAATATGTTTGAATGTTGTAATAACTTTCAGTATTACCTGTATATCCAACTAAAAAGTTACTCATAACCTGAGAATTTACTAAACGGGAAGACTAAATTACCTAAGGTTTTATTATTTTGAAATTAATTGGGTCAAACTAGTGGCCAGATAAGCACAAGGTTTGAGACTTCAACCCAGACTAGTCCTGCTTTCTTCTTCAACAGCAAACTTCTCTTCCTTTTATTAATTGTTATTGATTTATTTCATGTGTCTCAGATACTTCTGTATATACTTTCGGAAAATTCTGACTTCCTTTTTGTGTCTTACTTTACAGCCTGCAATAGCCTTTGCCATCAGGGAACAGCTATTTGAGGTGATAATTTTAATCTATTTAATTAAAAGCTTCTGTAAATTGTCACATGCCCTACGTGTGTTGAGATGAAAATTGGTCTAGAATGATTATCATTTTTTAGCATTAGATTTACCACTGAGATATGCATTAGGTTTTTTTGTTAATTCCCTTGTTGATTTGTAGATTGCTGTCCAAAGCGTAGCTTCTGCGAAAGAAAGTAGAATGATTAAAAAGGGGCGCAAAGGCTTTGAATATTTACCAACTAGGTTGGTTATGTAGTTTTTGAATTTTCCTTTGCTGTGGCTGGCTTTTGCAACTTATACAGTACATCTTTATACAATTTAAAAAGTATATTTTGAATTAAAAATTTTCCTTTGTATCACAATGTCCTCCACTTCTTTCTCTTGCAGTAAGACAGGTGGAATTGCTGTGGACTTGGTGAAGACATTTGGTAACAAATCAAGTGTCATACGGTAAGATACACGTCTTTTATGATATTTCAACTGCAATGGGAGAAATGCTATTATGTGTGAAAATATTAAAGTGTAATTGTGCTATTATGTTGCTCCAGTGAAATTCAGTGCTAAATGTGTCCTGATATTTGCTTATAAGGATATTAATTATCTATACATTATTTGAAAGAATGAGTTTCCTTCTTGTGGGATTAAAACTAAGTAACCGAGGTAAGTATTTAGGCACAGTGAATCAGTAGTGAGAAATAATGGTAATTACGAATTGTGTGTTGGTAATTTGGAGTGGATAAATAGAAGTTTTTTATTTATATAATTAAAGAAGTATAGTTGTGCACTAAGCATTATAAAAAAAGCCAAAATATGTGGACTGGTAATGTTTAACACCTTTTGTTTTTGAAGTTCTGCTTCGTGCTTGCATTACTATTGGCAAAGTGTAGTTCTCTATGTCCTTGAAATCCTTCCTTTAGTTTGGACTGACTATTGTACTTGACCCCTTGAGTTTATAGCTTACTCCAACTTTGACAATGGTATAGCTCTCGTAAAGTGTAACATCTGTTGGTTGCTATGATATGATTCCAGGACTGAAACTCAATTATGAATCATAGTTCAAACATTTCTTAATTTAGTTCATATTATTCTGTTCCTGAGTGGGTCTGCTTTAAGCCCCTCCTTACGTCCTATGGATCCTTGGTTTTGGTGCTTTCATATTTTAAAGTTTTTGTTCTTCAACTATGTTAATGTGTGTGTAGATAACTGTGTTGCGTGTATTGGGGTGTAATTTATATGTCTATTTGGTGTGTGTTTAGGAACATACGAGGAGGAGCACACTGAGAGAGAGGAAACAGACTTAGGTGGAGGTTTGGGGCAGGAAAGATAGGGTGGTTGCATAGCCTACTACTGTATTTGTGTGATTTCGGACTAAGGGGTAGAGGGGAGGTTGTCTTGTGGAGTGGAGTATGCCTTGATGGAAAAGGGTCTTTTGGGGTCTGTAAGGAGTACCCAAGGTGGAGGGGCAGATGGGTGGGCTGGATAGGGATGTGGATATGGAGTGCCTTGTGATTTGAGATCAGGTTGACAAAGCAGCTGTTTGGGTTAAGGTCAGGTTGAGCGGATAAGAGAGGCTATTTGTTGGGGAGTTGGGGTCAGTGAGGTGCCTTGGTATATGAATAGCCGGCTGGTGGTGGGCATTTTGTTTGTTGATCATTTGATTAGCATTGTCTTTTCTGACAATTTGCTGTTTGTAATCGGTTGAGTTTTTGTGCATTTCTAAGTAATTCATGAAGGCAAAAGAGGCACCTTCCATGATTGAAAAATTGTTATAATTCTTTTTTGAAAGCATACGATGCTTAGCATCAGAAGATTGAGATCCATCTTAGAATTGAATACAAAATTAGAATATTCTGTGTTGAAAGAGGCTGATTTGTAATAAGGAGACATGAAAAGTTTGAAAACTTGGGTTATGAAATTTATTTGTTATGTTATTGTTTTCAGGAAAAGAAAGGACTGGGATGTGTTTGAACCTATTGTTGATCTTTTGTCAAATGAGGAAGTGGATGCCCTAGAGGCAATGGAAGAGAAGAATGCTCGATGATTTTGAACTTGTATCTGCGGTTAAGCGCTGTAGGGTTGATTCAGATCCAGAATATATTTGATTTGATAACGGATCATTTGTTTCATAGCTGAAATCTTAGGGTCTTCTGAGGATTGTGTGGTGGATTATGTGATTCTTGTTTCATTGTATCTCTCACCAGTTGTATTCCTGCAAATTGAGCCAAATCCAAACACGTGGTTGGCTTGTGCAAGTTTATGGTACGGTTTTGGTGTAAGTTAGTGGTATACAATTTACAGGTTTAGGAATTGAGCAGTGTATATGATTGGGTTGAGCAAGTTTATTGGGTATCTTTTGTTGTAATTAGTCGGTGACAATTTAACAGGTTAGGAATGAGCCCGTGTAACGTTGCTATTGTTCCATTCGATTTGTGTTTGATTCGGGACTGTAAAATGGTAAAAATAAAAAGAGAGCACTGAAATTTGGGTCGAAAACTTTCTAACAATTAGAGGGTAAAATATGGGGGATTGAATTGGTAAAAATTCCACTATGTATGAAAGTGTTTGTATAAATCTCTCAAATTTCTCACTTGTGAGATAATGTGATCAAAATTTTATAATTTGATCTTTGAGCTCTCAAATGCTGCTAAATGCTTCGTTTGAGCTTTTGATTTTTTAGGCCTACTTCTTCCATAAACCCACACCGGCCTGCTTGGTTCAACGTCTTTGGAGGGGGAATGCCTGCTTGGTTCAATTGTTTAAGGAGGGGGGGAGGGGGGAATGATATATTAGGGTAGATACTTTTCAATTTATAAATGGTAACTTTTTGAATATTCAACTATATGTTAAGGTAGACACTTTTCAATTCATAAATGGTGACTTTTTGAATATTCACTATTATTATAATTAGTAACTCACTATCATTATTTTCATTATCTTTACTAGATCAATTACGAATTTTCAATTAATTTTATGAAATTCACATGTCTTTAATAATTTAACCTGACTTGTATGCCCCACAATCTGATGCTATAATTTAATACTCCTCTCAGCATCGACTCTTCTTGTTGTCTAAAATTTTAAAAGCTCCAATGGACTCAAAAACTTCAGTAACCTCTTCCGTCAAAATTAGCATATTTGAAATTTTACTTGCTTGGTGGGGTTGGTCTATAATTGTATAAGAGTATCATTGTTACATTCAATCATTCTGTCAACAACTCTTAATTACCCTTATCAATTAGACTGGATCTTGTCTTTTTTTTTAAGAGTTAATTACACTATGCTTGACATAACTAACACTTTGTAACCCCATACTTTATTTATATACACTTTGTCCCCATCATTAACATTGTTCAAGTATTATTTAATACCAAAACTACCATTATTTATAATACTTCTCTTAAATATTTTTTTTTCTATATTTGCTTAATTTAAACTATTTTAATTTATAAGTTGTCCATAATTTGTTTCTAACTTAATAGAAAATATACCAACTAATGAATTACAACAAAAAGTTTATAATACTCATATATCTATTTTCATGAGTTAAAGCTTCTTTTTCCAAAAAAAAAAAAAAAGATGCAATTTGTGAGAAAATTAGTTGATCAGTAATTTTATTGATTCATATTTTATTCCAATTTTTAATAGGAAATATTTTATACCAAAGATTACGAATAAAAATTTTCAAAAATATCTCCAAGTATGTGGGTTTATCTTAGAACAGAGTGGAGGAAAGCTATTAGCATGGTGGAAAAGCAAAATTCATATGTTCTTGACTGCCCTTTCTAGTTCTAACCATTTTTCCTTTAGTTTTGTTTTATCTATTTTATTTATATATCTATTTCATTTTATAATTATTTTTGAGTTCATTTATCGCCGACCCTAACTAGTTTGGATAAAGATGTTGTTGATGATGATGATGATGATCTCCAAGTTTGTGGGTTATAGTTTTTACATGTATTTATTTGAAAAAAAAAAAATTCGAGATGTTGTTACCTAAACATAACTATTTATTTGATAAACCATATTATGGAAATAGCCCCCTTTTTTTTTCAAAAAAAAAAATAAAGGTTATAACCAAAAACTACTGAGATATTTTAAAATTTTTATTTGTAATTTTTTGTCATAATATGTTGGTTTCGGTATTTGTGATTGAATTTTTAATTTTTTTTTTCTAAAAATAAATTTTAGAACGTGCAATTTTTTTTTATTAGTTGACCAAATTTTCACTTAGTTAGACATAGGAAATAGACAGTTTATATTTTTAAATAATATAAATAAAGAAAACATAAAAAATGACTATTTAAGTGTAAAAATTATAAGTAGGGGTATTTGTGATATCAAATAAATAATTTTATATTCTTTAATCAAATAGTATTAATAAGATGGACAAAGTGTATATAAACAAAGCATGAGATAGGAAAATATTGGTTACTCTAAGGTATAAAATAGCTAAGGACTTGCTAATAACATTAATTATTGTTTAAAATTAATGCATTAAAAAATTTTAGTTTTTGGATTGTTTAATAAAGAAATTTCACTCCACTTAATTGTTTAAGTACTACTTAATCTATATAGAAAAATTTAAGAAATAAAAGTTAATTTAGTGCTTATTACTTAATATTTAATAAAAAATTTTAAAAATTTTATCAAATTTACCCTCTTTTATTAGATCATTTAACAAATTAATTTATTTTTCCTTTAACTATAAATAACCCTTTTTATATGACTCTCTTTTTCTTTTGTAGCACATATTTTTAAAAGTGTTTTTTTAATAAAAAGGTTAAATAAAATTCAATAAATTTATTTTTATTTTTTTGTATTAAATATTAATTTTTCTAGATTATGTCTGTTACATATTTTTATGAATAATATTTGATACTTAATTTTAAAAAATTAATATTTGTACATATAAAAAAAAGCAAAATGGTATAATTTGTATATAGCATTTTGATCAAATGTTTGTCAAATAATATTAATTAGCTCAACATAATGATTCTTCAAAATTAAATTTTAAATATTTATGATTTCAGCAATTTAATTAATTAGACATTTAGATTTTAACATTCATTTTATCAAACAGACCCTATGTGTAATTTTTTTTTTTTTTTTGGTTGAATGAGTGAGAGTTGAGTCATTCTTCTTATAAACTAAATTGTAGTATCATTTGATCTATCCGCCCTTATTTCCTTTCAAATTTGCAATATAGTTGCTTGTGTGGACCACCAAAATAATGTCTCATCAAAAACCATATTGAGAGAAACATAACATTTTTCCATGAATGGAATCATAATATATCTAACCTTTACATAATCATCATAACAAACAAATTCCATGACGGTTCAAAAGGTGAAACAAATTCCAATTTGGTTGAGGTAGCCTATTGATCACATGGGCTAGAGTTTTTTCCCATTTTGAGATGGGAAAAAAGGGAGTGGAAATTTGTGAGGCGAAAATTATTGCAATTCCAAACGTGTGATGGGCGCATTTGGCAAATGCCACCTACAGAGGCCCGAACAGTGCACTTGGGCCTGGTGCGCCAAAAAACTGTAATAGATTCCAAAACCAAGAACTAACAAAATAAGAGAGTTGCAGAGGGAAGAACAGAAGATAAACTAGATCTAGATAAAAGGGAAAAGAGAAGGTAGTACAGCTGAGGGAAGAATGATTCGGGGCAAGGGACAGCAAGAAATTACAGAAGAAGAAAACAAAGCACAACCAAAAATATAACTCCTACTGATTTATACATGCATGCAGCTGCAGCGGAAAGTTCCACGAAATTACCAAACTCCTACCTACGTGTTCTATAACTTATTGTGCAAGACAAAAGAAAAACGACATCGTTGTAAGGCAATATTCTGACAATTCCCACTTTTTAAAACCAGACTTGTCATCAAGGCTTGAATGAGGAAACTGCTACTCTATGAAGATATGATCCTCCCATGAAGAATCCTCCTGGTTCAACCCTTTCCATTTCATTAACCACTGGATGACTTGTTGAGCTCCCCTGCTTACAATCTTTCTCTGCAATTCTTGCTCAGGTTCTAATGGCTGATATGCTTCCTCACTCAAATCTGGTAACTCGGTTGCTGCCACTGGAATTGCTCCCATGTGTTTTTTGAGCAATGAGACATGGAACACTAGATGCACCTTGGCATGAAGAGGCAATCTCAATCTATAAGCAACTTCTCCAATGCGATCCAGCACTTGAAAAGGACTATAGAAACGAGTTGCAAGCTTTCAACTTGGTCTGCTACTTACTAAAGTTTGTCTATAAGGTTGAAGTTTCAAATACACCCATTCCCCTACTGTGAAACTCCTTTCTGATCTTCTTTGGTCTGCATAATGCTTCATCCTATTTTGTGCTTTGAGAAGATTATCCTTGAGTAACTGCATAATGTGAGCCCTTTGTTGCACCAAGTCAGTAGCTGCTGGAATCATCAAATCCAAATAACGACCCATGGTATAGCTACTGGTTTTGTGCCATATAAAGCCTCATGAGGTGACATTGATAGACTGGAATGGTGATAGTTTGGTATTTTTTTTTATTAATTTTTATCCTTAAAACTTAGAGATTTTAAGTTTAATTAGTAAATTTACTATTAAGTTGTGGTAGTTTTTGTGTTTTATAGGATTGTTAGTGGTTAAAGAATTTGTTAGAAAAGATAACCGATTTAGAAGATTTTGTAAGATTTACTAATAAGATAAGATTTGGTTGTTGTAGGCTGCTACCGTTTGAGTTTTGCTGTCGTTCAAATTCTTACAAGACTATGCCACGGTTTGAACTTTCAAGACATCGCATGCTGGCTAAAATGAATGCTTAAAAGACTTGGTCAAAACGGAAATTGCTGAAACCATCAAAGAAGGAGATAAGATTTGAACTAAATCTTATAGTTGGATTTTATCTTCCAACTAGAAGATAAAGGGAGCAAATCTTGAAGCAAATCTTGGAGAAATTCATGGAGCAAAGCAAGGAGCAAAAAGTCTATCAATTCTTGAGAGCTTTGGAAGCAAAGGAGAGGAGTTTTACAGCATTAAAGTAGATTTTAGCATTTGTTTCCTCCGGTCATCTTTTTTTAGTTCACTTTGTAGAATGTTTAATTTCCATGAAATTCTTTGTTTAAGCATTATGTCTAGCTAGAGTTCTTCAACTCTAGGAACTAGGATGTAACCTTTGAAGTTTTCTTTAATTTAATCAAATCTATTTGGTTCTTTTTTACTTTTCAAAATCCATTATTCTTGTTTTACATTACTTGTAAGAACTTGATCAATTCTTGCATGAATTAAGGTTTTGGATGATGGAACGAGAGTTGAAATTCGACATTAGTTGGTAGGAACTTTGGCTATGAATGTGGAGCTACGAGAGTAGAACACAAAATAGCAACCTTAAATTCATGAATCCTTAATGTATTTGTGTTAAATTTTGTAGACATTAGAGTGATTATAAAATTGCATGAATAAGAGAGATACACCTCGAGAGAGGGTACTCTTAATTGAGTGAATGGTTGTGAGAAAAGTGAAAGCCAGAAGGAACCACAATAGTGTAGATTGAATTCATTGAGTCTTCATTTGGTGAAATCCAAGTTCCTAGAGGTCTTTAATCATTTGAATTTTCTATATTTTGCTGAATATTCTGTTTTGATTTCATCACTAAACAAATTTGAGAGAGATCCAAATAGTTCAAGAGTTTTTTTTCCATTTGGTACTTGACATCCTCCCTGTGGGACGATTCTGGACTAACTCTATAATATGAGCTACGATCCTTTAATTTGAAGGTAGTAATACGAGAAAAAGCCACATCAAATGGTATGAAGTAGCATACCACCATTCTGCCATAGCTAGCCAAGCACACCAATTCTCAGACTTGCTACTTGTAAAGCACCTCAAATATGCTTCCACACATTGATTTAACCTCTCTGTCTATCCATCACTTTGAGGGTGATAAGCTGTACTAAACTTCAAAGACACTCCCAATGTTTTAAACAATGCTTGCCAAAACTGACTCAGAAAATTTTTATCCCTATCAGTCACTATACTCTTAGGCAAACCATGCAATTTAAAGATATTATCCAAAAATAATTGTACAATGTTTAAGGTAGAAAAAGGATGTGATAAAGCTAAAAAATGACCAGACTTAGTGAACCTGTCAATGACCACTAAGATTGTATCACAATCCTTGGATTTGGGCAATTTTTCTATAAAGTCCATTAAGATATGCTTCCAAGCTTGTTGAGGAACTGGCAAAGGCTGCAAAAGACTTAGATACGAGCTATGTTCAACCTTGCATTTCTAACAAATTGCACGTTTCTGAATATATTCAATTACCTCTCTTCCCATGTTTGGCCAAAAGAAGAACCCCTTAATTCTCTGCAAACATGCATTTTGGCCCGAATGACCTCTAAAGGTGAAGAATGCAAGGTTGCTATAATCTGCTCCCTCATTCCAGCCTCAGTTCCTATATAAATCTCGCCAACCTTTTTCAACAAACCATTCACATATTGAAATTCAGTATTGCCTCCTGGATCTAGTAGTTGTTGTGCAATAAGTGCTTGACAAGCCTCATCTCCCACATAGCTCTCCTCAATTTGTTGCAACCAAGTAGGCTTAACTATTGAAACAGCCAATAAACTGCCTTCCTGAGTAACCTCCTTGCATGGTTCTTCTGTTAAACTGTTTTCTTCTAGCATTTCCATCCTCCTGGAGAGAGCATCTGCTGCAGAATTTTTAGATCCTTTCTTGTACTAAATTTCATAATCCAAACCCAATAGCTTGGCTAGCCACTTGTACTGTAGAGAATTCGTCAATTTCTGCTCCAATAAGAACTTGAGGGACTGATGGTCTGTTTTGATAATAAAATGTTGTCCCAACAAATAATGTCGCCACTTTTCTACAGTCATCACTAATGCTAATAATTCCTTTTCATATGCTGATAATCCCATATTTTTAACACTGAATGCCTTACCAACTTACTAGCAATTGGCTAACCTTCTTGCATGAGTATTGCTCCCATTCCCAACTTACTGGCATCTATTTCAATCACCAAAGGCTTTGTAAAATCAGGCATTCTCAACACTGGTGCCTGACTTAATGCTGTCTTGAGTTGGTCAAAAGCTGCAGCCGCTTCATCAATCCATCCAAAGCTGTTTTTCTTGAGTAGATTGGTTAATGGTCTGTTGATCACACCATAGTTACTAATGAATCTTTCTATAATAACCAGAAAGTCCCAAAAAACCCCTTAATGCCTTCACTGATTTAGGACTATCCCAGGATTGAATACATTTAATCTTTTCAGGATCCACACTAACTCCTTTATCTGAAATGATGTGCCCCAAATAGTCCACACTACTTTTAGCAAAGATGCACTTGGAAAGCTTAACATATAGCTGATGCTTTTTTAACACTTTTAAAATAGACTCTAAGTGTTCCACATGACTTCATAAGTTTGGGCTATAAACCAGAATATCATAAGAAAACACCAATACAAATTTCTTCAAAAAAAAGTTGGAATATTTGGTTCATAAGGGATTGAAAGGTGGCTGGTGCATTAGTTAAGCCAAAAGGTATAACCACAAACTCAAAATGACCACAGTGTAATGCTGTTTTGGAAATATCCTGCACTTTCACACGGATTTGATGGTAACCAAACCTCAAATCCAGTTTGGAAAAGAACTTTGAACCATATAATTCATCTAAGAGTTCATCTATGTTAGGGATAGGGAATCAATCTTAAATGGTTAGGCTGTTCAAGTGTCTATAATCTACACAAAATCTCCGAGAGTTATCTTTTTTCTTGACTAGCAGCATTGGAGAAGCATAGGGGGCTATTACTTGTTTGGATAATACCAGTTTTTAGCATCTTTGAAACCTGTTGTTCTATTTCAGATTTCCGCGAATGTGGATACCTATATGGTTTAAGTTTAAATAGTTGAGAATTAGGATATAAGGGCATTTGGTGATCAACATTTCTTGGAGGGAGGGGGGGAAGACCAGTGGGAGTTGTGAAAACACTATAATAATGTTGTAAAAGTGTAGAAATAACCTCAGGTGCATCTTTTGCTACTCCTTCCATGCAGCATAAAGAACTCTCCTATTCCTTACTCCTATTTGTCTCCATATGAGCCTTCATCTGTTCCTTTTTAATCATCTTCAAATGTTGGCCTAATGCTTTGCCCCTTACCAACTGCATTTCTGGATGCTGAACATGGCCATTCAGTATACATTTCTCCCCATTTTGTTCCAACTGAATCTTCAACTCCTTGAAATCAAAAGTAATAGGGCTATATTGTGTCATCCAATCCACCCCCAAAATCACATCCCAACCTCCCAACTCCATAACTCTTAGATCAAACTTAAACTGATAGTCTTGCATTCTCCATTTTACTTGAGAACAAACCACTGAGCTGTAGACTCTTCTCTTATCTGCCATAATTATTGAAATGGTTTTTACAGTCTTGGTGGGTAGTTTCAAAACTTCCATCAATCTTGGCTCATGTAGCTATTGGTGCTTCCTGTATCTACCAAGATCTGTACATTCTGGTCTTTGATCACCCCCATCAATGTGATAGTTTTCCTTTGTAAGCTCTCAGAGAGAGCGTTGAGTGACAGTTCCTCCAGGTCTTCAGATACCTCTTTTTCCAGCTCTCTATCTGACAATGGCTATTCAGAATTCTCTATCTCCTCTGATATCATAAAGCTATATTGTTTCATTTTACACTGATTTCCCACCCAAATTGCTTTTGATCTGTTCTTCATCCTTCGGATTATTAAACCAAGGCACTTTGTAAGCCTTTTTCGTTGCCATGTTTTGATTCTTACCTCCCCCCACATTGCTTTTTGTAACATTTCTTATCAATGCCCTGCCCTTCTTAGCAACCAACTCTATGGTTTGTTCCTGCAAACTAGCAATCTCGAATGCTTCCAACAATGTTTTTGGTTTCATAATTCTCACCATTGGTTTTAGTTCCTCTTTTAACTCACTAACAAAACTTGCTATGAAGTAATCCTTTGAAAATCCCGGGTTCTTACACAACATTAATGCCTTTAGCTCCTCAAAATGCTCTTGGTATTCTAATATTGAGCCAGATTGCTGCAGCTTGTTAAACTCCTCAATTTCATTTGTACCCCCAATTTGTCCAAAGCGTTTCATCACTGCTTCTGCGAAATCTGTCTAAGCAATTTTTCCTTGAACTCCTTTAAAGCTTTGGAACCATGTGTCTGCCTTTCCATCCAAATAAAGTTCCACAATATCCATTTTAATGAATTCAGAAATCTGATAGAGGTTGAAGAATTTGTCACACTTCCTCAACCACTCCCTGGGATTATCTCCTTCAAACATACACAGCTCAATTTTGGGCTAGTTGTTAAACGATGATTGACCAACTTCAAATTTTTCCTAAGCTACTGGAGTGTGATCAATCCCTAAATTGACTCTGAAACAAGGGTTGGGATTCGGAAGTAGGGGTGTTGGCAACAATGGTGTTCTTTCTACTGATGTCTCTCTTTCTTTGGCCAGATTTTTCTCTTTGGACAAAAATTTATATATTCCCTTCAATTTTTCATCCATGTTTGAAGCATAAGCCTCAAGTTTGGCTTCTATCTGAGCCCCCCATTTCTCCAGCTTACTGTCCATTTTAGAATCTATTTCCTTGGTAGACTCCTCAAACTGCTTTCTGATGTCAATGGACATTTCTTGGAACCTAGTCTCATGCCTTCTCACTTGATCCTCCAATGCCTTAGATCTAGTTCCATTCACCATTTGATCACCCATAAGCAGAGGAACACCTCTCTGATACCAAATTGTAACAGATTTCAGAACCAAGAACTAATAGAATAAGAGAGTTGCAGAGGGAAGAACAAAAGATAAGCTAGATCTAGATAAAAGGGAAAAAGAGAAGGTAGTACAGCTGAGGGAAGAATGATTTGGGGCAAGGGACAGAAAGAAATTACAGAATAAGAAAACAAAGCACAACCAAAAACATAACTCCTACGCTCCACTACTGCTGATTTATACATGCATGCAGCTACATGGAAAAGTTTCACGAAATTACCAAACTCCTACCTACGTGTTCTATAACTTATTGTGCAAGACAAAAGGAAAACGACATTGTTGTAAGGTAATATTTTGACAAAAACATAGGCGCATTTGCCAAATACGCCCACCTACCAAAAAAAAAATGATGGTTTAGTCGGGTGAAAAAATTATAGCTGGCTTGGGTGCATTTGCAAGCTAGATAATTAAAACAAGTGCATGGTGAAGGCCTCCAACCCCTACGTTGCATCTAAAATTTTGGCAAATGCGCCCAAGCCAGATAATAAAACCACTTGGAAATTTTTTGCTGCCCTCCAAGCCCTTCGACCGTCTTTCTTGTCTCCTTCTCTTTGAAATTTTTTAGTCCGCCACCTCATTGTTGATTTTTTTCCAGCCTTTTGGTTTGGTTGCAAGCCCCATTTCGGATTGCTGCCGCCGCCGAAGCAAGGTCCATTTCAGATTGAAATTTTAAGTCTCATTTCCCATTTGTGGAATTTATTTTTTTTAGTCCCATTTGTGGATTTTTTTGTAAGCCCCATTACTAAATTTTTTTTTTCACAAATTATGGTTTGTTTGCAAGCCCCATTCCGGATTGAAGCCACTGCCGCTGCCGTCACCTTAGTGACGAACACGGATCCAGTTCTGATTGAAATTTGTAAGCCTCATTTCCCATTTGTGGAATTTATTTTTTGTTATCTGCGACTTGTGGATTTTTTTGTAAGCCTTAGCCGACTGAATTTCCTCCATTACTGAATTTTTTTTGGCATTTTGGTTTGGTTGCAAGCCCCATTTTTGGAGTTTCTGGAATTTTGGCTTGGTTGCCCATTTCTGGAATTTTTTTGTAAGCCCCATTTATGGATTTTTTTTTTGTTAGCCCTATTTCTGGAATTTGTTTGTAAACCGCCAAGTGCATTATATTTGATTTTTTGGTTTGGTTGGCCATCATTTTTGGAATTTTTTGTAATCCCCAGTTCTGGATTTTATTATTTCTAGAATTTGTTTGTAAGTCACGTCACATTGAATTTTTTTGGTCTTTTGGTTTGGTTAGCCCCATTTCTGGATTTTATCTTTTCTAGAATTTGTTCGTAAACCGCCAACTGAATTTTTTTGTCCATTTGGTTTGGTTAGGCTGATTTCTGAATTTTATTTTTCGTTAGCCCTACTACTAGATTTAATTTTTTCTAGAATTTGTTCGTAAGCCGTTGACTAAATTTTTTTGGCATTTTGGTTTGGTTAGTTCCATTTCGTGTTTTTGATGTGATGATGAAGAAGCATGTGTAACGAACATTAGTTTTGGATCCCATCTGTTGTCCTAATCTATATTTGAAGGTGTGCTTGGAATGCAAGTAGGAGAAGTTGCTCGCTTGCAGGTAAAACTAAGGCTACATTTGGACAAATTAAGGACTTTCATTTGCAAATAAGAAAATTCTCAAACAAAAATAAACTATCCAAACACATTTTTATTTCAAAATTTAGAATTTAAAATTTTCCACTTAGATTTCTCTCACATAATTTAAAAAAAATTTCCTCTATTTTTTCCCTTCAAAATACTTTTTCTATCAATAAATACCTACCAAAATTTTCATACATTCCAATACAACTTTTTCCATTTGCAAATAAAATTGCCTTGTCTAAACGGACGCTAAACTTCTTTACTTGTTAATTTTGTGCAATTTTACTATATTAAACCGAATGTTCCTTTGTAACTGTTCTCAATATCTGAGAAATATGTATGATATTAAACAAGAGTAACGCGTCTAAAGATGGCTTGGATGGAGGAAATCAAGATTAGAGCCAGCTTAAAAGTTCTATCTTGGGAACATATGACTAACCAAAACCACTGGTTTCAATCTGGGTTATGTGGAAAATATGAATATATAGTGAGTTTTTGGTTGTTGTTTGTGACTTGGTAGGATCCACTCTATTTCGGCTCTTAACACATTTTCCCCATAAAGCTCTCTCCCTAGCCAACATTGACACCCTCGAATATATAATCATATGGATGCTGATTTACAATTTTCAACCTATGGAACAACCATTATTTCAATTTGTTTAATTGGTTGTAATAATTTTTGACGTTCAATTTTACTAGTTTTGTTGCTTTTGCCTGATCTTAATTAGTTCAAATTGTTGCAGTACTCTCCTGATTACGCATATGAGGGCTGGTGGATTTCCTACTTGGGGTATTCAGCCTAACTGTGTGTTGGTTTTTGAGATTGAAGTATTGAGCGGCCAGTAGCTAGTTGTTCTGGTATCATGGGTGTTTTGTGATGTAATATCTGGCTTATGGGAAACTGTTGATGGGTGATGTGTTTTGTTGTCTTTTAAGATGTTACCGCCATGGCCGATATACCATTAGTATAATACTGGCGAACATCTTTGGAACTTGTTAAATTTGGCACACTCTATTATCAAATAATATTGTCGTATGCCTTTTTTGACCCTTCCATTTTGTTATTAAGATTGCAGTACTCAATGGTTTGGTTTCTCAAGAGACTTGAGGGATTACACACATCTTGTTTGCTTTGAGTTAGTGCGATTTGTATTTTTCTTTTTTGAGGTAGTTTTTTTTTTTTGGAGAGAATTGAGGGATTGTACCTATCTTTCTAGTTCTGGATAGGTGTAATTTGCGCTTCTTCATTTTTTTAGTCGTAGTTCCCTTTTTATGAGGGTTTTGTCCTCAATTTTGGAGGTGTTTGCTATTAGTTTGGCAGCGTCAAGGGAACAATATGATAGACTTAGACAGGAGTTAGAAACCAAAGTAGTGTCGAGAGTATGAGAAATTCAAACTGAATTCATAAATATTATATAGAAGAAATTACTTTTGTGTCAATATTTTAAATGCAAATTCAAAATATGCAAAAGAGGACAAAGAATTATTATATATAACTGGTGAGGGCGATAGGCGCAACACACGATATTATATAGTCAATTTTAATTCTACATTATTTTAAATATTATTTTAATTTATAATATATTTTCCAACTTTGTTACACGTAATTCTTTTTCAAATGGATTTTTTTTTCATATGTGAGTTGTGAATTTATACTGTTAAAGTATTCTTTTATATTGTGGAACTTGTATTTTGCTGTTGTATTATTTAAGGAGTTTAATTTTTTAATTACTTATGTTTATTTGTTTAATTGTGTGAAATGTAAAATTTAAAAGATAAAGTTGAAGGCTAATGTGTTAAAATAAAAAAAATTGACTACTAAATACTAATATGATCAAATATGACTACTAAAATATTAAAAGAATAGTCTTCATGGCAGTCCATTTATAACAATCTATTTATAAACAATTAGTAAAATCAACTTATATCTTCTTTGTTAAAGCTTTAGTTCATAAACATTTTTCATTCAAAAAAAAAAAAAAACACACACACACACACACAAACACAAATAAAGGTGAATGCTACAAAAAAATTTGGGAAAAACATAAGAGTCATTTAACAGATGACATTGGCTAGTCTAACACCTATGGAGCAGTTGACCACAATGATAATTGATGGAGGAGTAGACCACTATAAAATATGTTCACAAAATCTTAGGAGGCGCTTGATTCGTGTGGGGGAATGTGAAAGGTAATGGAAATGATAGTAATGGAAAATGATAGTAGGTTCTTTTAGGGAAATTTGCATATATAGCAGGGTTGACCGTTGACTTTGCAAATATAGCACCCTCCTTTTTTTCCTTGCAAACATAGCACTTCAGGGCTGAACAAAGACCAACATACCCCTCTCTCACTTCAGTTCTTCATAGCATCTCTTCTTCGGTTTTTTCTCTCTAAACTCTCTAAATTTGCAGACCCTCTCTTCTTCGGTTTTTTTGTCTAAGTTCGCAGCTTTCTAAGTTCGCAGACCCCATTGCTTGTAATTTCTTTTCTTTCTAAGTTCGTAGAAGTTTGCAGACCCCATTTGCTCAGTTGCTTTACTCAGTAATTCTTCATTTTCTTAACACTACAAAACTCCCTCTACAACAAAACAATATATATCACCCGTTTTAATGGCAAGCACAAAAGGAGGACTATCATCTTCAAGTAAGAATGTGCAGGCTCACAAGGTCAGTCGAAATTGAACTACAAATTGTCTTTTTATTCTTATGAATTCATACTGAGAGTGTTTTGATAGAGTGCAGTGTTATTGAATGTTGGAATTTGAGTTGGGTTTGTTTGAATTTGTAATTGGTTTTCGACAGAAGTGAAATTTGGTCGAACCCTAGGTCGAGTAATTAGTCGAGCCATATTGTTGGTCGAGTATTAGTCTTGTTAATAGTCGAGCTTGAAGTCGAGTATTCATATTGAGTTAATAGTCGAGCAAATTATCAAGCAGCATGTTACTTTTATTTTCTTTCATGTCTTGCAGGAGAAATCGGTCATCGTATCTCAGCATATGCAAGAAGCAATGAATGCTCTCGGCCCCGACATAGCGGCGCTGGCAGAGAGATGCCAGCAAAACGTTGCCCACTTAGAAAAGGGCGTCAAACATCTAAATGAGGGAGTCAACCGTTTGGATGCTCGTGTTGCCAAGTTGGAACATAAGGGCGCCAAACGTGTTGCGAAGCTGACGGCCAAATTGGATGCTCGTGTTGACAAGTTGGAGGCCAAAATTCGGCGTTTACAAAATGACATGGGAAATGATTCTGAAGAAGTCGGAACTGTTTCTGAAGTGGACGAATGTAGTAGCGCAGTTGAAGACAATTGACATGTTTTAACTTTGTATTAGTCTTTACTTTTATTTTATAAGGACCATTGTGTTTTAAGAAATTGTCAATTTTACTTTTGTGTTTGGAACAATTTGTTGTTATATTGAATTTTGATATAATTTTGATCTTGCTCGACTTCAGTCAAGTATCATTTTTACTTTTGTCACTGTTACTCGACTTCAGTGAAGGTTTAGTGTTACTCGACCAAATACTCGACAAAAAACTCGACCTAATACTAAGTATTGTTGTTTTTTAATTTTAATTTTACTCGACCAAATACTCGACAAAAAACTCGACCTAATACTAAGTATAGTTGTGTTTTTAATTTTATTTTCACTCGACCGAAAACTCATGTAAAAACTCGACCTAATAATTAGTCTAGTTTATTTTTAATTTTATTTTCGCAAAAAGACCTATTGTCGCCTAGCCTCTCTTTATTTTTGCACTCTCTCTTTTCAAAACCTACCGAGCGGCCGCCTCTTCATTTGCCTCACTATGCTTGCTCAAGAATTCTTCATTTTCTTAACACTTCAAAACTTCCGATTCAACAAAACAATACATATCACCCGCTTCAATGGCAAGCGTAAAAGGAGGACCACCATCTTCAAGCAAGAAAGTGCAGTGCTCGAGGTCGAGGTCACTGATATAGAACTAAAAATTGTTTTTTTTTCCTTATGAATGTATGAATGTATGTATGGCCAGTGGTTTACTAATATCATCATTGTGGTTCTCTGAACGATTTATTGATGCAGGTTTTGCCCATTCATCATTTGCCTGTAATCCAAAATCTGTTCTGACCCTTAAAAGGCTAATAAGAGTTTCAATGAACCAAACCCAATATCTTTTACTCCCTCGTAGGTGTAAATATATACTAAATATTCCATGCTATTCTCAAATGCATGGAATATTGCATGTATGCAAAATGTCCCATTATGATGTTAAAATGTGACAAGGAAAAAGGCCTTAGTGAGAGTTTAAACTCAAATATTAATCTCGAGAAAGAAAATATTATTTCCATGTTGAAATTTGAGTTGGGTTTGTTTGAATTTGTAATTGGTTTTGGTCGATCATAGGTCGAACCCTAGGTTGAGTAATTAGTCAAGCCATATTGTTTGTCGAGTAATTTGTCTCGTTATTAGTCGAGCTTGAAGTCGAGTTAGTAGTCGAGCAAATTATCAACAGCATGTTACTTTTATTTTCTTTCATGTCTTGCAAGAGAAATCGGTCATCCTATCCCAGCCCGCGCAAGAAGCAATGAATGCTCTCAAACGTATGAATAAGGGCGTCAAACGTGTTGCGAAGCTGGCGACCAAATTGGATTCTCGTGTTGACAAGTTGCATGCCAAAATTCAGCGTTTAACAAATGCCCTTGGAGGAAATGATCATGAAGAGGACGAATGTAGTAGCACAGTTGAAGACAATTGACATGTTAAATTAACTTTGTATTAGTCTTCACTTTTATTTTTATTTTATTAAAGACCGTTATGTTTTAAGACATTGTCTTTTTTTACTTTTAAGTTTCTTTGTATTAGTTTATGAACGTTTATTAAGAAACTTTGTATTTATTTATGAAGGTTTATTTATTTTTTAAAATTTTAGACTAAAAACTCAACCAAAACTCGACTAAAAACTCGACCTAATGATTAGGCTAAATTTTAATAGAAAGTATAGTTTTGTTTAATTGGTAATTTTCGCACGACGTGATATATTTTGCTCGATGAAAAACTCGATCATTAAACTAAGTATAGGTTTCTTTAATTTTATTTTTGCTCGATCGATCGCTTCGATATAAAACTCGACCTAATAATAAGTCTAGTATCCTTTTATTTTATTTTCGCGTAAAAGACAAACATGCCCTCTGCTTTGAAAGAAAACCAAAGGCCGCGCGAATAAAAACATAACATAACCGACGCTCGCAAACCTCTTCAAGACTTCAATTATTCATTCGAAAATATCTTCAACCTCATAGCTTTCTTCAACCATTTCATAACCCATTCCAATCATCCAATCATTTTCAATGGCACGCACAAGGGGAGGACCATCTACCACCAAGGCGGCCTCGACTGCCATAGAGAAGACGAGGAAGAAGGATACTCATCACCGCGAGGTGAGCTCTATATTACAGAAAATGCTCATTTCATTATTCTTTTGGTTCAAAGTGTAGATATTGTACATACTAGGTTGTACGAATTTGATACATTGGAACCGGTTTGTTTGAAGTTGAGGGCGATAAAGGTCGGGCAGAACAGTGGGGTATAAGAAGTCGAGTTGTTGGTCGAGCCCTAGGTCGAGCACTATTAAAAAGTCGAGTTTCATGTCGGGTTTTTAGTCGAGTTTAACAGTCGAGTCATAGGTTAGTCGAGCTAAAATTCGAGGCAAAACATATATAAGGTCAAGTTTTTAATGTCGTGCTGAATTCGAGAATGATGGCGAGTACTATATGTCGAGTAATTTAGGTCGAGTTTATAGTCGAGTGTTTGGTCAAGCGTAGTCCCGATTTACTTCACCTCTATCTTCAACCCTAATTTACTACACCTCTTTTCCTCAGGACCCTCTAAAGAAGCAAATGGTTGTTCAATGTGATTTCTTCAATGCCAAGGTGTCACAAAGATTGCTACTATGAAGCAAATATGCTACGCATAAGGACTAAACTAACCGGGCAGCAGAAAGACATACTCAGACGGGAGAGCAGTCTAGCCGGAATTGGTTTGGACCACCAACATACATTTTGGTGTAAACAGATCATCCACAACGTGCTATTGCGCCAATTAAAGATAGATGAGGCAAATAAGGCGGACAATGCGATGTACTTTAATTTCGCGGGTAAGAAGGTGAAATTTGGAAGGAGGGAGTTTGCACTAATCACTGGGTTAAGGATGGGAGATTTTGATCGCGAGTACGCCAAATACCATGCACCTGATGGTCCGAGTTTGATTAGTAAGTATTTGACTGGGGAAGGTAGGCACGAAGACACAACATACGCGGACGTTTTCAAAGCATACGATCAAATTTCTCCATTTATTCGGACGGTCGTTATTTCCGACTTTGTTATTGCTATACACCCCCATCCTGGGGAAACAAAAGAAAACCCATATTGAGGACAAGGTGATTCATCTGGTATGCGACTGGAGGAAATTTGATGAGATGCCGTGGGGCGAAATTTTTTTTAGGGCAACAATCTATAGTGCCCGCAAAGCTATGACCAATGCCTTGAAACAGTTCAGGGACGTCGATAATAGGACGACATCAAGGGGCTTCCAAAGGGCGCTAGGGGTAAGGATTTACGACCTATAAGCATATTTAATTTTGTGTTTTTCCTGATTTGAAAGAACTCATTATTTTCCAATCATAGGTGTTCGCATATGAGGTGATGCCGCATTTTGAACGCTTCTCATTAGTTGAAAGGGTCGAAACCACTGGGTGCAAGCCACGGATGTTCAGGTGGAAAGGAGTGAAGACCCACCGCTCGGTCCAAGAAAAAAATCAAGTATGGTCGAAACGGTTGGTTAGCGGAGAAGTATGATTTCATAGTGTTTTGTTTTTTCCTCCCATAGTTGATTGTGGTACTGCGTAGTTTCATTACTGACCATATTTTGTATTGCAGCCAGTTAAAGTGATCCCAATAACTCCAACTTCGGATGAAGCTGCACAATTTTTGACTTGGGAGGAATCCGAGAAGGATGTGGGGTTAGAAGAGGATGAAGGAGAAGAAGAAAACGGCCAGCCCCGTCATGCCTCCGTGGGATCTGAAAAGGCGGCCGATCCTTCATTGGAAAGGGCAGCCAAATTAGGGGCTCGCAAGCTTTTTATAAGTCAGGTTCTTGAACGGCCGGAACGGTCGGAGACCCGTATCGCCGAGTTGGAAACCCTTAATAATGATCTGACCGTCACTGTCCAAAACCTGACACATATTGTTGAGCAACTACAATCCGAGGTGCGGGGGAGTCCGACTGATCTTAAGGATAAAAAGACTTCAACTGCTTTGGTTGTTGTTCATCCATACAATTTTGAAGAAAAGACTCCTTCCATCCCGGTCGTTATTGAAATCAAGAGCCCTCCACCAGCCCCGATGAAGCAGAACCCCGGGAAAGAACACAGTTTTGTCATAGAGGACTCTCCCGGGGTTATCAATTTGAGTCCGGTGCTAACCATTGAATATCCCACACCCCAACCCCCCATAGTTGTCCAAATGCTTCAAGATTGAGGATTTTCAACCGGCCCGACGAGATTGATGACAAGAAAAAGTGGCGTGCCACAAAGCCGGCGCCTCGTGGACCCTTGCCGACCTTGATTCCGACTTGTCAAGACTATGATGCTTGAAAATGAATGGTCACAAATGATGTAAGTGGCAATCATACTCCTTCGCTGCTGCACATATATCGGTTTTATACTAATATTTGTGTTGTACTATTTTTCAAAGATCTCAACTTATACACGCCCATGCTCCAAGAGGGTCCTGTAATGGGCCTAAAAATGTATCAATATTGAGACGACTTCGATGTAAGTTATGATCATATTCAACATTCCATTGATCGTAGAATATAACCACCGATGACATTTCGTGTGTTTATTTGTCGTGATGATCGATATGAAGACATCAGACGCAACCCAACGGGATCCAACCTATGAAGACTTGGCAATGAAGCAATTTGTCGGTTCAGTGCCATATGAAGTTGATTGCCGGTATGCCAACCATTTCTTATTTCCTGCGCATGTCAATGGCAATCATTGGATACTCGTTAGGTTGAATTCAAATGAGGACGATCCACGGTACAATCCGCTTGACCGTAAGGGATCGTCCAAAAACTAGACCACCTTGTTCGAATCATGCCAAAAATACTCCAAGCATGTGAGATGGAAATGATAGATAACTGGCAGGTCGAGGTGGAGAGGGGATTGATCGGCCAAACACCAGGGTTAGCACTTTAAAAAATGCCAAATGTCACTTTTAAATTTCATCTTTTATTTCTAATAACGCATGGCTTTTGTTTCGTATAGCACTGGAGATTGTGGCGTGTATGTTTTGAAATGGGCAGAACGATTAATTCATGGGTTGCCGCTGAGGTCGTTCAAAATTGACAATGTAATGGATGCTCGGACTGAGCTGGCCGCCGCTTTGTTTGCACATGCAAAGCAAGAGGACCAAAGAAGAGCAAAGCCGGCGAAGAAAAAAAGAAAACGATTTCATTTGTATTTGTACATATATTTTTTATACAATTGTACAAATATTTATACATTTGTACATATATTTATTTATTTGTGCATATATTTATACATTTGTACATATATTTAAACATTTGTACATAAATTTATACATTTGTACATATATTTATACATTTGTGCATATATTTATACATTTCATTCCTATTTGTACATTATATAATTAGGTCATTATTTAAAAAAAGTCGAGTCCAACGTCGAGTTTAAAGTCGAGCACAAGACAGCCAGAAACTAAAATTCAAAAAAGTTGAGTCTAAAGTCGAGTTTAAAGTCGAGCACATGACAGCAGGAAAACATATTTTAACAAAAGTCGAGTCAAAGTCGAGCACATGACAGCAACGAAAAATGAAAAATAAAAAGTCGAGTCCAACGTCGAGTTTAAAGTCGAGCACATGACAGCCACAAACTAAAATTCAAAAAAGTCGAGTTTAAAGTCGAGCACATAACAGCAGGAAAACATATTTCAACAAAAGTCGAGTCTATAGTCGAATTTAAAGTCGAGCCCCTGACAGCAGGAAAACATATTTCAACAAAAGTCGAGTCTAAAGTCGAGTCAAAGTCGAGCACATGACAGCAACAAAAAACAAAAAATAAAAAGTCGAGTCCAACGTCGAGTTTAAAGTCAAGCACATGACAGCCAGAAACTAAAATTCAAAAAAGTCGAGTCTAAAGTCGAGCACATGACAGCAGGAAAACATATTTCAACAAAAGTCGAGTCTAAAGTCGAGTTTAAAGTCGAGCCCCTGACAGCAGGAAAACATATTTTAACAAAAGTCGAGTCTAAAGTCGAGTTAAAGTCGAGCACTTGACAGCAACAAAAAACAAATTAAAGTAAAGTCGAGTCTATCGTCGAGCTAATGTCGAGCACATAACAACAAAAAAAAATATTTTAAAAAAGGTCGAGTGTAACGTCGAGTTTAAAGTCGAGCACATGACAGCAAAGAAAACTTATTTTATCTGTTTTTGTTTTGAGTCGGTCGGTGTGCAGAAGAAGAACGTCTTCAAAATTTAAGCATTCATGGCTGAGATGAAGATAAAAAAAACAATAACAATAGCAAATATTTGAAAGAAATACTTCACAAATTCATTACATAAACTCCATTTGACCATTTGTATACTAGGAAACTGCCTTACATAAACTCCATCACATATCAATTATTCGCCTTACAAACGTATGGATTCGAGCAGGTTTTACGGTTGTGACCACTCCCTCCGCAACGACCACATTTCTTTGTAACTTTCTCCTCTCCAGCTGAACGGATTCTCTGTTTCTTGGGCCGCCCGCTTTAGACTGGTTCCGAGGAGCTAGTTGAATGCATAGAACTTCTTCAGAGACAACCCAATTCTCGTGCTCACCGATCGAGAATGGGATCCGTGATATGCGAATAAAGGCATCAAGGTGATAAAAAGGCAGCATAAGGCGTAGTGGTCGATTTGATCGCGTCGATGCAGCTAATGCATGGCCACAAGGCGCTTGGTCCACGCTAAACACCCGCACGCACGCTCTACTTTGCAAATTTACTATAGCGACCGATTTGATAGGTCTCAACATTCCATATGTGTAGCCCAATCGGCTCAGCAACATACGCTTGTGCTTCTCTCATTCTGCCATCAAGCTCAGCTTCGATGTATGGGGTTGTATGTGAGTTCAATTCACAGGCCGCCATACGCCTTTCATAAAACCATCTCTGTAGCGTGTTACGAATGTACTCAACCAAACAATGAATTGGTAATTCACGCGCATCCTTTAAGAGTGCGTTGAGACATTCCGCGATGTTGGTGGTCATTATGGTATAACGTCTACCTTGAGAATGTGCCCTTGCCCATCGCTCAATGCCGACTTCGCTAAATACTCACACACCCGTGAATTTTGGCGCTCAAGGGTTCTCCATACTTCATCGACCAAGAAGAGTGTAAGCCTTGGCACTTTAAAGTAGACAGGAGCATGTCGCTTCTTTTGAATGTTGCTCTAAGGTTGTTGCTCAAATGATAGATACACACTCCATGGAAGGCATTCGAAAACAGCTGATATACCCTTCGCAATGCTCTTATGTCTATCCAAACAAACACCAAATCCTCGATCTCATCACCTATAGCACTGTAACCTTTCCAAAACCACTCCCACGACGCATCATTTTCTGAATCGACCACTCCACCGTAAGTACACTTGGTTGTTACCATCCATGCAAGTTGCAACAAGTAAGGACCCAGGGTATTTTCCCTTCAAGAAGCATGCATCAACAGCAAGAACGGGGCGCATAGAAGTTCAAAATCCACGTAGAGATGGGCCAAATGCGAAAAAAGGTATTTTAAGCGTCTATCTTCTTCCATTTCAAGATCAATAAACGTACCCGGATTACATGCCCACAGCATATGCATATAAGCTGGAAGTATTCTATAAGAATTTTCAAATCCACCTCGCATTTCTTCCAGAGCGGATTCTCTTGATCGCTAAGCCTTGTTGTACGTTATGTTCACACCCAACTCTTGGCGAATATCTGTCATGATTTCCCCGTGTTTATACGGCCGACAAACTGCCTGGTACTTACACTTGATCCATGAACCAATAACTTTCCTGTTTGCCTGCCTATTATCACAATGTAGCAACGATGATTGACTAGTATGGGTGTTTTCAAATTTATTGACCTTCCAAGCTCTCGAATTCCCAATGGAAGATGCATTCAGTTTCCAGTTGCAATTGGCATGCTTGCATCTTATGTATCAATATTTGCTATTTGCCCTAAAACCTTTCACTCGAAAAAATGTTTCATACCAAAGATACTCATTCGCAAGGCTAATTGCTCCTTCGTTTCAAATATGTCATTTACCGCAACATCTACAACAGCGGCTAATCTATCAGAAGAAGTCCCACTGTCCGCATGGGATGCCCTTGTTATTGTATGGCATGGTATGGCTGGTAGTTCACGTATTTCTTGTTCCTTGGTTGATACATTATCTTCTTCAACAACTATGGGATTGTCAACCGCACGCCACCCGCATTGCTAGCTCCTTCAGTGGTCAATTTTATCCATACAATTGTTTTCCACAAAACGGTTTGGGAAGAACATCGTTAGTCCATATCGGACCGTCAAGCCTACCGCTTTATCGCTGAATTGTTAGCATTAACTTCAAAGATGTGATGCTTCAAAGGATGGCCTGACGCTAACACATATTGGGATCCTAGCATGTTCGCCATCTAATAATTTCATTCAAAAACACTTCACATGGTAATCCTTGATGGGGATAGTGGAGACTTTAGACAAGTACTTTGGTAGATATTCGATGACCGCCTATCTTTGAACTCCATATCTAATTCCATGATGATACTATGAGATTCACTGTGTCATCGGTTAAGCGTCATCTTTTAACATAAGAGGTTCAAGCCTCTTGTGATTAATAAAATTTCGTTCATTTGTATTGGGATCAACGACCCATTCTCCCCCATAAAACACATGGGTTGTGACCATAATGGGATGCGACATTCTTACAAATCCAACGAAACCATAACCCAAATTAGGCATAACCAAGTTAATAGTATAGTGGAAGGAATGTGAATATTGCCCCACCACAACTGGTAGAAATACTCGACCAAACCAAGCACTCACTCGACCTTATGCACGACCTTTTTATTCGACCACCAATGCACTGACCTTATGCACGACCGCTTATTCGACCAATTACCGACTCGACCTTATGCACGACCATTTATTCGACCTAATACAAGACTCACCAAGGGCTCGATCATGAGAAGGATACCAATTACTTGACCTTTCAACATATTACTCGACCTATAACTCGATATAATACTGACCTTTACTTTGCTCGACCTAGTGCTCGACTATAGGGCTCGACTTTCTTTTCAATTTCACAAACCCAGTCGAAAAGTAAATTTCGACTAACCTCTAACAATGATCCTTTGACTCCACAAGAGCGATCTTCTTGCATGCATGATGGGCCAATGGAGTTTGTGAACAATGTGGTGAGAAGAAAATTTGTTTACTAGATTCTATTACGAGAAGAGAGGGTCCGCGAATTTAGAGAGTTTAGAGAGAAAAACCGGGAAGAGATGCTATGAAGAATCAAGTGAGAGAGGGTATGTTGGTCTTTGTTTAGCCTCAAGACTATGTTTGCAAGGAAAAAAGGAGGGTGCTAATTTGTAAAGCCAACGGTCAACCTCGCTATATATGCAAATTTCCGCTCTTACTATAATTTCATTGATTAGTTTGTATTGGGAAATAGAAATGATTACCAATTATAATTATAAATTAATTGTAATAATTACTATTAATTAATTAGTTAGTATTAGTTAATTATTCATTATAATATTAAATTAATCTTAAGTAATTAATTATTATAAATAAATAAATAAATTATTATTAATTAATTAATAAATAAATTATTATTAATAAATTATTAATTAATTAATATTAACTATACATTAATTATAATAATTAATATTAATGAATGAGATTAATTAATTATTAATTATAATATTAAATTACAATATTAAGTAAATTAATGATTAATTAAATTAATTTTAATTAATTAATTAATTAATAATTAATAATAATATGTTAATTAGAAATTAATTTATATTAATTATAATAATTAATATTAATTAATTAGTTAATTATTTATTATAATATTAAATCAATTAATTATTAATAAAATTATTATTGATTAAATTAATGTTAAATAATCTTAAGTAATTAAAAAAATATTGTTTAATGGAACTCATTCTCATCCTCATACTCCCAATATTAGGGGATATAAAGAAACCCCCCAATGGGGTAATCAAATCCCCAAATCAAGCAAAGGAAATGTGGAGGGAATACTTTGAAATCCATTCTCCCCCCTCCCAAACCTCCAAAACAAGCACCCACTTAATCTTGCAATCAAATCTAATGACCACCATAAAAATTCAAAAAATATATATTATACACCTTTTTATTTTGATGACCAATATAAAGTTGCGTTTGGATACCATTTCTATTTACAAAAAGTCAACTTTTTTTAAACAAAAATAAAATATCCAAACACATTTTTATTTTAAAATTTAAAATTTAAAATTTTCCACTCAAATTCCTCTTACATAATTTTAAAAAAAAATTTCCTTCTATTTTTCCTTCTAAAATACTTTTTCTATCAAAAAAAATCTACCAAAATTGTTACACATTTTAATATAATTTTTTTCTAAATAAATTACACTCCAAACAAAGCCTAAAAGTACTGAAAGAATGCCATGCATTTTTTTTTGGGATACCCTTTCTCTTTCGTCATATAGTTACAAGGAAATTAAATGTTGTGATAATAAATACAATATTTACAATGCTTTTAAAGGAGCAGTTTGAGTGGGTGCCATGTGGCACTTTCCAACGTGGAAAAACTTGCTCACTCATCTTTCACGTTTTCCAAAAAAGTGTCACGCATATTTATTTTTCTGGAGGCATAAAATTCCTAACTGTGAGAATTAAGAAAATGGTCATAAACTTAAAACAATGGATTTGTATTAACTAAGGGTTCATTTGGTGTCTTGAAATTAAAATTATAATTACGTAAAATTGAATTTATTACATTAAAATTTCAAATTATTAAAATTCTTCTTGTTGACAAATCACTTGAATCAAATCAAGATACAATTCATTTATAATTCCTAATTTTTTGTTTGTATATTGAAAAATTAAATGTAAATTAAAATTTCAAATATAACTAAAATTTATTAATTACAAGTAAATTGAAATTTCAAATACAACTAAAATTTACTAATTATGTATCTATAATACATAATAGGATAAAGGCTACTACATATCACATCATCCATTTCACAAAAGGATTATCAAATTGTAATGTCATAACAAAAACACAAAAAAGTACATCTAAACCATTCATGACTTACAGAGAAGTAAGAATCACATTATTAGAAAAACCGATCACAAACTAATTTGATCAATAGCACTAGGGAGACAATGATCCCCCTTCGTATATCAAAGAGACGAGTTCTATCATGCATGGTTCAATCGAAAAATGTCCTTTAGCACATAAAAGTTACCAATGGGGATTGGCATCAAGTGGAACATTTGCAAGAGAAAAAATGTTTGTCACAACTAATATAACCATAAAAAAATGGTGGAACACTTAACAAAGAGTAAAAGAGGAAAGCTATTCCAAAACAAACATCAGTCACCAAACAATTTTACACATATAAATGATATGTAAATATAACTCAAGCACTAGAACAACATTGTCCCCCGAAAAAAGGGCTCGGTAGTTCAAATACGAAGTCAGTGTTCGATGACAAAGATCTAAGCTTGGATGATTTCCACTCTCGAAATCATTTTCATTGAACTTTTGAAACAAATGACAATTCATTAAAATGCCACAAGCATTACTAACACACAGAGGACTAGGTGACCTCAAATAATGACATGCAAAATCCCCTCTTCGATATCAAATTTGTTCCCACTATCAGAAGAGAACTTCGGTTTTGATGGATCTAATAGTTGATATCTGAAAGAAAAAATAGACACTGATTTTAGCAAAACAAAAGGTTCATTGCAAACAAAGAGAAGTTGCAAAAACTGACAAAAATTATTAAAAATCTTACCTTCTAAGGAATCTAGACTCCTCAAGGGAGGTCGCATGGGGTGAAGTGCGACGTAAAGCTGAGAGCATTCAAAGTTTGAGTAATGTGAATACGACTTGACCGGTTTGATGGGAGAGAGATTGTTAAGAAAATTGAAGGCAGGGGACTCCGGCATTAAGTAAAAATGACTTCAATTTTAAGTCAAAACTCCGAAATAACCCTCACCCTTCCCAGAAAAAAACAAAATCTCAGATCACTTGTTTCATCGAATGAACCTAACCATAATGACATACAAGTACTAGAAATTTCAAATTACTGACCAACCAAAACATGCAAATTATCAAAAATGCAAACAAGAAAATGCTGTCTGCAAAACCTCCATAGTCAAAAAAATTAAATTAATTATACATCAAGTAAACTCAACAGGACTAAATAATAATTGGCTAGCTGCAAAGGGAATGAGAGATTCACCAAGAGGAACACATGCAAATCCGATAAACAAAAACGCTGAAAAAATTAAAGGCCTCAAAACACTGTCAACGCTTCTCCCTAAAGGCTTCCCCGGAAGAATTAATATGACAGATCCCAATGAATTAGATAAGAAAGATAAAAAAAAAATGCCTCAAGAAAACTCTAAAAGGAGGAAAATTGAGGCAAGTAACAGCTCCCGATATCAAATTACACAAATTCCATCCTAAAACAAACAAAATTTGGGAAGAGTCTAGATTTCATTCATCAAATCAACCAAATCCCATTCCTCACAATTTGAGAGACTCTCAAACAAAATAATGCATCAAATCATTAAGTAAACAATGAAGCTCCTGAAAAAGCCAAATTTTGTAGATCAAAACACACAAAACATAATATTTTAGAAACCTTAAAGGGACAAAACCCTGCAAATCAAAGATCAATTACCTATACCCACAACTCAAAAGCCAGCTTAGCGCCCAAAAAGATAACTTCTCATCAAGTTACCCAGAACCCATTTCTCAGAAACACTTAAACAGCACCCAAAGACTACAAATTCATGCTAGTTTCCGAAACCCACAATTTAAAACCAAATCATTGCAAATACATCCTTGTGCACATAACATAATCACACTCTGTAAAAACAGCTTTTGACGTTTAACCAATTGGAACCATTCCCATTGGCAATCCTTTAACGCAACTGCATAGATGGCTATAGAAGATAAGGAGGATCCCTAGTGGAATTTTTACCAAACAGCGGGACAAGGTATGGACACACACAAACCACAACCACAAATAAACACACATGAATGTACCATACCTGTAAACCATTAAAGCGGAAATTTGGACAATTCAGACGACGTTTTTCAGATTTTATTTTCATAAGCGGCCATCAAAACAAAACTACACTCAGAGACCAAAATCGGTAACTTGCTCCCCACCAAAAAGATGCAATTTTCAACCATTTTTCGAGCTACTTCACATCAGTATTGGAGAAATACAGGCAGCAATTAGTTCTAACATATCGACCTTCGCGAATACAACACTATTCAATCAACCATAGAAGCACGTTGAGAGTATCGAGTATAAAAGAAAGAATTGGATAAAATACATGGGCACTCCAAAGCACAACAAAAATTTGAAGTTTCACCAAAATTTCAAGCATAAGATGAAGATCACCCTTGAAGAAAGTCAAGTTTAAACAGAAAAACTTATGCACAACATACAATCACACACTGACCAACAGGTACAAATCAACCCTACAAAGCTAAACACGACAGAATTGTAAATAGTTTTGTGGGTTAGTGGAGATTAATACTGAACCAATTGAATAATGTTACTGCGAGAGTGTCTACAGTAAGAGCGCACGATAAATAGCAACTTCAGTGGAAGAGCGCTATGGAGACGGTAGAGCGGTGGGTTGAGGGTACTCAATTGCAATTTTATCCACGTTACTCTTTTGACCCGAAATTAATTATTAACCCGATTTTAAACCCGTGAATTTTTTGATGGGCACAAAATTAGAATTGAAATTATCAAACCATACCTAAGAATTTATACTATGGAATTGAAAACATTTATAATTAGTATAAATTTCTAATTTTTGAAGTTCCTCTCTAGAGGAGTGTCAGTTCCTTTCAAAGCGAGTCACGCCATGAGTGCAATTTTGTCTCAACAAATGATAGTCCCGCATTTTTATCAAACTTAAAACAACATCTAGATTAGATTTCTCCATTGCTTTCCCAGCTTAGAATTTGTCGCTTCTGTCAGAGGAAGATATCGTCGCTTAGTTCAAGAATGACCATCACTTTCATCACTATCCTTCATCAAACCTTTCACCCATTGTTTAAAGCCTTGAACCCATAGCTTCCATACTAGATCTAGTGCAGTTTTATTTCTTTCAAATATTTATCATAGTCTCACTTTTATTCTTGCTGGTTTTTGTTTCCTTTCGACAGGCAGTCAGCTAATGGAGCAAACGCCAAGGATGGATAAAGGGGAAACCGTTAGATCTAGTGACGGAGTATCGTGATCGATGGAAAATTGATCTTACCATCAAGAAACAAATGGAGTGTTGATACAAGAAAAGGACATTGAAAAAGGTTGGGAAAAATGCTCTAGAAGTCTAGTTGGCAGAATATTTGGAGAAAGGAAGGTGAACTTTACCGGACTCAAGAACACTATGGAAAAAGTATGGCCGACTAAAGAATCCTTCAAAGTGAGAGAGCTTGGAACTAATCTCTATCAGTTTGTTTTCGTGGCAAAGAGGATAAACTAAGGGTCTTGCAAGGAAAAGGGTGGATGTTTGACCAACAATATCTTATCCTTCGAGAGTGGAAGAAAAATATTCATTGTCCAGTTGGAAGTTTTGACAAGGTGGAGCATTGGATCCAAGCGTGGAACATCCTCTTCAATGGTTGACGAGACACCGTATTCAACTAAAACAAATTTTTCCTAAGGTAATCGACATCCTCATCCCAGAAAATAGAAGCAAAGAAGGAAGATACATGAAAATCTTGGCAGAAATTGATCTAAGTAAACCTCTCATGCGGGGGACAAAGCTGAAAATGCAAGACCAAGAGTGTTGGGTCAACTTCAAGTATGAAAATATGGCAGCTTTCTGTCAATACTGTGGCAAAATCGGGCATGTTGAGCGAATGTGCACAAATAGAAGAAAAGATGCAGAAAAGAATGAACTACGGGCTGGCCAATATGGAGAGTGGCTATGTGCTGTTGGAACAAGAGCTCACGGACGAGAAAAAGGGTGGAGTTCACATACCGAAAGGCAGCTAGCTAGTTACGCTGAAGGAGGAGAAAAGTGGCCTGTTAAGACCCAAAATCAAGCAATAGACTTGCAGCTGATGAATCAAGTTGAGGAAGCGGAAATTCACACCTTCGAAGTGGCAACGGAGGAACAAAAAATTGGGCGACCAAGCTGCTCCAACCTCGAAGTCTCAACTGGTGTGGAAGACCCGTATGTAGAAGCTGAGATTGGGAAGGAGAAATTGTTGAAGGAAACTCACAAGGAAACAAAAGACAAGTTGCAAGTGTTTGACTTAAGTGTGAATGAAACAAATAATAAAGGCAATTGTCAGCCATCAGTTTTTGACTTGGAGGGACAAAGCAACCAAACAAAACAAAGATTCCAATTCCCTTGAAACTAAATGAACATGTGTCAAGGGACCAAGCTCTTCAAGAAGTGTGCAGGAGACATCAGGGGAGGGACCGAGCATAAATTGGAACATTGTTAGTCAACCGAAATTGTCTTTGTCGGAACCAATCAAAATTCTTCAGCCGACTTTCATGGAGCTTGACATTCGGCAAGAGCAGGAGGTAGGTGTTAAATTAAATTCTGATCTACATTTGGTTAATATACCAGTCAGTCGTGAGCATTTAGTGAAGCAAACAAAAAAGGAAAAACAGGGCAAGAAGTGGGTAAGAAATGGATTGCAGAAGAGAAATTGGATTGCACCTCAAAGTAAGTCAAATGTGGGGTGTAAGCGACCTTGGCATCTTCAAGATGAAACATCCGAGTTAAAGGAGAATGAGAGCTCAGGGTTCAACAAAAGAAGACGTGAGAGTCAAGATACCATAATCAGTTCAAAGGTGGAGGAGGCCAGCCGTGAGTGGTCCCAACCCCATAAATGAAGCTATGTGTGTGGAATTGTAGAGGTCTGTGAGGGCCCTCTACAGTTTCCCAGTTGAGGGAAGTTATTCGATCCCACCTTCTAGAAGTTTTATTTTTAGCAGAAACAAAAAAAACAAAAAATTTGTGGCCACAGTGTGTCGAAAATTGAGGTGCCAAGGTAGGTGGAGAATTGTGCAACCGGATGGCACAAAAGGAGGATTGTTTGTCTGTTGGAATGAGAATATCAATGTTAAGCAAATAAGGTCAACTAGCTTTTGTATTCAGATGGAGTGTGAAAGTATAGAGGAGCATCAAATCTTTTGGGCAATTTTTGTGTATGCTAGTACCGATAATAAAGTAAGACAAGAGCAGTGGAGGTTTTTAGAACATCAAAAGCATGACTGGGGAGACAAGTGGATCATGGGCGGTGATTTCAATGATATCCTAAACCCCAATGAGAAGCATGGAGGTAGGCACCGCTCTGAGGCAAGCTGTCAACAATTTCAATCTTTTGTGAGCCAAATGGGTATGGAAGATATAACCTTTGTAGGAAAAAGTTACACATGGGCTAATAACAGAGCAGGAGAAGGTTTTGTTGAAGAAAGGTTGGATAGATTTTTTGGATCCCCATCTTGGATACTAAGTCATTCAAAGGCAAAGGCATATCACGTGAAGAGGCAATCATCTGATCACTCACTCATCTTGCTGGACTCAAACCCAAAAGAGCAAAAAGCAAAAAAAAGATTCATCTTTGATAAACGCTAGGTCAAAAAGGAAGAAGTAAGCAAGGTATTGGAGACAATATGGAGAAAGAAACAAAGAGGCACCCCAATGTATGAACTGTGTGTCAAAATAGGCCAAAGCAGAGTGGAACTCTTAAAGTGGAGCCAAGAACATGCGTAACTCAGTACACGAATCAATTGGATCAAATCACAAATGGAGAGCTTATCTAGACAAGGGGCAACAGAATTGGAATGCTCGCGATAATCAAAAGAGCTTCATTGTGCCTACAGAGATGAAGAGGTATATTGAGACAAAATCAAGAGTTCAATGGTCGCAAGAAGGTGACAAAACACAAATTCTTCCACGCCTCGACTATCAACAGAGGCGGCAAAACACAATTGAAAGATTCAAAGATGATGGAAGCCCGTGTGGAAGTATCCAAGAAGTGAAGGATGAAATTGTCACATTCTATGAGAAACTCTTTGAGACTTGTAGCCCAAACTTTCGCACAAAGATCTTGATGGTATCCCACCGCCGATCAATGAAGCGATGAACCAAAGGCTGGCTAGACCTGTAGAAGAACCAGAAATCAAAGCCGCTCTCTTTAAAATGAATCCAAACAAGGCCCTTGGGCCAGATGGTATGACTCCACTTTTCTTTCAATCTTACTGGCATGTGATTGGTGTAGATTTGTGTAAAGTCATAAATATTTTTTGAAAATCATAGAATGTCAAACAAATCAACCACACCGATCACACCGATTCCTAAAACTAAAAACCTCGAATTTATGGGAATTTTAGACCTATTAGCCTATGCAATGTAGTTTACAAAGTCATATCTAAAATACTGGCTGAGCGGTTAAAAGTTTGCCTCCCCAATTGCATAAACCCTTTCCAGGCGGCCTACATACTGGGAAGACAAATTCTAGACAATGTAGTTGTTGCACATGAGTGTATCCATGCCCTAAATGCGAAACATAGAGGTATCCAAGGGTGGATGGCCATTAAACTTGATATGGCTAAAGCTTATGATATGGTAGAGTGGGAATTCATGTGCGAGGTCCTGCAGAGAATGGGATTTTCTAGAACTTTTATTGGTTGGGTATGGCAGTGCATAAGTTCTGTCACTTTCTCTATTAATATTAATGGTGAAAAATGTGGGTATATCCAACCAACTAGAGGTATTAGACAAGGGGATCCACTATCCCCTTATCTGTTCTTAATAGTGTCTGAGGCCTTCTCAAACTTAATTAAACAGGCAACTCTAAGGGGGGAATATAGGGGCTTGAGAGTAAGCAAAAAGGGCCCACAAATAACCCATCTTCTTTTTGCAGATGATTCACTTCTTTTTTGTGAAGCAGGGGTAGAGCAAGCACAAAGAATCAAAGCCCTTTTATCCAACTACAGCAGATCATCCGCCAATCGTCAATCGAGAAATCACGCTTTCTTTAGTAAGAATATCCCCAATCAGAAAAATGGCCATTTGTCAGACCTTAGATGGCACCACAGAGCAGAAAAAGGCCGAATATCTTGGACTCCCAATGACTATTGGCAGAGCAAAAAAGGAGGTGTTCAAATATGTTGAGGACAAGGTGCATCAAAGAATTTCTGGAAGAATAGGTTTCTACTAAGCCGGAAAAAGTGCTAATCAAAGCAACATAGATGCTCTTCCCACCTATGTGATGTCGTGTTTCAAAATCCCCAAAGGAGTGTGCCAAAACATTGTCAAAAGGAACCTCAAGCTTCCCGTGGGGACAAAGAAGGTGAGCACGCCAAAATCCGTTGGAAAGCATGGCAGGATCTAACTTGGCCAAAAGAGGAGGGAGGCATGGGTTTCAAAAATCTACAACTTTTTAATGATGCACTAATAGCAAAACAACTCTGGAGGATCATAACCCAGCCGAATCTCCTCATGTGCAAGGTATTGAAAGCCAAGTATTTCCCAAACGGAGGTCTCTTAAAAGCCCCGGTTAACAACAATGCATCATGGTTGTGGAAGTGCTGGATGGGAGCAAGATATATGATCAACAAAGGGATGATATTTCAAGTCAGAGATGGCAAATCAGTCAGAATATGGGAAAATCCCTGGATCCCCAGTAAACCCAACTTCAAACCAACTTCCACCCCGAATTAGTGGGAGAGGGTTTCATGGGTTAGTGAGCTCATACTGGACAGGGGAAACCAGTGGAACGAGGAACTTGTACGCCAAATTTTCAATCCCCTAGATGCTGAAGCCATTGTAAGTATCCCTCTTCGATGTGACATCCATAATTATTGTAGAGATAAACTTGTTTGGCACTTCACAAAACATGGGAACTACACGGTCAAATCTGCATACCAAGAGGTTATTAAGGCACAACTTGGGGGACACCATCAAGCCGAGAGCAGTTCAACCAGAGAAACAACAAAACAAGCTTGGAAGAGCAGTTTGAGACTAGGTATCAAAGGGAAACTCAAACACTTCATTTGGAGATGCTAGCATAATATACTCCCCACAAAAGACCAGTTACTAAAGAGAGGCATTCCAGAAGATCCTAATTGTATTATGTGTGGAGAAGTTGATAAGACTTTAGAGCACGTTCTGTTCAAATGCCCTAGAGCTCAAAGAGTTTGGAAATTGGCATCGGTAAGATGGAATGGGTGGAAGGGAGAAAACTTCAGTTTCAAACAATGGTGGCCCCTAATTTGCAATGGAAGGAAGGGCTTCGTCATGCAAGACAGAGTTGAACTTACAGTTTATATTTTATGGATGCTCTGGAAAACCCGGAACCTATGGTTATTCCAACAAGAATGGAAAGAGGAGAGGGCAATAGTAGATCTAGCTATGGAAGAATGGTTGGAGTATCAAGAGATTTGTAGGAAAGAAAAAGATACATCCTAAGGGAAGCACTAGGAACAATCACCAATGTTCAATGGGAGCTACCCTAATCAAGTGCTTTCTGACAAGGTGAGACATCGACTAGAATTGAGAAAATATCTAATTGTTACAACATTAGAATATTTGATCCATTCTAGTACGAGAGATATAATTTGAAGCAAGCTCAAGTATGGTTTTTATATAATTTGATGTACAAGTTGATAGTCTTTGTTTTGTTTGCGTTATGATTGGATATTCCATCAACTGTTTTTCACTTAGCCTTAATGCAAGTGCTAAGGTCATCTTATGCCAGTGGGCAACTTGTAAATATCACAATTTTGGTAGTTAATATAACGATCGTTTCTTTGGAAAAAAAAAAACTTTTTGTAGAAACAATGCAATTGGAATTGGGGTCTTAGAATTCTAATTCTATGGCCCCAACTCGAAAGTACCAAACAAAGCCTAAGGAAACAGTTTCAAAAGCCTGAAATTTCTTTGGAGCTTTTAAATCAGTAGCAAAATTTTACGTCCCAATCAAAACTTGTTTCACTAGTAGTAAATGTCTAATTTGATCTAAATTTAGGTCATTATCAAATTGCCAGAACCTGAAGTTGACATCAGAGTTTGCAAAAGAACGAATGCCTGGCAGTAAAACAAAAGGCACAAGAACCAACAACTCTAGTAGTGACCTGATCGGCTTGCCAAAACACCAAATATCCAAATTGCTTTACTCCAACATTCTATCTCTTCAAGGAAAGCAGAATCAGCAAACACTAGGCATTACTATTGGGCTTGCCAAAACACCAAGAGCAGGAGCTTCTATCAACAGCACTCTAATCTGCTTTCTTGCAAGATCTAGTATAAAAAATTTCCAGAAAAATTCCAGTTAGTTTGACTAAAAAATACAAAATTTTCAAGATCCATCAAAATATTCATATCATTACTTGGATAAAAGTTTGATCAATTTGATAGGCATATTATGATGTGTGACCAATTTCTATTTCGATCAGAGCAAGTAGCCACAATATAACCAACTAATCCAACATGGATGCTGCTTGGTAAACATTGTCAAGGTAAAAGAGGATAATCATGGAAAAGCACGACAGTATGCAATTGCCATTGCGCCAAAAAAAGGGAAAACCAAAAAGAAAAACGGTTAATGTCAGTGCTTACTCATCACTTAGTTCACAAAGTGTTTGGATTGTAATAACTGCATTTGCTGTTTCTGTTTCCCTTGAAAAGATACAGTGTCGGAGTACAGCAATTTGAGATAAGTAATTAATAGGAAGTTCTTTGAAACATGCTCTAGACAAAGTCTTATCATCTCATTACAACATGTGAACAAATCAATGTTAAAGTAAAGCCAGTAAAGCTAAGGATGTGAGAACAGGAAGCTAGACAATTAACCATACGGGACAAGACAAGTCCAATCCAGTCATCAGAGAGGGTTTTAAATGTTCAAGGATCATATCATGATTGCTCTTCTGCTAGAGAGTTTATCGCTGGCTAATGATGCAAAATGTTCAAATATCATGAAGAACATTTAACAAAAAGATCAAAAGAATTAACTTTTTAATGTGCCTGGAACATAGATTATGTTTATTGCTGCTAATTCATGGGCAATTAAACACATGCTTCCTACCCATCGTGCTGCCAAAACATCAAGCAGATTAGTGATTGTTTCTAAAGAACAAACTGATTTAGGCAAAATTATTTTTCAAAGATGATCAATAATGAAATCGTTTGAAAAGAAATGTAAATGGCATTTGTTTCTGATTAACACGTAATAGCTCCACCAGGAATAATATATAAAACCTCAACATTAGCAAATGGGAGATGCTAGTACCTCAAGGAAGCTTGTAGTTCATGCGTAACCTGATCTAAGTACTTCTTCATCCTGGACAACTGCTCCTGATATAGCTGAATTTCCTGCAACTGAAACTTTATCCAATCCTCCCCAAAACCTGATTGTTCTTTAGGTTCCTTAATGAGGATAAACCCCTTCTTTAAAAGCTCTCTTGGTTGGGAACAATAATCAATTCTAAAACTTCTACTAGCCTGATGGATTTGTGATTGTTCTACATTTTTTGTTTTTGGCTCATTACCCCATACCATTTTACACAACTCAACTACTCTTGCTCCATGGGGTGTCAAATTCCCATGAGATTCTTTGGTATCCCTCTTATACATAATTTTCAAGCGCCTAATTTTCTCTCTTAGTTGATTTATGCTAGGTTTGAAATGGATTGAATCTCCAATAAGATCATGGAGGGCTCGAACATAACCTTTAGACATACCAACTCTGTCCATAACTTTAACCAAACCCTCAAGCAAGATAATGACATCATCATCACTCCATCTATCATACAGAATTTTCTCCCCATTAGCCTTTTCTGAAATCTTACTTGCAGATGGAGTATTATGACCTAAAGGCTTATTAACTGCAATTTTAGACTTGGAGCCTTGTGGTTTCTTTAGAGACTTCCCAACCTTAGATTCTGTTGGCAACACATTGCTTCTTTCCTTTTTCCCTGATAAATCCAAGTCCTCCCTTTCACTGCTTCCTTCAGTATCACCTTCAGATTCTGATTCATCATCTTCTTCCTCATTTCCCACAATAGTCTGCTTCTGATTATCATTGTTATCCATGTCTCCTGAGGATGAATTTTCTTCTTCCTCTTCAGGATCAGATTCATATTTTTCCTCATCTTTCCCATCCTCCTTGGCACTATCATGCGCAGAAGATAGGCATGACTTCTTCACTTGCTCCAGCTCAAATTCAGAACACGATTCTTGTGGTCTGGATTCTCCATTTTTGTCAATGGTTGCTCTAGATTGAATTCCTCTACTCTGAAAAAGGAAAAAGTATTTTAAAAAAAAAAAACTTCAAAACACACATAGCTTCTGATTATCATTTGAATGCCCCTTTACCATCATAGTCTGCTTGTCATTGTTATTCATGTCTCCTGAGGATGAATTTTCTTCTTCCTCTTCAGGATCAGATTCAGATTTTTCCTCATCTTTGCCATCCTCCTTATCACTATCACGTGTAGAAGATAGGCATAACTTCTTCACTTGCTCCAGCTCAAATTCAGAACATGATTCTCGTGGTCTGGATTCTCCATTTTTGTCAATGGTTGTGCTAGATTGAACTCCTCTACTCTGAAAAAGGAAAAAGTATTTAAAAAAAAAAAAAATTCAAAACACATAAAGTGTCATATTTTGTCCTGTCTAAATCAATTCAACATAAATGTGCAAGCTATTCATTTGTATTATTAAAGGTTAGCTTTCTCCTTGGCTCCTTAAGTCACGTCACTACTCTTTTGCAATCCTGTGATCGATTTTCCCTTCTAATTATATGAATTTCAATGCATTAAGGTGATTGTGTGAAATTTCAATTGCATTATAGTGATTTTAGCAGTTTGTTCATTTTCTGTCCAAGTCAAATTATATCTCATTTCACCAATGAATGGTGTATCTATATGTAATAAAAAGCCAACCTTTTAGTGATTAAGGATGTATGGTAGTGAAATAAATCCATATATTCTACTGAGAAAATGCTTAAGATATGCAAAGCTATACATCACATTAATCTTTACTACTTCTCAAATCAGAGCAGGAAACATATTCATATAAGTTTACTACTTCTCCTGGAATAGAATTTTAACTAACTTCCTTTTCTTCCTCTCAAACAGGAGAAGAGAAGATCAATTAAAGGCAGGTTGGTTTACCTTCTTTTCTTCTTCCCCTCCCAAATCCAAGTCTTCATGGTCGTTGCTTGCTTCAGTATCACCTTCAGATTCTGATCCAGATGAGTCATCATCTTCTTCCTCCTCTACCACCATACTTTGCTTGTGATTACCATTTGTGAGCTTCTCTCCCAAATCCATGTTGTCGTGTTCATTGCTTGCTGCAGTATCTTCAGACTCTGACTCAGACGATTCATCATCTTCTTTCCCATTTACCACCTTAGTCTGCTGGTTATTATTGATAGTGTCTCTGGAGGATGATCTTTCTTCTTCCTCTGCAGAATCAAGTTCAGGCTCAACACCTTCAGGGGTATCAATGTTTTTAATTAAGGGTTGCCCAACTTCAGAAATTAGTTCCTGTGGAAAAAAAAATAGAAATTAAAAAACCAGTGACAAGCTTTTTCCTTAGCTTCCTAAATTATGTTACCCACATTTGAAATCAGGTTAATGATATTCCCTTGTAATTCTGTTAAAACTTTTTTTTCAATTCTAATGATCTTAGACTTCATTGAAATGATCACTAACAAACTAACATATACTATTGGAAAATTCCCAAGGTTCAAATAACTACCCACCAAATTAGTCTTTTCTACTTCTCAAATCAAAGCAAGAATCATATATATCACAATAATACATGTTCTGGATTTGTTTGTCAGTATTACAATACATACCCAATGAACTTTTCACTACAACTAACCTTTTTCCACTTGTAAACATGGGAACAAAAAAGGAACTGAAACTATTTGTCTTACCTTGCCTTGTTCTTCTTTTCCTGACAAAGCCAAGGCCTCTTGCAAATTGCCTCCTTCACCATCTCCAACAGATTCAGACTCAGATAAATCATCTGCTGATGAACCATCTTCTTTCCTTTGGGAATCTGATTCAGATTCCTCCATGCCTTCATCACCACCCTGCCCTTCTGCTCCAGAATCTGATTCATATTCCTCCATGTCTTCATCACCCTCGTGCTCTTCTGCTTCAGAATCTGATTCAGATTCCTCTATGTCTACATCACCCTCGTACTCTTCTGCTCCAGAATCTGATTCACATTCCTCCTCATCATTGTCACCTATTGGAGTATCAACAAAAGGGCACAATTTCTTGAGTAACGGCTGCTCAACTTCATCAGATGGCGCTTGTGATTTAAATTCTTTATTTTCCTCAACGGTCGCTCTAGAACGAACAATCCCCATAACCTAGACAAAAGCCAAAGAACATTAAAATCGCAAATCATATCAGATGTTAACTTGTCTAAATCAAATAAAACATATTTTATGAAAAAAAATTCCAAAGTACTAGAAAAAAGTAAACTTTTTCCTCTGCCTTCTAATAAAGCATATAACTCCGATCTTCCCATCAAATGATTGATTTTTCCCTTAAAACTTCATCGGCATTCTAAAGATTTTAACACTAGCTTCAAACATCACGTCCGATTGTTGCTTTAGTTATTTTCTGCCGCCCAAAATACAAAAAAGGAAAACATCAAACTATTGTCTCATCTTTCTCATTAACGTTGTATCTATATGATTTTAAATATCAAAACTTTCCAGCAATTCAGGGTTCATGCCATCAAATTAAACTTACAAGAAATATAGGAAACGTTGATATCCTACTGAAGAAGGTTGGCCAATTTCAGCATTATATGGTAAACACTATCTCACTAAGACAAACCCATCTGGGCTGACCAAACAAATAGTTGAAAGAAACCACAATGAACCTAAGTAGTAGTGACAGATAATCCTTACCTGCCGATGAAGGAGACAAAGAGGCCTCCCTGTATGTCCTCTTCTGCGAGCACCCCTGATAGACGGCGGGAAAACAAAAGCAAAAACCTGAAAAGTCTACAGTTACAAAAGCAATTCTGACTGTTGCACTTGCACTTCCATATGGAAAATAGAAGATCAAAAGAAAATAATAGATCCTTCTGAATTTATCCTGTTAGTGTTGGGTCATCAAACCGCGAAAGTGCCTCGGGAATGCAAAGGGGTTTTAGAAGCAGCAGTCAAAAATTGAAAGCCTTGTTCCCAGGTCCCAAATCCCAATCCTACCCGGATTCCACGAGTTATTTCCCTTATTATTGATTCAAAAAAAAAAATTTAACCGGGCTTTTATATTTTCGGCTGCTCGTCAGCCTTCCCGCTTTGTGGGGTCCCTTTTCTCCTAATGGGATTTTCCCGCTTTGTCGGATTTCCTTGCCCATCTGTGGGTAATTGTTTTCATGCTACGCCATACACAGAATGACATCACGTAAGTTTTTTTCATGCGCTCGCATATCGCCATTGGCCTCTTTTTAATATAATATTGTTTCTGGAAAAAAAATTAAAATAAATATTATTATTTTTTTTTATTCCATTTCTACTGAGAAACCGACTTCAATAGAAATATTTTTTTTAAAATTAATTTTAATTTAAAACTAATTAATTAGTTTTTTAACCATATTTTATTTGAAAAAATTCGAAAATAATGTAATATCCAGAACTAAATTCTTCATAGTCGATATTCTGTATATCCACTTCAATTTAGTATTATTTTTTAAAAGTTTTTAATTAAAACTGAGTTAATTAGTTTTTGTACTATATATTAGTAATTTTTTTTTGAAAATAATGTAAATTTGAACAATAATTTTGCAATAATTTGTTGTGTATTATTACGAGTGTTTTTTCAAAAAATTGTATAAAAAAATATAAATTAAATAAATACTAATTCTTGAAAAATTCTTTTATTTTTAAAGAAATCGATATTTGAGATATCGACTTTAAAATCGATATTATGGATATCAACTTTAAAATCGCTATTCCAGATAACCACTTTGAAGTCGAAATCCCAGATATTGACTTCATACAATTTATGAAAAAGAAAACTTAGCCCTAAACCCCCTAAACCTCCTAAACCCTAAACCCTAAACCCTAAACCCTAAAAACTGAACCCTCAACCCTTAACCCTAAACCCTAATCGAATCTAAATTGCCATAAGAAGTTGATTTCCTAAATATGCCATTTTTAATGGTCTAAGGTGGGATGCAATAGTGTTAGGAGGAAGGGGGGTTGGGCAGCGCATGGCATGTACGAAAACCCTAAGTCTTTACATTCCAAATATTATTACAGAACAAAATTATAAAAAATATGTACGAAAATTTTATATGTCTTTTTACGATTTCTTTAAAAATAAAAGAATTTTTCAAGAATTAGTATTTATTTAATTTATATTTTTTTATACAATTTTTTGAAAAAAAACTCGTAATAATACACAACAAATTATTACAAAATTATTGTTCAAATTTACATTTTTTTCAAAAAAAAATTACTAATATATGGTACAAAAACTAATTAACTCAGTTTTAATAAAAAACTTTTAAAAAATAATACTAAATTGAAGTGGATATACAGAATATCGACTATGAAGAATTTAGTTCTGGATATTACATTATTTTCGAATTTTTTCAAATAAAATATGGTTAAAAAACTAATTAATTAGTTTAAATTAAAATTAATTTTAAAAAAAATATTTCCACTAAAGTCGGTTTTTGAGAAACCGACTTTAGTAGAAATGGAATAAAAATATATATATATATTTATTTAATTTTTTTTTGAATCAATAATAAGGGAAATAACTCCGGATTCCACACCACTGGGATTGGGAATACAATTTCAGTCTCGGGTGTTGCAGCTTAGTTGAATTCTTGTCCGTTCACCATGTCTTCCACTTTCCAAAGATTTCATCAATACTGGTTGGTATCAGGTGAAATTTTTACACAATGTTTTTGGTTTTTTTTTTCCCTTCCCTGTTGAAAAAGGTCATATGAAATTACAAAAACATATTTCTAATAATTTATGCCCAGTAATAATTGTTGTAAAATAAAATTTTAGTAATCAGTTGTATATTATTAAATTACACCAAATTTTAGGGTCCGTTTGAACACATTGTTTTTATTTACAAATAAAAAAATTATTAAATAAAAATAAACTATCTAAACATATTTTTATTTTAAAATTTAAAATTCAAATTTTTTCACTCAAATTACTCTCACATTATTTTAAAAAATTTCCCCTCTTATTTTTCTCTCAAAAAAAAATTTTCTATCAAAAAATACTTATCAAAATTTTTACACATTTCAATACAACTTTTTTCATTTACAAATAAAAATATCTTATCCAAACTGACTTACAAAGGCATCTATCAAACTACATACACACAGAGTGTGATTTTATATTTTGGTCAATATTAAACTGTGAATGACAAAATTTATCAGGTGAGTTTACATATATTATGATTACCCAAACTAATGGCTAATGCACTCATATGTTGTAAAATGTCGTATATTGATTGAAATGGAAGAATGAAATAAAGTTGCACGACAATAATTCATAAAGGTTTGAGAGTGAAATATTAACCTTAACTCACTAAAAATTGTCAGAAATAATTTAATTACATAAAAAAAAAATTTGGCATAGATTTATAAGATTGACTTGTTTAATCTCTTTCTTTCGTATCCCTCTACCCTCTGATGAAGTGGTTAGTGTTTGACGTTTGAACTTGAGGGAGGTTTTGTTTACTCCATAAATATAAAGAATTTAAATTTATAATTAAAGGAATTGCAAATTTTAAATTAATTCACATTCAACCACAAAATTCATTAACATAAATAAAGCGCAATATCATCAAGTATTTCTACACTTGAAAATAGGGTATTCAAAATCAATGAACTAATTTGAATTTGATCCAATTTAAATATTTCAGATTGGGTCGAGTTAAATTTGGGTCGTATCGGTTTTTTATTCTTTTTTATTGTTTTTTTTTTATATATAATGTTAGGTAATTTAATTTAAGTTTGAAATTAATAGTTTCATATTAAAAAATTATCTATTTTTATATAAAGATAATAAATAAATTTTATCTAAATATTTTAATTTGTGTATTTTTCATGTAAATTAATTTGTGTATTTTCATATAAATATTTTAATTTATTTTGTCACAAATTGACTAATTTTAATTAAAGAATTATTTGAATTGTCAAAAAATACTAATTTATATTTTATAACTAATGTTAGTTATTTTTGAAAGAAAAAAAATTACAAAAATTTTTTTATTTGGATTAAAACGGATCGAATCAGATCGGATCAATTTGATCTGATTTGTTTTTTATCCTATCCAATATGTGAATCAAAATGAAAACCCATAGAGTTAGATCGAAAGTTACTCTTGGTATGCGAAATGGGTACAAATTAACATTAATAATAATAATAGTAGCATTTTTAATGACTTTTATAAGTCTGATGTAATAAGCATGAATAGATAAAATCATCCATTATTATTTTATATTTTTTTAAAAGTGTGATAATTAATTTTATTTTTTTTTATTAGGTCCAGCCAGTGACGCGATGGGTAAATCTGCTTGGTCTGTTGCTATGACGAGCTGTGCAAGTAGAGATCGACAAATTAGGGTTGTAGTTCTCTTAACTAGTTAGTAGCTAGAAGGCGCCGGTCCCAATGTGTTGGGGTATGCCGGTCCCGTTTTATCGGGTTTAGGCCTTAACCAATCCCTACTAGAGTTAGGTTTTTTGTGTTAGAGTACGTCCATTTAAGGCTAGTCATTTTATGGACACTCTATGTAATGTGTTAATTGGGGATTCTCACATTAATACAATCAGTTTGTTTTTTTAAAAAAATAAAAAACAAAAGGATATAGTTAATTATTTGTTTAATGTTCTTAAGAGTTTGATTAATAATTTTTTCTTATTTTCACTTACTACATATTAATATTCTCTCTACCCTAAAAAAAAGGAGTCTAATTTTTAAAAAAAATTATTTCTAAAAAATTTCATTTTTAATGTGAAATTTCTCATTCAAAATAATAATAATTGGCAATTGACATAAGATTTCTGAATATAGACATCAATGCCATAAAGGAAATTGGTGTTGCTTTGGATGCCAATTTTGAATAAGGATGACAAATTACCTCCGACCCGACGGGTTCCCCGAACCCGAACCCGGTCAAAACCCGATTGACCGGGTTTTTTTCGGGTTCGGGTTCGGGTTCGGGGATGGGAATGAAACCCGGGGTCGGGTTCGGGGGTACCTATACCCGCCCCGAACCCGACCCTGAATGTTCGGGTTCGGGGAAAACCCGATCCCCGAACCCGAAAAAAACCCGATCCCGTCCTTTATATATTTTTAATATTATTTCATGTTTTAATTTTTATATTTAGTATTTGTCACTTGTAAATATGTAGCAAAGTTGATTTAGAAAAAAAATACTACTTGAAATTAAGAACTTCATTTATCCATTTTTTATTTATGTCTATTTACTCATTCTAATTATACTTTTGCCACAAGCTATTACTTCTATTCACCCCCAACAAATATGCAACATAATATTTCCTTGCCACTCGTGTTTGTAAAATAAATAATTGAGCATATCAACATAACTTTTATTTAATAGTGGATTCTCTTTGTTTAAACAAAAAGAAATTAAAAATAAATTCTTTTTTTTAGGGGAACAAAAAGAATAAGTATAATTATTTTTTAGTACAATTAACTAATTATAAAAAATTTAATTTTTGCTTTTGTACTCTATTTTACTTCAAAAAGAAAGGAACTTCCTTCTAATAGTACAAAGATTATGCTTCAATAGTTATTTGTCTTGTAACCTTCCAATGAACCACTTATAATGTAATGATGTTAAGAAAATAATTAATAAGCATTTTATATGTCATAACTATGCTTTGCAAGTCTAATTAACTATTTGAGATTGTAAGCTATGAGTTATAATTCATACATTTATACATACATATTAAGTCATCATTAAATTCATAACTCATAGAGTGTATGATTCATCATTCATACAAATTACATTGAGTTATATTTATACATATAAGAAGTGTTATATATATATAAATATAAGATGATGGAGCTACTTAAGTAAAAACTAGTGTTTTGAGCATTTGACCAATTGATTTGTATTACTATTACATATGACATGTATTATATTAGTTTTACTCATATATTAGAATTGATTGAATATAATATAAGAATTGAAGAAATAAACATGTTTATAATTTTAAATGAAATAAAGTTAAATAATAAGCAAAATGTTGTTCTATATAGTGACACCATTTTTACTTTTAATAATCTTTGTGACATTGTATATGGTCATAGTGTTTCATATACACTAATCTTAAGAACTTTATAAATTTTTTCATTAAATTATTGCTTCTTTTTTTTCATTAAATTGCTGCTTCATATTTATTTATATGTACTTTATCAAAATATATATAAGATTATGGAGCTAATTAACTAAATGCTAATGTTTTGAGCATTTGACCAATTGATTTGTATTGCTAGTACATATGACATGTATTTATATTAGTTTTACTCATATATTAGAATTGATTAAATATATATAAGAATTGAATAAATGAACATATTTATAATTTTGAATGAAATAAACTTAAACAACAAACAAAATGTTTTTCTATATAGTGACACTATTTTGTACTTTTAATAATCTTGGTGACATTGTATATTTCCATAAAACAACCATTAGATAATAGATGTTGATGCTTCAATTTGTAAGAAAACGCAGAAGCATTTGAATGTCCTTTATTAAAAGATATATAGTCCTAGTGTTTCATATATACTAATTTTAAAAACTTTATTAATTTTTTCATTAAATTATTGCTTTTTTTCCCATTAAATTACTGCTTCATATATTGTTTAGTTTTATTGAATTGTTAAATAAGTCAAATATTTATAACTAATAAGTTTGATTTGATAATTGTAATATAATGGCATTAGTGTAGTAATTGAGATATTAAAATAGTAACAATAATATTAGTACATTACATCATACAAGGAAATTTTTTTTATTAAAAAATGTAAAAATTATTGCAAAATAAGATAAATATATGAAAAATAAAATTGTTTCACAGTGGTTTCGGATCGTTTCGGTTGGGGTTCGGTTTTGGGATCGGTTTGGGGTTCGTTTCGTACTCATGGAACCCAAACCCGATCGGGGTCGGGTATGGGGTTTAGTAAAACCCGATCGGGTTCGTATAGGTAAAATTTCGTTCGGTTCGTTCGTTCGGTTCGTTCGGGTTCGCATAGCAACCCGACCCCGAACCCGGAAATTGCCATTCCTAATTTTGAATGTGTCATGGAGGAGAAAATTATTATTGTAGAGGGACAACGAAATTGATTGGGTTTGGTTGGGTTGAGTTTACAATTTTGAAAACAACAGTTTATTTGGTATTATTAGCATGTCATGCATGATTTTTTTGTCGTCTCTTGAGTACGCATTTCCCCTTCTTACATGCATCCTTCCAACAAAATGTAATTGATAGGTGAACAAATATTTCTTTCTTATTCATTTTTTCATACGACAAATGACCATGTAGAATCTATTGGCATAGTAAAAGGTAAAAGTATTTATTATTTCTATTATTATTAAATAAGAATTTATTGCAAATATCATGAAATTAGAATTGTCATGGAATTGAATATTATTTCTATAAAATTTTAGTTAAATTTTATGAATATTGTCTATAACTTCGATTCATTTCCAATGTTTTGTTAAAAATATAGTGCCTTTTTTTAAAGTTTATATTTAAAACTTTTGTTTGCTTTGAATAAAGAGTGCATTTTTGAACAAAATTGAGTAATATTCATATATTGTCATTATTAATAATAACAACACAAGTTTCAGTATTAAAAAGTAATGAAAAAATAAAAAATTACATTGGAATAGGGAAAAGAAGTGATTATTATTATTATTATTATTATTTAACTAGACGAAATGTGAGATGCTATAAATAGTGTTATTGGAGTACTTTCGTTTAATATTCTAATGAATAGTTTAAAATTATATTTATTATAAAAATCATTACTCTATATAAAAAAGAAATAGATTTTTTATTAAAAAATTTTAAACAACTAATCAAAAGTTTAGATTGAAAAAAGTTATTCTTTTAATTTAATCACGGCTCCAGTGAAAATAGATGTGATCTTTTTTGGAATGGAGGAAAGAATTGGAATTAATAAAATGTATTATGAAATTTTATCAAAATTTTATTAAAAAATATATGTTTTTTTGAATATTCTAATTTAGTAATTTTAATGAGTTAGCCCATCAAATTTTGTTCAGGAAGAAAATTATTTTTAGTTTTTTCCAATTATAAAGAAAAAGAGAAAAAATACACACACACACACACACAAACCTTCCCATCTTCCTGATTGCCACTTCTAAGAAGTCCCGCGGCAGAGTTTAGTCTGCCTATCATTCCATCCATGTCAGTTGTCACTGCTGTATTGTACAAAAATTTCCAAAGATTGGTTGTATTTTAAAATAATATTTATAAAATAAAAAATATATTAAAAAGTACAAAATTTTATTAAAAAACATTTCAAAACATTACCAGGCAATTGTGGGAAATTTACAAATATAGCACATTTGACTATTGACTTTACAAAAACAGCATCCACATTTTTTTCTTTACTCTTATAGCACTTGAAGGAAACTAAAGACTACATTGCCCCTCAATAACGCCCACACGAATCCAAAAAGCCATACAACAGTTGGCAAGTAAAAAACCGTTCTTCTTCTTGATTTCATTATACACAATCCATTCGAAATATCAGAGGCGACCATTCTTCTTCCAAACCTTCATCTTTCTTCCTCATTTCCTTAGTTTTCTTTTGCTTCATAGCTTTCTTCAAAAGCACTTTTAGAACCCATTCCAAATCAAGCTTCATGGCACGCACAAAGGGAGGACCCTCATTTTCCATCAAGAAGTTAGCGATCGCGACAAAGAAGAAGGAAGCACACGATCACAAGGTCAGTGGAATTTTGATTATAAATTGTCATTTTATTCTTCGTATATAGTGTGTGTTGATATTATGAATACGAATTTGAACTGGGTTGTCTAAATTTGGTCAAGAAATTGGTCGTGCAGTGGTCGATTACTGGTCGAGCCCTAGGTTGAGTGGGGTGGTCGAGCAGTGTTCGACCACTAAATAGGTCAATTTTTTAGTCGAGTTCATAGTCAGCCAAAAATCGAGTGCAAGGTTAAGTCGAGTTTTCAGTTGAGCATTAAGCTAGTATTGGTCGAGCCACTGTTGTCATCAGGTGAGCATTAAGTTAGTCAAGTGATAGGTTGAGTATATTGGTTGAGCGTGCTTTACAATTTGTGATATCAATCGAGCATTAATCTAGGTTGAGTGATGGGTTGAGTTTAGTTGAGCAACTTCACAGAAAATTTCTGTGTTGTGCTTGACCTGATACTAGACCTATAACTCGACCTAGCTTACATCTTCATGATAGGTTAAGTTGAGTATCAGGTCGAGTCAATGAGCAAGTTCTATGTTATAGGTCGAGCTATATACTAATTTGCTTGTAATTCTTTTCTCAATACCCTCTCAAGAAGCAAATAGTGGTTCAGGGTGATTTTTTCAATGCCAAGGTTTCGCAGTATTGCTACTATGAAGCAAATATGCTGAGGATAAGGACCAAACTAACCGAAACGCAGAAGCACATACTACGAAGGGAGAGTTGCCTAGTCAGAATTACGTTGGACCATGAGCATATGTTTTGGTGCAAATAGATTATCCACAGTGTGCTATTGAGGCAACTTAGAATAGACGAGGAAAACAAGGTGGACAATAGCATATACTTTAACTTCATGGGTAAGAAGGTTAAATTTAGGAGGAGGGAGTTTGCACTAATCACTGGCCTGAAGATGGAAGACTTTGTACGTGAATATGTGAAATTCCAGGCACCCGATGGTTCGAGTCTAATTAGTAAGTATCTGACCAGTAAAGGTAGGCACGAAGACACAACATACACTGACGTTTTCAAAGCTTATGATCAAATAAATGCAAGCTATTCGGACGATGTCGTAGTGTCACTTATGTTGTTATTGCTGTACACATCAATCCTTGGGGCACAGAAGAGAAACCATATTGAAGACGAGATGGTTTATCTGTGCTGTAATTGGAGGAAGTTCGATGAAATGCCGTGGGGCAAAGAATCTTACCTGGCTACTGTGAATAGTGCTAGAAAGGCTATGATCAATGCCTTGAAACAGTTTATGGATGTTGATAATAGGACGTACACCGTTGGTGGATTTCCAGTGGCTTTAGGGGTAAGGATTGCTAACGCACAACTTGTTTTATTTTAGTTTCTTCTTACGTTAAGTTGAAAAAACTAATTATTTTCCAAATCTGAACTTGAATCGCAGGTGTTCGCATATGAGTTGATGCCTCATTTTGAACAATTTTCCTTAGTTTAAAAGGTCAAAACCTCTGGATGCAAGCCAAAGATGTTCAGGTGGAAAGGTGTCAAGACACACTGAGGTGTCCAAGAAAAAAATCAAGTCTGGTCCAAACGGCTAGTTAGTGCGGATGTATGATTTGATAATTATACTTGTCTTTCAATCCATGTTTAAATTTCACAACGTGTTAGGTCATTTGTTACCACATTCTGTATTTCAGAAGGTTAAAATCACATAAATAACTCCAACTCTTGAAGAAGCTACACAATTTTGAGTTGAAAGAAGAAAGAAAAAGGAGAAGCTAAAAAAAATGTGGAGTCTGACAGTGAAGAAGAATAAAAAGACAAACGTCAAAAAGATAAAACAGAAATCCCTCATGAGGGCAGGGTAGGAGCCGAAGATGATGCCAATCTTTTAAAGACAGGGGAGGCACGACGGCCGTCTGTGAGTCAGCTGCTTGAACATCAAGAAAGGTCGGAGGCTCGTATAGCCAAATTGGAAAATCTGACTAAACAGCTATACGCAAGTATCAAAAAGCTGACACATATTGTCGAGCAGCTATTATCGGGAAAAAATAGAAATGAAGGTTATGGGGGTACTATGAGAAGAATGAGGAACCCACCGACATTTCAAATGTGTTGGATGTTGTTCATCGACCCACCGATGACCATAAGACTCCATCCATTCCTGTCATAGTTGAAATTGAAAGTCCTCCCCAACCCCGATGAAGTCAAAAGGCGAAAAGGACCGTATCATACATGGAAAGGACGGTCTGGGGGGGGGGTATTAACTTGGGCCCCATTTTCAGCATCGAATATCCCACTCCCGTACCTTCAATAGTTAGTCCCCAATTCAGTTTCCAGGAGTTCCAACCAAGCTACGAAGATATTGCAGACATGCATAAGTGGCTTAATCATATGAAGCGGCTTCTGTGGACTCCTATTTTTTACCTTGATTTAGATTTGCTCAAGAAGATGCTCGAAGTAGATGAGTGGCTTTCAAGTGAGGTAATACCTTTGTGTTTTTCCCTTTAGGTTAGTCATTGACAAAAGTTGGGTTCGAACATAAGATTATCACTCATTTTCAACATCTGAACTTATAGACGTCCATGCTTTGAAGAGGATCCTGATAATGGGCCATAAAGATGTTTTCATCATGGAGATGTATTTCAATGTAAGTTATTTGTATACCTTACTCATTTTTCTGGCTATATAGTTGCATTCTTAACATGGTTAGTTTACTTGTGTTCGCAAACTAGTATGAAGACATTATACGCAACCAAAGAGGCTCCCACACACGAAGATTTGGCCATGAAGCAATTTGTAGATTTAGTGTAGTATGAAATTGACTGCGGCGAGGTGCAACATGTTTTATTCCCCATCCATATACATGGCAATCACTGAATGTTGGTGATGATAGATATTCATGGGAAGAGAATCCATGTGTTTAACCCACTGGACTAAGAGGGAATAAGTGACAAATTAGAGTATTTTGTGCAAACCATGCCCAAAATACTCCATGCATGTGAATTTCGAACCTATCGGGCCAAATCATCATCAAGCATGGATATTGTCAAGTTGTCGTCGAGCAGGGATTGGTTCGTCAAAAACAGGGGTTAGTGTTTCGGCCATTCGGACTATGTTTTATTGTACTAGGTGGTCAGGTTGTTGAAGCCCCCAAAATTAATTCAGATCTTTAGACTAGCTACAATTGATTTGTAGTAGTAGCGGACAAGTTCGAATCCCACAGGGAGCTATGTGTTGAGGTGGTTTCTTAGCAATTGAGATAAAAAGAGAAATAAAAGAAGAAGCTTAGTACCAAAAATAAAAGAAAATTATAAAAGAAATTACTATAAATATGTAAAAAAAATACTTTAGTCTTACCAGGCTCCGATCCAAGGAAGTGTAGTTTTACCGAATATATCTAGATCATAGGATTCTAAAGACATTTTTTCATTCAAGCATTTAACCGAAAATTTCGCAGGATAGCCATGACAAAATTTAGAGTTTTCCTATTCTATTTGTTTGAACCTAGCATTCACAACAAACCTTATCGATAAATGATCAGCGATAGCGTTGCATATCATTTGATAGTAGCACTAAGAACTTTGAAAACAGTTAAAACAAAAACCAACAATTGAGATAGCTGCAATTGAAAATCTTTGTATCATTAATTCCCTTTAAATCATAAATGCATGATTACTGTCACTTTACACATGCAAAAGATTTAAGTGCTACTTGTACTAATTGTTCCTGATAATTACGATCAAGAACAAATAGATAGCTATAGGAAGAAAAATGAAAATAAGTTGTTAATTTATTTATCATTCAAAATCCATAAAAATAGAATGCAAGAACTAATGATTACTTGAATGCAAAAGATTATGAAACTATAAACAAAACCTCACTAAATATATTGGCATTAACACCCCTGGGAACGGAATAAAAGTAATCTAGCCAGACATGGTGGCAAAACTATTTTAACTTTATTCTAAAAAGAAAGAAAAGTACAAAAGAAATGAAAAATTCTGCAGAAAATTGAAGGAAAAACTTATGTCTTCCAATTTCACTAACCCTCCTATTTATAGTCTTATTCTCTAACAACCTCCCTAAAGACTTCCTAAATCTCTCCAACAAATCTAAGTCTTTAAACCTTAAATTCCTAACCAACCATCCTATCCTATCTAATCTTATCTAATCCTATCAATTGTCTTCAAATCCATTCTAACTTGAATTACAAAAGTTGAAATCAAAAGACAAATTCAAATTTTGAAATTCAAGTTATCAGCTCATCGGTTCTTTATCTCAGCTCAAGACGTGGTCATGTGCATTTTCTTGACTTTCACCTCCAAGACTTCATCCTTTAAGGCGTGGGCAAGCTTTAACCAAAATAGTCTTCTATTTTGGCTCCAAAAGTGCTTCTCCAAAAATCATCTAAATCTCCATTAAATTCTATTTTTTCGCCTTAGTTCATCAACTTTACTCCCTGGGACAAAAACACCTCAATTTAGCCAATTTCATACCAAATAAAGTATTAACATCATATTTTTGCTTCTATTAAATGGTAACAAATTAGATCCTATCACTAGGTTGTTACAATATTTTTATGACTAAGAAGGGAATTGCTCTGTTTATTTTAGAACTGGAAACTGTGGTATCTTTGTGTTGAAATGGGCTGAATTCATCGTTCACGGGTTGCCACTCGAGGCGATTAATCCTGATTGCGTAATGGATGTGCGCATGTATCGGCAACGCTATTAATCCATGCAAGATAAGAAGACCAACGAAATGGAAAACCATCAAAGAAAAAACGTAAATGATTCGAGCCAATGGGTAGTTTACATTTTAGTACAATTGTAAATATATATTTGTTTCATATGTATATACATATATTCATTTTGTATTTGGTTATTTGAACATTCAAAATATACAAATTTGTTATTGTCTATTGTACAATCATTTGATATTACGGTTGTGTGCATGTAATTATTGGATTTTGAAAGTTAGACTTCATTTTTATTAATGCTCGCCTAAAACTATATTTCGCTCAACCATAGTCTCGACCATATAAAAAACAAATTCAACCTCATTTGGTCGAGTTTCACGTTGATCTGAGAGTCGAGCAGGAAACAATAAAGCTAATAATTTTGCTTCACTTCATTGGGGTCGAGTTCATAGTTGAGTAAGCAGTCGAGTGTTATGTGAGAAAGTTGGTCGAGTATTTATTAGGTCGAGTTTTAAGTCAAGTATAAAGTCGAGCGGGAACAGAAAATCAGATATTTTTGTTTCACTTAATTGGGGTCGGGTTCAAGGTCGAGAAGAAGGTCGAGTGTAGGGTAAAGATGTTGGGCAATATTTTTTAGATTGAGTTTTTGATCTAGCATGAGATTGAGCGGAAAACAGAAAAACCAATTAATTGTTTCAATGTTGAACATAAATAGTACTTGTAAATTTTTCATTAATTTCACGTAGTAGATCACACTAAACAGCAAATGTTACAAAATTTAAGAAAACACTTTGAATTAGAGAATGGATTAGACCAATTACGAGTGCAAATCATAGCAAATCACAGCAAAAACAACAAATGTTAAAATATATCACATATAATTACGAATGGATTACAGAATTCCGAATGTGTATTTACATAGTACGCAAGCAGTTCATTTTTTCTACCTACACACAAATGGATTAGAGCAAGTTTTACGGTTGTGCTCACTCCCTCCACAGTGACCAAATTTCTTTGAAACTCTCTCCTCACCTGTTGAAGGGATTCTCTATTTCTTGCGTCTATCACTCTTAGACCTTGGTTCAGGAGGAACTAGTTGCATAGATAGAATTTTTTCAGGCACAATCCGATCCTGAAGTTCACTAACTGGGAGAATGAGCTCTGTATAAGCAGATATGAGTGCTTTAGTCAAATAAAATGATGAGCATAAAGAGTAAGGGTCACTTTGCCAGTGACGGGCTGCAGTTAACTCATGAACACATGGGAGTTAATCCATATCAAACACTCGATACATACATGTTCTTTGAAGCAAATCGACTGTAGAAGTACGATTTGCTATGTCTCATACATACTACTAGTGTATATCGACATGTTCAACGACATAAGATTGTGCCGCTCGCATTCTAGATGCAAGCTCATTTTCAATGTGGGGAGTTGTTTGTGTTTTTAGCTCGCTAACTGCTGTACGCCTTTCATAATACCATCTCTATAGCGTGCTTTGAATTTACTCGACCAAACAATGAATTGGTAATTCTCGTGCATCCTTCAACAATGCGTTGAGACATTTTGCAATGTTGGTGGTCATTATAGTGTACCATCTCCTTTCGAAACGTGCCATTGACCACCGTTCAATGCCAATCTCTATTAAATAAATGCACACTCGTGAATTTTGCAACAAAAGAATTCTGCACATGTCATTGAATTCGGCAAGAGTGTAAGCTTTTGTAGCCTTACAGTATACAAGAAGCACCTTTTTGTGTTTGAATGTTCCTCGCAAGTTGTTACTTAAATGATAGATACACACCCCGTGAAAGGCGTTCTGGAACACACTTGCGATACCTTTCGCAATGCTTTTATACCTGTTGAACATAAACACCAATCCATCGATATCAACACCTATTGCAGTATTCAACTTTCCATAAACCACTCTCATGATGCATCATTTTCTGAATCCACCACTCCTCAGCCAATGGGGTATACTTGGTTGTTACCGTCCATGCAAGTGGCAACAAGTAATGGCCCAGGATATTTTCCCTTCAAGAAGCAGGCATCAACAGCAAGAATTGGTTATATACAAATGTGAAATCCATGTAGCGATGTTCCTAATGAGAAAAAAACATATTTGAAACTTCCATCTTCTTTCATCTTGAGATCAGTAAACATACTCGAATTACATGTCCTCAACATGTGCAAATAAGCTGGTAGTTTTCTATATGAATCCTCAAATCTACCTCTCATTTCGTCTAGTGCAGATTCCTTTGATCGCCAAGCCTTGTGGTATGGTATGTTTACACCCAACTCTTGACAAATATTTGCCATGATTTCGCCGAGTTTATACGGCCGACAAATTTCCTGGTACTTACATTTGATCCATGAACCAATTACTTTACTATTTGCCTAACGATTATCAAACTGCACAAGCAATAACTGATATGTATGGGTATTTTAAAATTTATTGGCCTTCCAAGCACTCAAATTTCCAATGGAAGATGCATTCAATTTCTATCTGCAATTGTTATGCTTGCATTGTATGTACCAGTACTTGCAACTTGCCCTGACAACCTTCCACTTGTAGAAATATTTTACAGCCAGCATACTCATTCTCATATACAATTGCTCCATTGTTGCAAAAACATCATTTACCGTAACATCGATGATGTCGGCTAATCTATCAGAAGAAGTCATATTGTACACATGCGATGACCTTGTCAGTGTTTGGCATTGGGCGATTGCTCGTTCATATGTTTGAATTGGATTGACAGGCACATTAGTCTCCGGCTGCTTGACAGCAGTATTCACATATTTCATTACTATGGTATCTTCAACCGAAACGTCACCATCAATCCTATCTCCATGATCATCAACTTTCTCTTTAAAATTTTTTTCGACGAACTTGTTTGGGGAAAGAATATCATTAGTCCATAACGAACTATCATTTCCCAATCACTTTATTAGTGAATTGCTAGCACTATCTTCAGCACGTGATGCTTCGGTCCTAGGTCGAAGGGTAACATATATTGGAATCCTTGCATCTTCGGACCATCTAATAATCTCATTCAAAAAGCACTTGACATGGTAATCAGTCTTCATGGGGAGAGTGGAGATTTTTGACAAGTATTTGGGTAGATATTTGATGACCATTCTGTATTCAATCTCCATATCTAATTCTAGAACATAAATGAGGAGATTCACTAGTTCCTTGGAACTTGTGTCTTCTTTCAACAAAAGAGTTTCGAGCATTTTGTAATTAATGAAGCTTCGTTCATTTGTACTGGGATCAACGTTCCATTCTCTCCCATAAAAAACCTATACAGACCACGGTATGCCACGTGACATTTCTACATTGAAAACCAAAACAATCAATAAACAAACATAAAAACCATAAACATTCGAGCCTTAGTGCATTACCTATAGGTCGACTTTAAACTCGACCTATCTTACTATTCGACTCTGTACTCGACCAAACCTATTACTCAACTAGATACTCGATAGTTCTTATTACTAGACCTATCATATTACTCGACCAAGAGATCAACCAAATATTCGACTGTCTCTATTACTCAACCTAATACTAGACCTAATACTCGACCTAAAAACATGCGCGACCTAGTGCTCGACCACTTCCTCTGAAACAATTTCCAAACCCAGTTTAAAAAGGTAATAAACCAAACTAACATGCAATATAATTCGATTTCAATTGCGATGGTTGCGGTATTCCAGCTTGTAGATGATAGTCTAATGGAGTGTGCAAAGTAATGGCGTGTGAGAAATTTTTTTCTTCAATCTGATGGTCCGATTATGCAGACAAATGTATGTTAGACTTTGCTCGATAGGGCTCTAAAACCTTGAAGTAAAGAGTAGTCAAGAACTAAGGAAAACACTAAATAGGGCTCTCAAAACTTTAAAGTGAAGAGTAGTAAAGAACTGGTGAGCTAGACTCTGCATTCTATAAGGAGAAGAGAGGGGCAATGTAGTCTTTATTTTCCTTCAAGTGCCATAAGAGCAAGGAAAAAAAGATGGGTGATATTTTTGTAATGTCAATGGTCAAAGATGCTATATTTGTAAATTTCTCAGCAATTGTCTCTAATATTTAAGGGTTAGAGTCTTTTTCTTATTCTATGTTATTAGTGTAAGCACTTGCTGGTTCTTGTGGGCTAAGAAATTAGGTTAAAAGATCAAGGCAAATTGATCAAGAAGTGCAGAAAGGATGGAGTGTTCAGTAGAGGAAAAGAAAGATATGGTGGAAGAGCCTCTCTTGAATAAGACTGCACCACCGCAGGGCGGTTTCAGAGCCCTGCCATTCATCTTTGGTACTTGAATATGCATGCAATGATTTTTATTGTTACATTAAATCCAAACGCCATTCATTGCACTTTATTATTATTCTATGAACAAGATTCTTTTGTGCATGCATATTTCTACTAATTGATAAACTGCAACTTTATATTTTGATTTCATTATTTTTTTTTGGTAAATGGGATGGTTGAGAGGGTGGCAAGTTTTGGTCTGACGCCAAATATGACTCTGTATTTGATGAAGCAATACAATGTGGAGATGGCCACCGCATCCAATGTTGTGTTTTACTGGTCAGCAGCTACTAATTTCCTGCCGGTTCTTGGAGCAATTGTTGTAGATTCTTATGTGGGAGAGTTCATATGATTGGATTTGGTTTTGATGTTAGCCTTCTAGTAAAATTTTTGTACTATCAACAACTGTTTACTAGTTAGACTTTCCTCGTAATCGTGCTAATATTGTTCATGTAGTTTTTAACTATATTTCTTATTTAATGATTTTCATGTTTTAGTTTCCTTGCACCTGCAAGTTCTAATTGTGTTCTCTTGATTGTTTGGCTATTCGGGTTCACTTTATTTAATACCCCTAAAAGATTACAATCTAGATAAGGCTGGCAGTTTCTATTTTCTAGTGTTCTAATTTTCCTTTGGGAAGAAGGAGATGTTAATAGCTATTTGGCTGTCAACATCCAAGACTATTGATTATGAAGTATGATGATGTTTAGCTTAATCATTTCTGTTCCTTGTCAATCCTCTGAGTGACTCAATTTGGCCAAATTTTCTTTTGTCTTGTCTCATCGTAAAATGAAGTCAATAATTTGTAGAGTGAAAATTTCCTTGACACAACAGTGATATGCCTGTTGAAGAGTAGATTATGTATAGCATGATTGGGAAGGTAGAATCAGAGCAATATCACCTTTCATCCATCTTTCTGGGGATGAAATCAATTATTAGTGTTGGATATATTTAAAATATAATTTAAATAGTATATTCACATATAAATTTAATAGATAAAGGCTTAATTATTAGGGTTCATTTGAGTTAAAGTTTAATAGCTTGTATATATATTTTAAAGTAATCTAATTGGAGATAACACCGCTGAGCATTCCAAATTTGATGTCTCAAGGTGTAATTTCAACCACCAAACTCGCTCAAACCAAAATACTTCTAACAATATTGAAGTATTATCGATGTATGTAAGATTTGAGCAAGTAAGGTGTCTACTTGAAGCTTTCGATTAGAGGAATTCAATAGTCCTATCAGATTTTCTATCTAAAGGTGGAGTTGGATGGAATCTAGGTTTGAAGTTCTTGTGGGCTGAAATCTTTCTTTCTAGATTTCAGAAAATATTGTTGATTATAACATACGAGACCACTTGAGTTTTGTTCTACTCATCAAGACGAACATTTTGAGTGGTTATCGACGTCAAATGGAGGTTGGACAATGGAGATATGGTCTTCTAAAATTTCTGGTGAGTCATAGACCAAGTTAACACAAGTGAGTTAAGAGGGTTGATTCAGGTGAGTTAGATCCTAGTTAGACTGCTGACTGGACCATTGATAGTTGATTGACCGTTGACTAGCAGTTTGATTGGCCATTAATTTTTTCACGAAGTTTTCTCGCACGACGCGGCGCCTATTTTAAGGTTTTTGGACGCTCCAAATTCATTTTTGAGGTCTATTTTGACTAATTCATCATCCAAAGAGCAGTTTGACTAAGATTAGAAGTTTTGTAAGCTAGGAGGACTCCCAAGTGCACTATTTCTTGCTTTCTGCTCTATCTAAAATTGCAAAATATAATTCCTATGATATTATCAAATTGCAATCTTTTGATGCTACTGAATTTCATGGTTGGAAATTGCATGTTCAATTTGACATGAAAGAATGTGAAATATTTTACACTGTATTGAATGATTTTGCATCTACTACTAAGGATGTTAATGAATATTAATGGAAAAAGTATGACGATATTTGTAGAGATTATTTGTTGAATTCTCTAAATTCTCATTTAGCTATGACTTATAATGAGTATAAGATGGCAAAAGAGATATGGGATCGCTTGAACACTCAGTTTTAAAAGCAAGAGGGGCTCTCTAAAAATCTCAAAGTAGAGAAGCTATTTGATTTTAAATTCAATACGAATTTGAGCATTACTTCTCAATTGATTGAATTTGAGAACATGAGGAATAGGTTGAAAGAGAAAAACTCTAATTTGTCTGATAATTCTCTTTGTCGGTCTTGTGTTGAGTAAGCTACCAGCCGAATAAAGTTCTTTTAAGACTGAAATGCACATATTGAAAGAGCAGATGTGACTGGACGAATTAAAAAGGAATATTAACATTGAAAATAAAACATTGCTAGGAAGGGTTTGACACAAGTTGGACAACAAAAGTCAGTTGCCAATTTAGTTTCACATTTCAAGAAACATCCCAAAAAGTCCAAGTCATCAAAAAGTTAACCCTCTTCACAGTTAGAGTCCAAAAAGACTATCTCTAAAAAGAAAAAGAAGGGCAAGTGCCATAACTATTGAAAGTGGGGCCACTGAGCGATAGACTGTAAGCTACCAAAGAAACCAAATACTGACACACCACAAAATGAGGCTAATATGTTAATTGGTAAAGTTGAGTCACAAGTCTTCATTGCAATAATGACTAATGGAAAGGCTAGTGCTTCCTCTGAGTGGTGATTAGATAGTGGCACTACTTTTTGTATTGCAATTGATAAGAACTTACACACTAAAATCACTAAAGTGAAAGACATTGTGGAGAATTGTAATGGTGGTGAGGCAGAAGTGACTCACACTGGAACTGCAAACTTGGTCATTTCTTTAGGTAAATTACTAACTCAAAAGCATGTTAGAGTAGTACCTTTGTTTTAAAAAAAAATTAATATCTATGATTTTACTTGATAAAGCTGGTATATCTTTTTCAATTATGCATGGTAGAGTAACTTTATTTGTTAACTCATGTTATTTTGGATGTGCATTCATGGTTAATGGTTTGTATAGGTTGAATTTAGCTACTAATAGCATATGCAATGTGAATTCTACTTTGATTGATCCAAAGTTGTTGCATAATAGACTAAGACATGTAAACTACAAGAAAATGCTACAACCTGTTAAAAATCATAACATTCCATTAGACACTTCTATTCGGTTTGACAAATGTGAAGTGTGTGCACAAACTAAAATCACTAGAAAACCTTTTAAGTTGGTTTCTAAAAGTACACAATTTCTTGAGTTGATACATTCTGACCTTTGTGACTTTATGAGTTATGTTACTAGAGGTGATCAGAAGTATCTAATAACATTCATGGATAATTTCTCTAGATATTGTCATGTTTATTTATTGAAATTGAAAGAGCCTTTTGAAAAGTTTAAGATTTTCAAGTTTAGAGTAGAAAACCAACTTAACTTGAAAATCAAAAGGTTTAAGAGTGATAGAGGAGGAGAATATACAATGACAGAGTGCAAGGAATTTTGTGCTTCAAAGGGTATATTACTTGAAATTACTGCTCCTTACTCACCTAATCAAATGGTGTAGCTAAGCGTAAGAATAGGACATTGATAGAAATGTTAAACTCTAAATTACTTATAGCTAGCCTTCCTTCCTCTTACTGGGAGAAGCAGTTCTAACTGCTAATCACATCCTGAATAGGTTACTATACTTTAAGTTGTCTTCTACTTCTTATGAGATATGGCATAAGTATCCTTGTAAATATGATACTCTTAAGACTTGTGATTGTATTGCTTATGTGAGGATACAAAACCCTAAGTGACCAAATGTGGGACCTAAAACCATTACTTGTATGTATTTAGGATATGTAGAAGATAGTACTGTTGACAGATTTCTAGACACGACTACTAATGCCATTATAGAGTCTAGAGATGTTATTTTCTTTGAGGACAAGTTTCTTAAAGATCATGGCTTGACTGTTCATGGCTCTATTGAGGTGTATACGGAATTATCTAATGAATTTGAAATAAGTCTTCAAGACACTGGCCTATCTAAATTAATACCTCCTAGAGGATCTACTAAGGAGAGAGTACCTAAAATTTTTGTTGAGAATTTTTTCGCTTACCATCTAGAGTATGATCCATTCTCCTATCAGGAAGCAATGAGATCTAAGGACATTTTACTGTGGGCATAGGCCATAAATGATGAAATGCGTTCTCTGTTGCAGAACCACACTTGGCAGTTAGTTGATTTGTCAAAAGGGGCTAAGGCTATAGCTTGCAAGTCGGTATTGAAGAAGAAACTGAATAGTGATGGATCAATAGTTAGGTACAAAGCACGCTTAGTAGCTAAAGGCTATAAACAACAGACTGGAATAGACTATTTTGATATTTACTCACCTATGTGTCATCTATCAATTATAAGAATTCTTCTTACATTGGCATCTATTGAACACTATGTAGTGCATCAAATGGATGTAAAAACAACTTTCCTAAATGGAGAGTTGAATGAGGAAATCTACATGGAATAACCAGAAGAGTATGTCATGAAAGGTTTCGAGGACAATGTTGGTAAATTGAACAAATCCTTGTATGGTTTTAAACAAGCACCTAAGATGTGGTATCTTAAATTTGACAAAGTGGTAAAGAGCTATAGTTTTTAGTCCAGTTATTCAAATAAATGCATTTACCATCAGTTTATATTTAATAAGGTAGCCATCATTTGCTTGTACATGGACGACATGTTTATTCTTGACTTTGATTATTTTGAAGTGAGTGACATGAAATCTGCTTTAACTAAAGAATTTGACATGAAAGATCTTAGTATTGCTAATACCATTCTTAGTATGAAAGTAAGTTTTGAAAGGCAAGCCATCTCCCTTGGCATGACTCATTGCATTGAGCAACAACTTGCTACCTGGGGATACAGTGAGTGCAAATCGAGTGAGACACTATGTGACTATAATAAACGACTGAGTCCTGATGAAGGGACTAGCATGGATCAATTAAAATACTCAAAACTAATTGGTAGTGTCATGTATGCTATGAGTTGCACTAGACCGGACATAGGCTATATGGTTGGCATGTTTAGTCGTTTCACTAGTAATCCTAGTAAAGAGCATTGGGAGGCCCTTAGTAGGTTAATGAGATACTTTAAAGGTACTAAAGATTATGCTCTATGTTATACTGATTATCCTCCAACTGTGGATGGATATTCTGATGCCTCATGGTGCTAAGAAATTAGAAACAGTAAGTTCACTAGTAGATACGTATTCATTTTGGGTGAAGCTAGTGTTACTTGGAAATCCAAAAGATAGACTTGTATTGCATTATCGTCTATGGAATCAGAACTTTTTGCTTTGGTCTTAGCCGACGAAAAGGCAGAGTGGATAAAGAATTTGATAATAGGTATTCCTTTAACTTAGCTAAAGATTAACTCTTTAAGTCTATTATGTGATAATCAAGTAGTTGTCCAAATTGTCAAGAATTCACTCTTTAATTTGAAAAGGAGACATGTGAGGCTAAGACATGCATTGTTGATTTATTTGAAAGAACATGGAGTTATCACCTTGATCAATGTGCGATTGAAGGATAACTTGGCCGATGCTTTCACAAAGGGTTTGCCTAAAGATCGAATATTCAAAACAATGGAGGAAATGGGATTAAATACTGTGTAGAAAAGTCTTAATCATCATTTCATTGTGTGTTTTGAAATATTGATCTTCCTTTGTTGACCAAAATGATAAGCACAGTTAAGTGTTTCATCGATGTTTATCGTTGTTGACTAATCTGGAAAGGGTGAGTTGTCTCATTCCAAACTTGATGTAGATAAATTTAACCTAATTCAGAGGTCTTACTCAGGAAGGTTGTGTCATTCCAAACTTGATGAACATAATCCAATTAGGTCGGATTATTCTCTTTGGTTAAATGGTCTCATTCCAAATTTGATGCTAGACTATTTGACTTAAAGGAGTTAGTGGTTGTGACATTCCAAATTGAAACACAGAAATAGTTGTTTGCATAAGAAGCCTATTGGTCTTGTTCTTAATTGAAACTTGACATCGTTGGCTAGATTGTTTGTAAGTGATTTGACTATTGGTCTTGTTCTTTGAAATTGGACAATTGGTTATTCTCTTACAAATAAACTTAAGTTGCTGGTTATTTGTAAATTAAACTGTTTAGGCATTCTTCATAATTTATGAAACTAGGGCTTGATGCTTATGAACATGATATTTTGATGTTTTATGACATTAATATATGTTTTACTCTGCCTGATGCAGTGATGGTAAATTCTTTTAGTAGAGCTAGACACTCTATTAGATTATTCAAATGATTGAATTCATGTAACATGAAATTCATATTTGACAATCTACAGGGGATGGTGGAGATGGAGGAGAGCTTGATAGGTGGGATCCTAAGCAGGATGACCTATTTGATGAAGATAGCATCTAGAAATTGAGGGGGACGTATAAGTCCACTTGCATTTTGCCTTTTTTTTTGAAACCTTGTTATGATACTTATTTTGTCCATTCTCCTTGTGAACCATTATATCATTCTCAATATTTGTTGAAACTATTAATCTTCTAGTATGGTTCACACTTACTTGAGAATGTAAACATTTGGTGTTTTTAGACTGTTTTTAGGACTCTAACTTTGGACATTATATTATAATCCATATTTACATTTTTTACATTGATTTCATTGAGTTGAACTCTGAACAGATATGAGATATTCTATTATTTCACTTTTATATGAGATGGACTGTTAATAAAGTTTATAAAATTTCATTAGAAAACTCTATGTTCAAATTCATCTAGAATTTTTTTTTTTGTTTTTATGTTTGTACTGCTTGGATAATTTGAAATAGGGATGTGAATGATTCATATTCGTTTGGACATTACATTGAACACCATATTGGATTGAGTTGTATGGTGAACATAGGAGGATATTGTTGGATATATTTAAAATATAGTCCAAATAGTATGTTCACATACAAGCCCAATAGATGAAGCTTTGGTTATTAGAACCCATGTGGGTTGGAGCCTAGTAGCTTGCATATATATTTTAGAGTAATCTAGTTGATGGTAATACTGTTGAGCATTCCAAAGTTGATATCTCAAGGTGTAATACTTCAAGCCACCAAACTTACTCAAACCAAAATACCTCCAGCAATTAGTGAGTCTAAGCCTCCAGATCAAGTAATACCTATTCTATTTGGCAAACTAAAGGAAAAAAAAAGATGTAGGGCCTAAGGACGTTGTGAAGATATATTGCTCAAGTCCTCTTTGTATAGCTTACAAAATTCAGAGGCAACAATGGCTGTAGTTTCCTTTGTGAACCTCTTACTGTTTGCATGAAGTTTCCTATGTTTTGAGATCCTAAAGAAAATTGAGAGCCTCATTTTTTGAGGAACTTCTATTTTGCAGATCCAGCTCAAAGTTTAGTACTTATGCTGTAGTTCTACTTGGTCTCATAAGCCAATGTTTGAAATTTTTTTATTTTTTTTTTTACTTTGATCCCTCTAGCGTGATGCTTTTTTTTGCTGAAGGTTATGTCATATGTTTAGTAAAGCCTAATCAATTTCTTTCTCTTGTGGAAATGTCTTGACTTCATTGTACCATTTAAGCATCAGATTGATCTATATACAGAAACTGCTAAATCCATGTATCTATGAACCTAAGACAAATTTCATTGTGAAAAAACTAGGTTGCTACTGTTTGCATGGTTTAACAAAATATTACCTTTAGAGTAGCATATGGGTTTACCTTTTTATTTTGAAAAAGGATGATTCTTCTATGGTCAACAACTGTGATTCCACATGCAAGGCCTTGTCCATGTGATGAATCTATTACTAGCTGTAGCTCAACAACAAGTTTCCAACTTTTTCTTTTATTCTCATCTTTTGGACTTATTTCTATTGGATGTAGGGGTATCAGGTTGGTGCAGATCAATTGGAAAGCATAGATGGTCATAAAAATGCAAACATGTTGGAGAAATTTTTTAGCTAGTGTTATGCTTCATTCATGTTCTCTATTCTTATAGCTTTGAATTGTCTTGTGTACATTCAAGACAACTTCGGGTGGACATATGGTTTTGGAGTATTTGCAGCGCTGATGTTCTTTTCAACTTTGTCTTTTCTTCTCGATTCTCCCTTCTATATTAAGGTAAAAGCTAAAGAAAGCTTAGTCACAGAAATTGTTCAAGTGATTGTGGCCTCCTATAGAAATCGAGCCACCAAGTTGTCATCAAATGGCACAAATATATCGTTCCACCACAATAATGGTTCGACACTTGTTTTTCCAAGTGAAAAAATAAGGTAAGATAATTTTATCATCACAAGTTTTTTCTTCGTCTCTGTTCTCTCTAATGCACGCGACTACAAGTTTTGTAACTCTCATGTTTACTTTTTCAAATATTAAAGATTCATTGGTTAAAAGCTTGCTTGATTTTTAATTCTCCTCTTTCTTAAGCTTGCATGATTTTCACACCTAGTCCTAAACCTAAAATGCATATGATGTCTTTAGGTTTTTTAACAAAGCATGTATTATTAGAGATCCTTAGTTAGATTTAACTCCTGATGGAAGAGCTACGAATCCTTGGATTCTTTGCATAGTGGATCAGGTCGAGGATCTAAATGCTCTTCTCAAGGTGATGCCTATATGGTCAACAGGAGTGCTAACATTTATAAATATCTCCTAGAATTCCTTTGCAGTACTACAAGCAAGTTCCATGAATCGGAAGATTGCTGGAAATTTTGAAATGCCAATAGGTTCTTTTGGTATGTTCACAGTGGTTTCTTTGCTACTATGGGTTGCTCTCTATGATCAAGTATTTCTTCCTATAGAATCAAGAATCAAATGTAAACCTTTTCACATGAATACAAAAAAAAGAATGGGAATTGGAATATTTATCTCTTTGTTTGCTATGCTAGTAATAGCAGTTGTAGAGTCTGTCCATTGGAGCATTGCAATTGACTAGGGAATTTCAGATGATCCATAGGCAACAGTTAACATGTCAGCATTATGGCTTTAGCCCTAGTACTACTTATTGGGCATTGCTAAGGGTTTCAATGCGATTGCACAGACTGATTTTTACATTTTTGAGCTCTCTAAGAGCATGTCAAGTATAGCTTCCACTCTATGTCGACTTTCCATGGCAAGTTTGTTAGCAAGCTTTATAATGAGTGTTATAGATGATTGACAAAAATGGGAGGCCAGGAGAGTCGGATTTCTAGCAACATCAACAAGGGTCACTATGACTACTATTTTGTGTACTTTCAAGACTAAGTCTCGTAAATATGTTGTATTTCGTTGTATGTTGTTGGTGTTATGGTTCCTGTAGAAGTGAAAAGGAATAAACTGCAGATGAAGAAACATTGTCGTAGTGACAAATATCTCAAACTCCACTAATCATGTATTAAAGATTCATAGAAGATGAAAGAGGACATTTTTACAAGTTAAAATCACATATATCCTCCACGTCTGATGATCTTTATTTAGAATTTAATGTTGGAGATATTTTGGTTTGAGCGAGTTTGGTGACTTAAAGTATTACACCTTGAGACATCAAATTTGGAATGCTCAACAGTGTTACCTCCAGTTAGATTACTCTAAAATATATATGCAAGCTATTGGGCTCCAACCCACATGGGCCCTAATAACAAAACTTTCACCTATTGGGCTTGTATGTGAACATACTATTTGATTATATTTTAAATATATCCAACAATCTTATCCTATGTTCACCATACAACACAATCCAATACGGTGATCAATGTAATGCCCAAACAAATATGAATCTTTCACATCCCTGTTTCAAATTATCCAAGCAGTACAAGCATAAAAAATTCCTAGATGAATTTTGACCATAGAGTTTTCTAATAAAATTTTAGAAACTCCATCAACAGTCCATCTCACTTAAAAGTGAAACAATAAAATATCTCAAATCTGTTTAGAGTTCAACTCAATGAAATCAACATAATGTCCAAATCGAGAGTCACAAAAATAGTCTAAAAACACAAAATGTTTATATTCTCAAGTAAGTATGAACTATACTAGAAGATTAATAGTTTCAACAAATATTGAGAAGAATATAATGGTTCACAAGGAGAATGGACAAACAGAGTATCATAACAAGGTTTCAAAAAAAAAGGTCAAAATGCAAGTGAACTTATAAGTCCCTCTCAAGTTTTAGATGATATTTTCATCAAGTAAGTCATCAAGTAAGGATCTCACCTATCAAGCTCTCCTCTATCTCCACCATTCCCTGTAGATTGTCAAATATGAATTTCATATTGACATGAATTCAATCATTTGAATAATCCATTAGAGTGTCTAGCTCTACTAAAAGAACTTAGCACCACTACATCAGGCAGAGAAGAACATATATTAATGTCATAAAACATCAAAATATCATGTTTATAAGCATCAAGCCCTAGTATCATAAATTATGAACAAGGCCTAAACAGTTTGATTTACAAAGAGCCAGTAACTTAAGTTTATTTGTAAGAGAATAACCAATTGTCTAATTTCAAAGAACAAGACTAACACTCAAATCACTTACAAAAAATGATGTCAAGTTTCAATTAAGAACAAGACCAATAAGCTTCTTATGCAAACAATGATTTTGGTGTTTCAATTTGAAATGTCACAACCATTAACTCCTTTAACTCAAATAGTCTAGCATCAAATTTAGAATGAGACCATTTAACCAAAGAAGATAGTCCGACCCAATTGAATTATATTCATCAAGTTTTGAATGACACAACCTTCCTAAGTAAGACCTCTAAATTAGGTTAAAATTATCTACATTAAATTTGGAAAGAGACAACTCACCCTTTCCAGATTAGTCAATGACCATGAACATTGATGAAACACTTTATTGTGTTTATCATTTTGGCCAACAAAGGAAGATCAAATTTCAAAACACACAATTAAATAATGATTAAGACTTGTCTATATAGTCTTTAATTCCATTTCCCCCCACTGTATTGAATATTCGATTTTTAGGCAAACCCTTTGTGAGAATATCGGCCAAGTTATCTTTCGATCACACATCAACAAAGGTGATAGCTCCATGTTCTTTTAGATAATTCAACAACGCATGTCTCAGTCTCACATGCCTCCTCTTCGAATTAAAAAGTGAGTTTTTGACAACTTGGACAGCTGTTTGATTATCACAGAACGGGCTTAAAGAGTTAATCCTTAGCCGAGTCAAAGGAATATCATTATCAGATTCTTTATCCATTCCGCCTCTTCATTAAAAAGTTTTGATTCCATGGATGACAATGCAATACAAGTATGTCTTTTGGATTTCCAAGTAACAGCAGTACCACTCAAAGTGAATACGTATCTACTAGTAGACTTTCTGTTTCCAATTTTTGAGCACCACGAGCCGTTAGAGTATCCATCTACAGTTGGAGGATAACCAGTATAACATAGAGTATAATTTTTAGTACGTTTAAAGTATTTCATCAGCCTACTAAGGGCATCTCAATGCTCTTTACTAGGATTATTAGTGAAAAAACTTAATATGGCAACCGTATAGGCTATGTCGGGTCTAGTGCAACTCATATCATATATGAGACTAACAATTAGTTTTGAATATTTTAATTGATCCACACTGGTCCCTTTATTATGACTTAGTCATTTATTATAGTCACACGGTGTCTCACTCGATTTGCACTCACTGTATCCCTGGGTAGAAAGTAGTTACTCAATGTAATGAGGCTGGCTAAGGGAGATGGCTTGTCTTTCAAAGCTTACTTTCATTAAGAATGGTATTAGCAATACCAAAATCTTTCATGTCAAATTCTTTAGCTAAAGTAGATTTCACGTCACTCTCTTCAGAGTGATTGGAGCCAAGAATTAATATGTCATGCACATACAAGCAAATGATGGCTACCTTATTGGACATAAACTGATGGTAAAGGTATTTATCTGAATAACGGGACTAAAAACCATAGCTCTTTATCACTTTGTCAAATTTAAGATGCCACATCTTATGCGCCTGTTTAAAACCATATAAGGATTTGTTCAATCTACAAACCTTGTCATCGAAACCTTTCATGACATACTCTTCAAGTTATTCTATGTAGATTTCTTCATTCAACTCTCCATTTAGGAAAGCTGTTTTTACATTTATTTGATGCACTACATAGTGTTTAATAGATGTCAATGCAAGAAGAATTCTTATAGTTTATAGATGACACACAGGTGAGTAGATATCAAAATAGTCTATTCCACTTTGCTGTTTATAGCCTTAATAGTTAACTATTGATCAATCACTATTCAGTTTCTTCTTCAATACCCACTTGCAGCCTATAACCTTAGCCCTATTTGGCAAATCAACTAACTGCCAAGTGTGGTTCTACAACAGAGAACTTATTTAATCATCCATGGCTTCTGCCCATAGTAAAGAGTCCTTAGGTCTCATTGCTTCTTGATAGGAGAATGAATCATCCTCTAAATGATAATTGACAAAATTCTCACCAAAACTTTTAGGTACTCTCTCTCTTGTAAATACTCTAAGAGGTATTGATTCAGATAGACTAGTGCCTTGAGAACTTATTTTAGATTTATTAGATAATTCCGTAGACACCTCAGTAGAGCCATGAATAGTCAAATCATGATCTCTAAGAAACTTTTCATCAAAGAAAATAGCCTCTTTAGACTCTATAATGGCATTATTAGCCGTGTCTAGAAATCTGTTAGTAGCACTGTTTTTTACACATCCTAAATACACATAGGTTATGGTTTTAGACCCCACCTTTAGTTGCTTAGGGTCTTGTATCCTCACATAAGAAATATAACCCCAAGCCTTAAGAGTATCATATCTACAAGGATGCTTATTCCATATCTCATAAGAACTTGAAGGCAAACTGCAGAAACCTATTTAAGATGTGCTTAGTAGTTAGAACTGCTTCTCATCAGTAGGAGGAATGTAGGCTAACTGTAAGTAACATAGAATTTGACATTTCTGTTAATGTCTTGTTCTTATACTTAGCTACACCTTTTGATTGGGGTGAGTAAAGAGTAGTAGTTTCAAGTATTATGCTCTCTGAAGTATAAAATTTCTAGAACCCTATCATTGTATATTCTTCTCCTCTATCACTCATAAACCTTTTGATTTTCAATTTAAGTTGGTTTTCTACTTTGGACTTGAAAATCTTAAACTTCAAAAGCCTCATCTTTCGATTTCAACAAATAAACATGACAATATTTAGAGAAATCATTTATGAATGTTATTAGATACTTCCAACCACCTCTCGTAATGTAACTTTTAAAGTCACAAAGATCAGAATGTATCAACTCAAGAAGTTATGTACTTTTAGAGATCAACTTAAAAAGTTTTCTAGTGATTTTAGTTTATGCACACATTTCACATTTATCAAATTGAATAGAAGTATCTAATGGAATGTTATGAGTTTTAGTAAGTTGTAGTATTTTCCTATAGTTTACATGTCCTAGTTTGTTATGCAACAATTTTGGATCAATCAAAGTAGAGCCCACATGGCATATGCTATCAGTAGCTAAACTCAACTGATACAAACCATTAACCATGAATGCACATCCAAAATAACATGAGTTAATAGATAGAGTTACTCTACCATTCATGGTTGAAAAAGACATACCAACTTTATCAAGTAAACTCATAGACATCACATTCTTTTTAAGCAAATGTACTACTCTAATATGATTTAGAGTTAGTAATTTACCTAAAAAGAGCACCAAGTTTGCAATTCCGATGTGAGTTACATCTGCATCACCACCATTATAATTCTTCACTGTGTCTTTCATTTCAGTAACTTCAGTGATTTCAATAAGTTCTTATCATTTGTACCATGACAAGTAGCGTCACTATCTAACCACCACTCAGAGGAAGTACTGGCCTTTCTATCAGTTATCATTGAAATGAAGGCTTATGACTCAACTTTACCAACTACCATTTTAGCCTCCTTTTGTGGTGTGTTAGTATTTGGCTTCTTAGGTAGCTTACACTCCGTTGTCCAGTGACACTACTTTCCACAATTATAGCACTTGCCCTTCTTTTTATTTTTGAATATAGTCTTTTTAGCCTCTAACTGTGAAGACGATTCACTCTTTGGTGACTTGGACTTTTTGAGAGGTTTTTTGGAATGTGAAACTAAGTTGGCAACTGACTTTTACTGTCCAACTTGTTCTAAACCCTTCCCAACAATGTTTTGATCTTCAATGTGAATAATTCTCTTTAATTCATCCAATCACATATGTTCTTTTAGTCTGTGCATTTCAGTTTTAAAAGAACTTCATTCAGCAGGTAGCTTACTCAACACAAGACCAACAAAGAGATTATCAGACAAATCAGAGTTTTCCTCTTTCAGCGTTTTCATCATGTTATCAAGTTCAATCAATTGAAAGTTAATGCTTGAATTCGTATTGAATTTAAAATCAAAGAACTTCTCCACTAGTAGAGTTTTAGAGAGCCCTTTTTGCTTTTGGAACTGACATTCAAACTATCCTATATATCTTTTGCCGTCTTATACTCACTATAGGTCATAGCTAAATGAGGATTTAGAGAATTCAAAAAGTAATCTTTACAAAAATCCTCATCATTTTTCCATTGATATTCATCAACATCCTCAATAGTAGATGCAAACTCACTCAATACAGTTTAAAATATTTCACGTTCTTTTATGCCAAATTGAACATGCAATTTCAACCACGAAATCCTGTAGTATCAAATGATTGCAATTTGATAATATCATAGGAACTATATTTTGCCATTTTATAAAGAGTGCACTTGGGAGTCATCCTAGCTTACAAAGCCTCTAACCTTAGTCAAATTGCTCTTTGGAGGATGAATTAGCCAAATAGACCTCCAAAATCGATCCAGAACGCCAAAAAACCTTGAGACGGACTGGCCTTGTTGCCTGAAAGTCAATAGCCGATCAATGAACAGTCAACGATCTGACTCAGATCTAACTCACCCAAGTCAACTCGCTCGACTTGTTTGTGTTAACTCAATCTGTGGGAAATTTTAGAAGACTGTATCTCCATTGTTTGACCTCTGTTTGACGCCGGTGATCAATCAAAATGTTTTTCTCGATGAGTAGAAAAAAACCCAAGTGGTCTCGCATGCTACAATTAGGGCTGTAAACGAACCGTAAATGAACGAGCCTTGTTCGTTTACTGTTCGTTTATTTTTTAGACTGTTCATGTTCGTTTATGTTCGTTTATGTGTGTGAAATATGTGTTCGTGTTCGTTTATGTTCGTTTATTAGTGTTCATGAACAGTTCACGAACACTTATCGAACACGTTCACGAACGAGTAAACGAACACTTAACGAACACGTTCGCGAACACTTAAACGAACACATTCGCGAACAAATAAACAAACACATTTGCAAATTGAAAAAACAAATAGCATTATTGAGAATTAAACCTTGGTCTCTAATGTGGGGAGCATGGCTACTTACCACTACACCACAACAAATTTGTTTATGAATGATCAACAAACATTATTATTATATATATTATTATTATTTTAATATAAACGAACAATAAACGAGCTTTAAACGAACATTAACCAAACTTGTTCATGAACACTAAACGAGCTTGTTCACGAACATAAATAAACGAACGTATACTTGTTCGTGTTCGTGTTCGTTTATTAAACGAACACTAAAATGTGTTCGTTTAGCTTAACAAACGAACATAAACGAACGTAACCGATCTTGTTCACGCACTGTTCACCGAACGTACTAGTTCGTTTACACCCCTAGCTACAATCAACTATATTTTTTGGGATCTAAAAGGAAATATTTCGGCCCACGAAATTTCAAACCCAAATTCCATACAACTCCACATTTGGATAAAAAATCTGATGACACTATAAAATTCCTCTCATTGAAAGCTTCAAGTAGACACCTTATTTGCTCAAATCTGACATACCATGATAATAATTCAAGATTGTTGGAGGTATTTTGGTTTGAGTGAATTTGGTGGCTTGAAGTATTACACCTTGAGACATAAAATTTGAAATGTTCAACAGTGTTACCTCTAGTTAGATTAGTATAAAATATTTATGCAATCTATTGGCCTTTAAGCCATATGGGCTCTAACAACCAAATTTTCATCTATTGGATTTGTATGTGAACATAATATTTAAATTATATTTTAAATATATCAAACATTGAATACATACAAAAGCAAAAGAAACATTGATAACACACTACCTGTGGCGCCTGCATACGTGACAACAATGAATAAAATAGTATTTAGCTGCCTTTTATTAGTTCTTAAATTTCGCCAGGAATCAAAATCAATTATGCACTAAGACGCTATATTAAACTAAATCTAACATGACAAAGCATAGAGCTTTTACCCAGAATTTGATTTTGCAAGGGAATAATATTCATGTGAATAGCAGAAGGCTAACAAAGGACGACAGCACTAAAATGTTAACAAATTAGTAGAAATTGAAGTGGGCACATTTTAAAAATTCATGCATTAATGTAGATGGGCTTTTGACTGAGCGGTGAAGAAGATTCGTTCTTTAATTAGTCAACTAACCAATATAGGGAGATCGCTGCTTCTTTTGTATTATAGACACGAGGAAGGAGATGCAGTCTGGAAAAGAATAATTAGTTGTTTTGTCAATAGATAGCTGTCTTTACGACTATTCCTTCTTGCTCTGTGACTAAGCTAGCAAATAGTCAGAGAATGGTTTTCATGTCCCTTTTTTTAGTCGTTGAAAGAAAAAGCCCTTTGTAAGCATGTTGTTCTAAGATGTTTTTTTCCTTATAGAAACAGTGTATGTTATTGAAAGAAATTGTTTATGAGACAGAGAGAAAATGGACATCCACCAAGAAGAAGAGTTTACTTGATCGTCCTTCAAAACCAATAAAGGGTGGTCTTAAAACAATGCCTTTCATCATTGTTAAGAGCATTTATGCCTGTTTATGTAAGTTAAAGACTTAATTTTGATTATTGTTTTGATGAGTTCTTGGAGTGGATAAATCATTTGAGAGATTTGCAAATCATGCGCTAATGCCAAATGTGATATTCTACTTGATGAAAGGCAATCATTCTGAGGCTACCACTGCATCAAGCGTACTCTTTATTTGGCGTGCTCTTTCTGATAGTTTTGGCCATTCTAGGTGCTCTTTCATCAAATGCTTGCTTGTGTCGATTCTGGGTCATTGTTCTTTAGATCCACTCCAGCCTTCTTTTAGTACCTTTCGTTTGGCTGTGTAATATGGCAGATTCTATTTGTTTTCCAAGTAAAGCTGGTCCTTTTCAATATTCTTAAGTAGATATGGTCACTGGAATTTTTTTCCTTTTTCTTTTTGTGTTTGAAAGGAAAATCTTTTTCAAATTCAATCGAATGAGACTACTGGTTCCTTTTTTAATATGTTGATCCTCTCACTCTTTACATAGGTGTATAAACAAAGCTTGCATGGTTCAAGGTCCCGAAGCCGATTTAACTTCAGACGGTTCAGCTACAAATCCATGAAGCCTAAGCAGTGTGGAACAAGTAGAATCATTTAAGGTCTTAGAACTTTCCCACATGGTCCCCAGGTCTCATCCTTGTGCTAACCGTGCACCAGGTCTCATTTACAACACTACTAGCAAAAACCACGAATATCCACATCTTCTCAAGCTTTGAAATTGCTCCAGGATCCTTTAATCTGTCTGTGATGGTCACATTAACTATACGGATTATCTTCTTTGACCCATTTTTTAGCACCCTTTTTGGCAAGGTAACTGGTAATCCACAAGGACTTAGTCTCCAATGGTAAGAGTAGGAATCAGACTAATAAAGTCATGTATGGCCATGTTATTGGCAGCTGTAACCAAGAATATGAGGTGGAATGTGGCATTGAAGAAGGGATCCGGGAGATCCAGATGTTGTTATAGACATGTCTGTACTGTGGTTAGTACCACAAGCTGCATTTATGGGCATATATGAGTTTTTCCAATTTTGTGATGGAAAAACATAGAATGGAAAATCGTGGGATGAAAAATATTTAGGTGCCAATTTTAAAAATTTAGATGCATTTGGCAAATGCGTCCTACCCAGGTCCGGAACAATGCAGCCCGGGCCTGGACGCATTTGCCAAATGTGCATAAATATATGCAGTTTGTCTATTGGCTCTTCTGTTATGTTATCTAAAGAAAACTGTTATTACAACAATGCTTGTTTTGGACAAACATCAGTAAAGTTCTTTTGATTGCATAAGTTGACCTGATGAGTTTGCAGGTTTTGTGCAGTTCTTCTGGTGTGTTTAACAGTCCCTAGTTCCCTGTGCCCCATGTTGCTCTGATTGTCTTATTGTGCATCTAGTTTGCAATTCTGCTGTTAGCTCAAAAGCTTTAACACAGATTCAAAACAAAGATTGTAAATACATAAAGTTCACCCTCTGGTTCACACAATAAACTCATCATTCCGAACCGTCGAAGGAAAGGAAACCAACAGAACCATCTCAAATCAACCAATGCCATGCAACAATTCAAGCTCTGTATAAACTAATCCAACGCCAATGGAGGGTACAAATGCATATACAAGAAACTTATAAAGAGATAATATATGAATATAGCAAGACTACAAATAAACTTATCCATATCATTGAACTCCAAATATGACGCAGCAAGAAGGAAATGAGTAGTTTAACATACTACTACAAACGTAAAAGGAACTTTGAATCCACAAGGAAGATAACTTTCAAAGAGAATATTGTATTGGTAAAAGTTCACTGCCTCTCCTTTGTAGAGCTTACATATATATAGGAAACAAAAAAAGAATAAACTACTAGAATATACTAGGGCACCAAAGAGTAAGCGTAAAATATACTTGGGTACCAAAAAATAAACTACTAGAATATACTTGGGTACCAAAGAATAAGCTACTAGAATATGCTAAACTACTAATATATATAAATATTCTAAATATTATAATTATCTTTCTTCTGCATCAGTTATCTTTTCTGCATTAGTCCCTCCCTCTTTAAAAGAACTCATCCTCGAGTTATAACTGATAATCAAGTGCAAGAGAAGAATAATATGTAGTCAAATCAGCAACATTGAACGTAGAAGAGATACTCATGTCGGCCGAAAGATCGACCACATAAGCATTATCATTAATTTTCTACAAAATTTTGAACAGACCATACTTCTTTGGCTTCAACTTATGGTGCTTACCAACGGGGAACCTTTCCTTTCTCAAGAACACCATCACCATGTCACCGATCGCGAAGATTTTGTGTTGTCTATGCACATCAGCAACAGCTTTGTACTTGGCATTGGATGTCTCTAACTTAGCTCTCACCTCGGCTTGGACATCACGAACTTGTTCAGCTAAGGTTGAAGCAGCGACACTAGATCTTGTGACCTTTGGCAAGGGAGCCAAATCGACTACATGTTTAGGCACCTTGCGATAGACAATAGCAAATGGAGACATACTAATTGAATTATTAATAGCACTATTGAAAGCAAACTCAGCTTGCCCAAAAATTGCATCCCATTGCTTTGGTTTATCTCCACAAATGCTTCGAATCATATTGCCTAAAGACCGGTTGACCACTCTGTCTGCCAATCGATTTGAGGGCGAGCTGAACTACTATACTTCAGATGAGTGTCAAAACGCCGCCATAACGTAGTTCAAAATGTTGTTAGGAACTTTGAATCGTGATCTAACACAATAGATAACGGTACTCCATGTCAGCGCACTACCTCTTGAAAAAACAATTTCACGATATGAACAACATCAGACGTTTTTCTACAAGGAATAAAGTGCACCATCTTGGAAAATCTGTCTACCACCATGAATACAGAGTCATTTATATCCGATTGACACTTCGCCCATACATTCTTAAAATCATCATCAGTGGGAAATAAATCTTTCAAGTGATCAAAACCAGCAATCTCATATTGTAAAGTAACCAACAAATTGGCTTGTCGACCAAGCGCATATGCGACTTTATTACTAGCCCTAGATTTATGCTTAATCACATAAGCAAACTGCTCCAAATATGTTGCCCAACGTGCATGCATTTTATTAATATGTTTTTGAGTTTTGAAATACCTGAGGGATTGGTGATCTGAATATATGACAAATTCTTGTGGGATCAAGTAAGACTCCCATATCTTCAAAGCACGAAACACCGCATACAATTCTTGTTCTCATGTAGACCACTTTTACCTTGTTTCATTCAATTTCTCACTAAAGAAAGCAATAAGGCAACCTGCTTGTGAAAGAACTCCACCAACTCCTACACCACTGGCATCACACTCAAATTTGAAGACCTTTAAAAAATCGGGTAATGCCAAAACTAGGGCAGAAGTTAATTTCTCCTTAATTTCTGTAAAACTACGATTCGTTGCATCTAACCAATTGAACTTACTTTGCTTCATGTAATTTGTTATAGGGGGCATAGTTGTGCTGAAGTTGGGTACAAACCGCCTATAAAAGCTCGTCAAACCATGGAAACTCATGACTTCAATAATGGTTTTGGGAATGGGCCATCTCTAATTGCATGAACTTTATCCCTATAAACCTAAATTCCATCGACTCCAACAACAAAACCCAAGAACAATAGTTTTCATTCCATAAAGCTACACTTCTTCAAGTTGATAAATAACTTGATTTCAAGTAAAATAGTGAAAACTTGTCGCAGGTGCTCCAAATGGTCAGATTCATAATCACTATAAACTAGATTATCGTCAAAGGAAACTACAACGAACTTGTCAATGAAAGGCTTTAATACCTGATTCATTAGCTGCATGAAGGTACTAGGAGCGTTAGACAATTCAAACGGCATTACTAACAATTCAAACAACCCTTTTTTGGTGTTAAAAGCTGTCCTTCATTCATCCTTAGGCCTTATTTGAATATGATGGTATCTGCTCCGCAAATCAATTTTTGTGAAAACTTTGGCACCTCCCAGTCTATCGAACATATCATCAATTTGCGGAATAGGAAAATGATAGTGTACTGTGATCTTGTTAATTACTCTGCTAGCTACACACATACGCCATGATCCGTCCTTCTTTGGAGTCAACAATGCTGAAACTACGCATGGACTAATACTCTCTCTAATGCGCCCTTTTTGCAACAATTCCTCAACTTGTCCCTTCAAAATATCACTTTCTTTCAGGTTCATTCAATAGTGAGGCAAGTTAGGAAGGCTAGAACTTGGGATGAGATCAATTTGGTGCTAAATGTCTTGCATCGGAGGTAACTCATCCGGTAAGTCTTCTGGCATGATCTCTACAAATTATGCAAATAAAGGATTTAATTGTGAAAGAACTAGTTTATCATTGTATACTTCCTTTTTCACAACCACTCCAAAAACCACTTTAGACTCCATCATTGCCGACATAAACTCTCCACGTTTGGATGCAATAGTAAGCATGTTCTTACTACTAGCAGGAGGGCCTAGAGCAACAGGCATAAGAGCGATCTTTTTGTTTTTCCACCGAAACATGTAGATAATTTGATGGCACTTGTGAGTGGCATCTACATCATGCTTCCATGGACGTCCAAGCAATATATGGCATGCATCCATCTCTACGACATCACAAAGCACATTCTTTTGATAATGCTTGCCAATAGAGATTGGAACACTACAAATTTCTGTCACCTTGATGGAAGGACCCTTATTGATCCATCCAATCTGGTAAGGATTCGAATAAGGAGATCTAGGGAGCTTGAGACGTTCCACCACTGCCTTGGATATGATGTTCTCACAGCTACCATTGTCTATGATTAAAGAGCCCACTTTTTGACTTATAGAACACTGAGAATAAAAAATTTGATTATGCTTGGAAGTTTCAGCCTCTTTGGGAGCCAATAGTAATTTATGAATCACAAAAGACAAATGCTCACCATCCTCATTGGCTATCTCTGCATTCTCCAGATCTAAATCATCTCCTGACTTAACTTGCTCATCTTGATCGTATGGCTATTGCTCTTGATTCGCGTAAGTTACTTTTCCGCCTCCACGATGATCCCTATGAGGCTTTGGTTTATTACACTGGTTCGAACAATGGCCTACCTCTCCACACCGATAGCATTTATCTCCAGTTGGCTTCATATAAGGATTCTTCCCTCGATTGTCAACCTGTTGTGGAGGTGTAGGATTTTCAGCATGACGACTAGTAGTACCCCATTCACAGCTAGAATTGCCTGTCTTTTGAGTATTAAGTGGAGGATTGTTGCTAAATTTTCCTCCTCCAATATACTTGGAAACTCTAGAATTTTGTTGGTTCTTATTTGCCAATTGTTCCACCTTAAGTGCAAGATGATGCGCATTCTCCACTGTATAGACATGTTGAATTCCCATAATAGATTGGACACTTAGATTAAGTCCATCCATGTACCTGGCTGCCTGCTGGTCTTCTAACTCTTATAAATTACACCTAACTTGTAGGCGTAAAAACTCATATGTGTAAGCACTTATAGTGCGAGAGCCTTGAGAACAATTCTGGAATTGTTGAAACAGGTACTGTCTATGATCAAGCGGTAGGAATCTATGTTGCAATATTGCCTTCATTCTATTCCAAGCACAAATTGGTTCTTTGCCTCCTCATAACCTAGAATCCTACAATTGTCTCCACCAAGCAGATGCTCCACCTTTCAATTTTTATGCCACCAGGCTAACTTTCTTATGATCAGGAATGTTCATTAGATCAAAGAAAGTCTCTACTTCATGCATCCAATCCAAAAATCTTTCTATGTCCAATGAACCATGAAAATTAGGAATTTTGGCTTTTACTTTGTACTCCATTGGATTACGTTAACCATAATCTCCAAAGCCGTTTGCTGCAAAATCATAGTTGACCCTACGATTTCTGCCTCATTCGCCTGCTCGTCGTGGTTCTATGTACTCCTTGTACTTTTCATCGCTTGAATTGCTGTCATATAGAATTTCTGCACGGTTGTTATTGGGACCCATCGCTCGATTTGGGTTACGACCATCACGAGTCTGCATAGCCACCAATCTATCAACTGCAATCCCAATCTGGGCTATCCTTTGCTCAAGGTTGCTTACCCGCTCTGATAGTGCAAGAAAGATCCCCACGACCACGGGGTTGGCTTCCATCTTTTTCTCCATCATTAGCCATGATTAAGAAACTAAAGAGTTGGACCCAGCTCTGATGCCAAATGACATAGCAAGAAGGAAATGAGTAGTTTAACGTACTACTACAAACACAAAAGGAATCCTGAATCCACAAGGAATATAACTCTCAAAGAGATATATTGTATTGGTAACAGTTCACAGTTCACTGCCTCTCATTTGTAAAGCTTACATATATATACAAAACAAAAAAAGAATAAACTACTAGAATATATTGGGGCACCAAAGAATAAGCCTAGAATATACTTGGGCACCAAAGAATAAACTACTAGAATATACTTGGGTACCAAAGAATAAGCTACCAGAATATGCTAAACTACTTATATAGATAAATATTCTAAATATTATAATTATCTTTTTCCTGCATAAGTTATCTTTTCTACATCAAAATATCAAATATTCAAGTATGGAACAAAGTCTATTAAAAAATTGACAGACAAACAAAAAAAAAATGCAATGAAAAATAATATTCATAAACTTGAAGCAACAATTCCAGCGAAATGCCAAATAATTTTTTCGCCCACTGCCTGAGTTTCAAAAAATAATAAAAAAAAATTCTTGATGCAAATGTGCCCAAAAAAATTGGGTGCATTTGGCAAATGTGTCCAGGCCCAAACTGCACTGTTGCGGGCTTGGGCGCCCATCACAAAATTAGGACCCAAATATTTTTCACTCTACAATTTTTCATTCCATTTTTTCCATCACAAAATTGGAAAAAACTCGTATAATTCTTTTATATGCAGTTTCCTAGGAGCATGTCCAGTATTGAAATAGCTATTTTCAGATTTGGTTTTGCAGTATCCACCTCATTTGGAAGTTTTTTGGTGAATGCTGTGAATCGCTGCACTGCTCAAAGAGGCAACTCAGGGTGTTTAGCCACCAATCTGAAGGAAGGTCCCTTGACTACTATTACTGGCTACTTTGCTTCTTAGACTTGGTGAACTTTCTTTGTTTTATCATTCATTATCGGAAAATGCGTTCCAAATCCAATGAAGCATCAGAAAGAGAATCCTCATATATGCGTTTTCATTCAGGTTGACACTCTCTTCACCAAAAGAAAAAAAGAAAAAAAGAAAAAAAAGTTCCATTCTCCTAACTTTTGACATTGACAACTTACACTAATAATCACACTCAAAAAATGGGAAGGTTGCTTTTTTGAAAATTATTTGGCATTACGTGGGACATTTTTTCTGTTTCTCTTGCTTCCTAATTTTGACTTATAGTGATTGGTGGCTGGCTACCGAGATATATCTCGTACGAACAAAAATGCATGGTTGTGGTTATATCAAGGTTTAGTCCAGATGAGATTTGATACAGTTGCTGGAATTTCTTCTTGTAAAAATCATCATTGTTTTTTCACTTAACATAAATATTAGTAAGAGTTGTTTGTCTGTGAAAAAACATTGCACTTCTATCAAGGTTATTAACAATGAAAGTAGAAGTGCTAAAATTTTCACACTCATGTTAGAACTAAACAATTTTCACCTTAAAAAAACATGCAATCAAGCTGAAAATTATTCATGTTTTAACTTATTTTCTCTTGAAGGAGAGGCAAATATCATAAAAGAAAGGGATGAGCCATAGCCAACCTTAAATGCTTATTTCACACACATTTATTGTTTGCCTCAATCTCCCAGTTCATGAATGGCACTAGCTGACATGATTACTTCTTCCAGAACTTCTCATTCCATGCTTTATTTTGCAACATCCAAAAATAGCCCTTTGTGAGACAACCTCAAATTCTTGATGAATTCCACGGTCACTTTGACAGAATTATTTGCAGCAAGAGGAGTGAAAATATCAGCCTCATTAGACTCAGCTGAGCCACCACCTGCCAAGTCTGAGAGTGCCCTAATGATGATGAAGGGTACCCTTTGCTGTAAGCAAATAAGTGCCACAGCTGCACTTTCCATTTCAACAGGGCTAACGTTAAACTTGTTGTATATGAAACCTCTATAAGCTGCATTGCCCAAGTAAATGCTGGCACTGGTTCCTCTTTCCACCCTTATAACTTTAGGGGTTTTGTCCAAACATGTGGTTGAATTCACATAGCCCTCTAATTGCAAGCCCTAAAGTATATATGATTAGTAAATCTATGATTTTTAAGTCATCAATTGAATATGCATTCTTGCTTTTTGGCAAATTATAATTAATTTGAACCTCTTAGTAGATTTATCAGTTCGCCGGATATATATACCTCAATCCTTTGTGAGACGTGGAAGTAATGGGCATCAACAGGCACCCAAAATGCATGTTGCCTTTCTTCAGGAGTTCCGTCTACTGGGAAAACTTCCTTAGGTTGGTACCACACCTTGTTCAGCAAATTATCGGGGGGAATAGAGCTGTCTGTTACATTGCTTGTATAATTTGCAAATTTAATGTACCCAATTTCTCTTGTATAGTCTCCGTTGGCTTCAAGTAGGAGGGGATTGTTGGGGCCATATCCATACCTCTGTGTGTAACAATGTAATTTACATAAATACAATCAATGCACCAATTTCATTCATGGAAGAAGAAACAAATTAACGAAAAAATATTTTATATATTCGTTATATTTTTAATTTTGAATAATGATATTTATAGTGGCTTTTTATAGTGAAAAATAATGATTGATGTGGCAAATATGAAAAGAGAAATCCATCACACGATCACTTTGACAAAATTATTAGCAATAAAAAGAGTGAAAATATCAGCCTCATTAGACTCGTAATAAGTTAATCACATAATGTTTTACCCTTTATTATGTAAATAAGCTGCCTTTTCCTACGTTAGAAAATATATTCTCTATTTTTTTAACTACACCATTTTACGTGATGTAATTGATATATGAAATATTTCTTTCGTATTCACATAATATGGGTTTGTGACATAACTCTACAAGTTGGAATTAATAACGTGTGTAAAATACTTGGTTGGTGGGGGAGTGGTTTATTCTGAATTTACATGCCATGTGTATCTTTGAATAGCTAGCCAAATCTTTGATCCGGCCTAGACTCAAATAGATATATTTATCAAAAAAATTGATTGCCAATCAATGACAAGAAAACTATTTTTTTAATGGTGTATAGCAAATTAATTAAGTACTTCAACACTCAACTTGATCCAAATTAAAATTTTATTTTGATGCTTAAACCTTTTTTTCATATGTACATTTCTATTGGAGGAAGTTACGGAGGAAGGAATTATGTAACAGTGGTAAAGTGAGAAAGAAGTTTTGCATGTGGTCACGAGTTTAATTTCTTTACTTTTACCGGTGGGATATACATCATTATTATTAAAAAAGATAATTTAGAAATTTCATTTTAAAATGATTTTTTTCCAGAATAAAATAATTTTAGAAAGTAATTTGTTTTTGGAATGAAAAGAATACTTTTCAAGCTACTATAAGTTACCAAGTTATTAGAATTAGTCTAGTATAATTATTCTGCATATATTTCATCTTTAAATAATTTTACTGTTTAACCGAAAAGGAGAAAGAAAAAAAAAAGGTTATACTAATCATGATCTATGCTTTTGCTCTGATACTAGATGTTAGCATATAAATAGCATAAACCCAAGATCAAACATATACATGATTAGAATAAAAAGATAGAAGTGAAGAATTGTGTACTAGTCTTTTGATCCATAATTGTATGCGAAAATAGGATTGATCCTGACTAGATTCTTGCTCTCTATGACTCCCTGTATAAATTGGCTTTGATGAGTGCCTCTTTTTCTCGTCAACCTTATGAGTAGAAAGTGTGTCAAATATCGGGGTTAGAGGAGGGAACCTAGCTAATGCGTAGGGAGTGTTTGGTACAAGGGTTTTGGAGGGGAATAGAATGGATTGGAATAAAAATGGGTGTTTGGTAAAGGATTTGGGTTTAGGAAAAACTGTGGGGTTGGGTTTTGCTGGGAATGGAATCACATGGACTCAAAACGACATCATTTTGAGTCCTTGAAATTTTTTTTTTGTAGCTGACAGATGCGTGTTGAAGTGAAGCGTGTTGAAGTGAAGCATGCCCAATGAGAGGGCGCCACGTGTCTGGTGGTTGCAAACCCACTATTGGTTTGCAACCACCATTTCACCTTTTTTTTTTAAAAAAAAAACAAATTTCACTAATTTGTAGAAAATATTTTTCTCTAAAATTTACATGCACTTTGACTATTTTTGAAACAAAATATGATTTTCTTAAATATAATGTAATGTAAATTAATAATATTTTTATTATAATATTAATATAAAATTTATTAATATTAATCTTAAATTTTAATTTTAATATAAAATATATTCCATTCCATTACAAAATAATACCAAACAACATAATTACTATTATTTTATTCCATTCCAAACCTTTCCTTCTATCAAATCTATTCCATTCCTAAACCCACCGTTTATACCAAGTGTCCACTTAAAGCTAAACCCTAAACCCCTTATCACGGGCTTGGCTAACTGCAGCCCACACATACCAGTCCCACATTAGACAATTAAAAGCCCTTATATCTGACTTTATTAAACCAAGCTCAAAACAACATTAATTAATATAAGCTCACATATAGAAAACCTTACATTCTCCCACTTGGGCGAATATTAATTAAAGTTGTACTTTAATGTGCACCTGTATGCTGGTTTAAAGATTACTTTTAATTGTTAATCCTATCCCATAGAGCCTTCAACACTGAATCATGGCAGTAACTGCATGTAATCACATAGAGCCATCCATGATCACAAATGCTATTAACTCTACTGATATTGACTCAATGTGGTAGTGTGCCAAATCAGATAACACCTCATATAGAGCCAAACTTTATGTCTTATCCCCTTTTGTCAGTTCCTATTCTCTCTACTTTAGTGTCACAAAACCTTTATATGCCACTAGAGAATAACTTTATAGTTCCAATGAACTTCCATATGTCTTATCTTTATTGTTAACAAAACTTTATGTGTACAAAACATATGTTTCAGACTAATAACTGTATGCCCTTTTAGTCTGTTGCTCAAGGTTTAAACAATACCTTAAGACTTGCATATATATATATATATTAAGCATATAACTGGAAAATACATTAAACGTTATTGAATTCAAATGCTAATACACATAAAAAAAAACATGTCACTAAATGCAACAAAGTACAGATGAAAAAACTTTATAAGCATAAATCGACTCCCACTAAACTGCAGCATCTAATGATGCAATTAAGCTCATACTTTTGACATGTATCTCTAACACACATGGGTGAAGTCCTTTTGTTAGTGGATCTGCAACCATATCATCCGTGTAAATATGCTTCATTGCTATGTCACCATTCTATACTATTTCTTTAATGGTCAAGAACTTGATCTCCATGTGTTTAGACCCCTTGAGACCTTTATTATTATTAATCAATAATACTGTGGAATTATTGTCACAATACAGCTATATGGGTCTATCCACAAAATCTAATGCAACTAACTCCTTCATAAGATTACGAAGCCAAACAGCTTGAGTAGCAGCTGTAAAGCATGCTATCAACTCCGCTTGCATAGTGGAAGAATTGTCTTCTATTTCTCACTTTTCCAAGATACTACACCACTTGCCAACTTGAAGACATAATCGGATGTCGATTTCTTGTCACCCTTATAGCCAGCAAAGTCTGCATCCGTATACCCTACTAGTTGAAGGTTCTGAACATGTCTATATATCAACATGTAGTCTTTTGTCCTCTTTAAGTACCTTAACACCTTCTTGGCAGCTACCCAAAAATCATGTCATGGGTTTGCCTGATATCTGCCCAGAAGACTAGTTGCCAAAGCAATGTCTGGTCTAGTACATACTTGAGCATACATAATGCTTCCAAGTGCACTAGCATAAGGTACATCTTCCATTTGGGCTTTCTCAACATCTGTTTGAGGGCACTGGGACCTACTCAGTTTATCACCCTTGACGACGGGAGCAATTCCTAGCTTGCATTCATGTATACTGAATCGTTCTAGAACACGATCTATGTAAGCCCTCTGAGATAAGCCCAACAAACGGTGAAAATGATCCCTATGGATCTTTATGCCAAGGACAAATGACGCTTCACCAAGATCTTTCATATCAAAACTATGTGACAACATTTGCTTAGTCTCATGTAACAAGTTGAGATCATTACTGGAAAGTAAGATGTCATCAACATATAATATGAGAAAAATGAAATTCCTCCCACTTACCTTGCTATACACAAACTGATCTACCTTATTTTCAACAAAACTGGATGATGTCACAACTTTATGAAACTTCAAGTACCATTGTCTAGAAGCCTGTTTAAGTCCATAGATAGACTTTTTAAGTCTACACACAAGCTCTCTAGAATCATCAGCTACAAAACCTTTAGGTTGAATCATATAGACCTCCTCATCAAGGTTTCCATTTAGAAAAGCTGTTTCAACATCTATCTGGTGTAGCTCCAAATCTAGATGAGCTACTAATGCCATTACCACTCTAAAAGAATCTTTAGAAGAGACTGGAGAAAAAGTCGCTTCATAATCTATTCCTTTTCTCTGAGTGAATCCTTGGCTACCAATATGGCTTTAAACTTTTCTATATTTCCTTTAGAGTCCTTTTTGGTCTTATATACCCATTTGCAGCAATGGGCTTGCGTCCTTTAGGTAACTCAACAAGCTCTTAGACATTATTACTTTTCATAGACTGCATCTCATCCTTCATGGCATCCATCCACAGACTTGATTGAGGACAAGAAATAGCATCTGTATAAGTCATAGGATCTATCACGTAGCCTATATCATAATCATGCTCTCCAAGATAAACCATATAGTCTGGTGGTATAGCAGACCGACTCTCCCTAGTGGACCTCGTGAGTGGAGCTATCACAGCCTCATTCTGTTCTTGATGGGATGGAGGAGTATCATCAGGCACAGGCTCAATGACATTATCCTCAACTCCCACTGAATTAGGGCATGATATGGAAGGCTCTATAATAGTCTGTACAGGTAGAGAATGTGATGTAACGGTCTCCACTACATTATCATCCTTAATGGTCTGAGAACAAGCATTATTTTCGGTCATATCTAGTTCCAAAAACTTTGCTATTTGTAATTCTACAATTCTTGTACCTTTATTTGAGTTATAAAACTTGTATCCCTTTCAATGATCGTCATCGACACTGGCCTTCTCGTATCCATCCTTGCAGCCACCGCATTTGCTACTGGCAAAACTATCCTTCACCCAAACCCTAATCCTTTCTATGGCTGCTACTTCACCTCTCTCCCTCTCTAAGACTTCACCAATTTTCTTCAAACCCATTCAAAAACCCGACCTTCCCCTCCCCAAATCAAACACAGTTCCTCTGGCGAATTCAAAATCGCCACTCACCCAATTTATTCATCCATTGAAAATACTGTTTATTCCCACGAAATTCTCAAGGAATCACGAAAAATCAACCTTGATTTGGAGGGGCTTATGGTTCTGTTCTGTGCACAATAAAGCCGATGCTTCCTCCTTGTTGTTTCTGAAAAATTTATTGTCTGATTAAGATCTTGAAAAAAAAGATTGGATTTTGGAATTTGATGGTGTGGCTAGAGGTGGTCATGGTTTGGTTAAACCGAATAAACCGACCGAAAAAACCGAGTCGAAAAACCAAAAAAACTAAACCGAAAATGAATTCGGTTTATTCGGTTCGGTTTTAACCAAACCGAATAAGTTATTCGGTTTTTGGTTTGGGGTGCTGAAAACCGAACCGAACCGAATAAACCGAACCGAATAAGGAAACCAAATCGAATAAGGAAACCGAACCGAATAAACCGAATAAACCAAATAAAACCAAATAAAACCGAATTTCAAAATTTATAAATATATTATATATATATATATAAGTGTAAATATAAATATATGTTATTTTATAGAATAGTTATGGTTTATAGTTTATAAAACTATTGTAGACTTTGTAGTTATGTATATATATTTTTGTATAATTAATTTATTGTTATTATAAAATTTATCATGTATAGAACTATATACTATATTGTTATCATTAATGAATAATGATATGGACAATATAATGAATATATAGTAATATTAAATTATTAATATAGTATATAACTATATACTATATACTAAACAATTTTACTATATATTATATACTAAACTATATACTAAATAATTTTACTATATACTAAACTATATACTAGTATAGTTTATACTTTATACTGTAATTTTAATTTATCAATTTATTTAAAAGTTAAACAAATATGAAATATCAAATTACAAATAAAGAAAAATAAAATAATGCATAAGTTGACAAAGTTGTTAAAATGTTAAGCATCTAGAAGGTGTAAGGCCTGTAGGCTGTAGGCTATATAGCGTACTAGCGTGTAACTATATAGCATGCGCTTAGCCTATTATTATGTTTTATATATTTAATTAGAATCAATATCATATATTCATAATATCATCAATTATTCAATATAATAGTCAATAATTAATAACTTATTGTTGTTAACTAAGTGATTACTAAGTATTAACTATTAAATGACTGAGTGTTGAGTTTTTGAGTAATCAATTATAACTATATAATATTTACTAACGGTTATTTATTCAAAATTCAAAATTATTTATAATTTACAAATTAATTATATGTATTTAAATCGAGTCAAATATCATAATAATTAATACTTATAATTAGTTATTATTGATCAAGTAATTATTATTACAACTAAATACTAACCTAGTTAAACTTCTAATACTAAGAAGTACTAACATGTTACATAGTTAATACTTAATACTAACTTAGCTATAGTAATATGTTAATAACTAATAATGATTAATGAATAATGAGTACTAAGTTTACTAATGAACTAAGCACTAAATTAGTTAGTACTTATTTAATACTAACTTAGTGTTGAATAATACGTAATATACATAAGTTAATACTAACTTAGTTAACACTGATAAGTGATAAGTAAATAAGGAATAAATTACTAATTAGGCATTAACTTAGATAATATAATGCAGCTAATGCTTTGATTTTGTTTATAGTTTGTATTTTGTAATGTTTTGGTTTGATGAATGATGAGTATTGAGCCATAACTCATAAGGAGTTAAGGAAGTTTGTAAATTTGTAATGCTTTGTGAATGTTTGTTTCACGTTTGAAACCGAATTTGAAAAAATTATTTGTGAATGTTTGATTTGAAACCGAAATATTTAATTTATTTGTGAAGTTTTAAAAAAAAAAGAAAAAAAAGAAATTCGGTTTATTTGGTTAACCAAATTCTTTATTCGGTTTGTGAAACCAAATAAAACCGAATAAACCGAATCGAATTCTTATTTGGTTTTATTCGGTTTAAACCGAACCGAATCGAATTCTTATTTGGTTTATTCGGTTTTATTTGGTTTTCGGTTAGGGAATTCCAAAATATCAAATCGAATAAATCGAAAACCGAACCGATGACCACCCCTAGGCGTGGCTGATATTGAAATGAAAAGAAATGAGAGAGAAGAAAGAGAAAAGGAGATAGAAAATAAAATGAAAGAAAATAAATAATTTTTTTAATATAAAATGATTTTTTTTGTCAAATAATGTTAATACGTAATTAATGCATTAGATCAAGTGATTACTTTTGAAGTATTTTTTGGAGTTTATTATTTTTTTTTAGAAAAAAATATAATGATCAAAGTTAAAACTAAATAAAAATTTAATGTCAAAAAAATATATTTACCCGTTATATAAATCTTAAATGAAAGTTTACTACATCAAAACTTGAAACTCTCACAAAAAACCTATAAATAAAAAAAATGCTAAAATTAAAGCTATTAATATTATATGCCGATTATTTTTCCAAATATATTTTTATATTTTTAAAATAGTTTTTTTTAATAATTCAAACACAATTCTAACTTACAACTTTTACATTACAAATTATTAAAACACAATTCATAATCACCTTCGTACACTTGACTAACATGTTGGATATATTTAAATATATAGTTTAAATAATATATTCACATATAAACCTAATAAGTGGATAATTGGTTATTAAGGCACATATAGGCTGTAGTCCAATAACTTTCATATATATTCTAGAGATTCTAGCTGGAGGTAACACTGTTGAACATTCCAAATTTAATGTCTCAAGATGTAATACATTAAGTACCAAACTCTCTCAAACCTATATACCTTTAACAATCTTAAAATATTAGCAGTGTATGTCTGATCTGATCAAATAAGGTGTTTACTTGAAGCTTTTGACGAGAGGAATTCAACAGTGTCATTAGATTTCTGATCCGAATGTGAAGTTGGCCAGGATCTGAGTTTGAAATTTCGGTGGCCTGAATCTTTCTTTGTAGATCTCGAAAAATATAGTTGATTATAACTTGCAAGACCACTTGGCTTTTGTTCTACTTTTCGAAATGAACATTTTGAGTGGTCACTAACGTCAATCGGAGGTTAGATGATGGAGATACGACCGACTAAAGTTTTGGTGAGTCGGAGACTGAGTTGACTCGGGTGAGTCAGCGTTGACTGGGCGTTGACCGCTGAACCCGTAGTTTGACTGAGTGTTGACTTTTTTCGATAACAAGAGCAATCTATCTTAAGGTTTTTGGACGCTCCGGATTCATTTTTGTGGTCTACTTTGACAAAATCCTCTTCTAAAGAGCAGTTTGATTGAGATTAGAGGCTCTGTAAGTCGGGAAACCCCCCGGGTGTACTCTTTCATACTCTCTGCTTTATCTAAAATGGAAAACTGTAGTTCTTATGATATCATCAAATTGCAATCCTTTGATGCTATTGAATTTCATGGTTGGAAATTGCATGTTTAATTTGGTATGAAAGAACGTGAAATATTCTACACTGTTTTAAGTGATTTTGCATCTATTATTTAGAATGTTGATGAATATCGATGGAACAAGGATGAGGATTTTTGTAGAGATTATTTGTTGAAGTTTCTAAATCCTCAATTAGCTATGACCTATAGTGAGTATAAGACGGCAAAAGAAATATGTGATCACTTGAACGCTCAATTCCAAAAACAAGAGGGGTTATTTAAAACTTTCATAGCAGAAAAGTTCTTTGATTTTAAATTCAATATGAATTCGAACATCACCTCTCAATTGATTGAATTTGAGAACATAAAGAACAAGCTGAAAGAGGAAAACTCTGATTTGTTTGATAATCTCTTTGTCGGTCTTATGTTGAGTAAGCAACCTGCCGAATGGAATTCTTTCAAAACTAAAATGCATAGATTGAAAGAATAGATGAGATTGGATGAATTAAAATGGAATATAAACATTGAATATCAAAACATTGCTAGGAAGGATTTGGAACAAGTTGGACAACAAAAGTCAGTTGCCAACTTAGTTTCACATTCCAAGAAATCTCCCAAAAAGTCCAAGGCACAAAAGAGTGAATTCTCTTACAATTAGAGGCCAAAAAGATTATTTTAAAAAAGAAGAAGAAGGGCAAGTGCCATAACTATGGAAAGTGGGGTCACTAGGCGGCTGAGTGTAAACTACCAAAGAAATCAAATATTGACACACCACAAAAGGAGGCTAATATATTAGTTGATAAAGTTGAGTCATAGGTCTTCATTGCAATGATGATTGATGGAAAGACCAGTGCATCATCTCAATGGTGCTTAGATAGGGCGCTACTTGTCATGCTGCAAATCATAAGAATTTACTCACTGAAGTCATTGAAGTGAAAGACACTGTGGAGAATTGTAATAGTGGTGAGGCAGAGGTGACTCACACTGGAACTGCAACTTGGTACTCTTTTCAGGTAAATTACTAACTCTAAAACATGTTAGAGTAATACGTTTACTTAAAAAGAATTTGATATCTATGAGTTTACTCGATAAAACTAATATGTCTATTTCAGCTCTGCATTGTAGTTTAACTTTATCTGTTAACTCATATTATTTTGGATGTGCATTCATGGTTAATGGTTTGTATAGATTGAGTTTAGCTACTGATAGCATATGTCGTGTGTAAGTTCTACTTTGATTCATCCAAAGTTCTTGTATAACATACTAGGACATGTAAACTACAGGAAAATGCTACAACTTGTTAAAACTCATAACATTTCATTAGACACTTTTATTCGGTTTGAAAAAAGTGAAGTATGTGCACAAACTAAGATCACTAGAAAACCTCTTAAGTTGGTTTTTAAAAATACACAACTTCTTGAGTTAATACATTCTGACCTCTATGACTTTAAGAGTTACGTTACTAGAGATGGTTGGAAGTATCTAACAACATTTATAGACGTTTTCCCTAGATATTATTATGTTTATTTGTTGAAATCGAAAAATGAGACTTTTGAAAAGTTTAATATTTTCTAGTCCAAAGTAGAAAACCAACTTAACTTGAAAATCAAAAGGGTTAGGAGTGAGAGAGGAGGAAAATATACAAGGATAGGGTTCAAGGAATTTTGTGCTTCAAAGGGTATAATACTTGAAACTACTACTCCTAACTCACCCCAATCAAATGGTGTAACTGAGCGTAAGAACAAGACGTTAACAGAAATGTTAAACTCTATGTTACTTATAGCTAGCATGCCTTTCTCCTATTGGGGAAAAATAGTTGTAACTGCTAATCACATCCTAAATAGGTTGCTGCACTCTAAGTTGTCTTCAACTCCTTATGAGATATAACATAAACATCCTTGTAGATATGATACTCTTAAGACTTGAGGTTGTATTTCTTATGTGAGAATGCAACATCCTAAACTACCAAAGGTAGGGCCTAAAACCCTAACCTATGTGTATTTAGGCTGTTCAGAAGATAGTGCAACTGACAGATTTCTAGACACGACTCTTAATGTCATTATAGAGTCTAGAGATGCTATTTTTTTTAGGAGAAGTTTGTTAGAGATCATGGCTTAACTGTTAATGGCTCTACTGAGGCGTCTCCGGAATTATTCAATGGACCTGAAACAAGTCTTTAAGGCACTAGTCTATCTGAATCAATACCTCATAGAGTATCTACATCGGAGAGAGTACATAAAAGTTTTAGTGAGAATTTTGTCACCTACCATCTAGAGGATGATCTATTCTCCTATCAGGAAACAATAAGATCTAGGGACCCTTTACTATGAGTAGAAGTCATAGGTGATGAAATGAGTTCTCTGCTGCAGAACCATACTTAGCAATTAGTCGATTTGCCAAAAAGGGCTAAGGCTATACGTTGCAAGTGGATATTAATGAAGAAACTGAATAGCGATGGATCAATAGCCAGGTACAAAGTACGCTTAGTAGTTTAAGGCTATAAACAACAAAGTGGAATAGACTATTTTGATGTCTACTTAACTGTGTGTCATCTATCAACTATAAGAATTCTTCTTGCGCTGGCATCTGTTGAACACTATGTAGTGTATCAAATAGATGTAAAGACAATTTTCCTAAATGGAGAGTTGAATGAGGAAATCTACATGGAACAATCTAAAGGGTATGTCATGAAAGGTTTCAAACACAAGGTTTGTAAATTAAACAAATCCTTGTATGGTCTTAAACAAGCACCTAAGATGTGGCATCTTAAATTTGATAAAATGGTAAATAGATATGGATTTCAATCCAGTTATTCAAATAAATGCCTTTACCATTAGTTTTTGTCTAATAAGGTAGAATTATTTGCTTGTACGTGGACAACATGTTGATTCTTGGCTCTGATCACTCTGAAGTGAGTGACGTGAAATCTGCTCTAACTAAAGAATTTGGCATAAAAGATCTTGGTGTTGGTAATACCATTCTTGGTATGAAAGTAAGCTTTGAAAGGCAAGCCATCTCACTTAGCCAGATTCATTACATTGAGCAGCTACTTTCTACCTGGGGATACAGTGAGTGCAAACTGATGAGACACCATGTGACTATAATAAATGACTGAATCCTAATGAAGGGACCAGTGTGGATTAATTAAATTACTCAAAAGTAATTGGTATCTCATGTATGCTAAGAGTTGCACTAGACCTGAAATAGCCTATACGATTGGCATGTTAAGTCGTTTCACTAGTAATCCTAATAAAGAGCATTGGGATGCCCTTAGTAGGCTAATAAGATACCTTAAAGGTATTAAAAATTATGCTCTATGTTATATTGGTTATCCTCCAACTCAAGGTTATTAAAAACGCATTTTTACGTAAAATCGAAAGAGGGTCCACAAAATCGGATCGTAAAATCGGATCGTAAAATCGTAAGAGTTTACAAATTATAAAAAATAATATAAAAAATATATTATATATAATATGTTAAATTTATAAATTATAAACCTAGTCAAATTTATAAAAAGTACACAATTTTCACAAAAAAATATTATCAATGACACCTAAAAATTAATAATAATCATAATTAATTAACAACCATACATAATAAAAGTTACAACTTAGTGCTTACAAAAAGTAAAATATCAATATTCCAAATAGGCAAATACAATACTACAATAATCAATAAAGATCATCAACAGAAAGATTTAAATCCGTATCCAAACTCAAATCATCCTCATTGAAATCCATCAAAAAAGCTACTAAAATCCAGCAAAAATCCAGCAGAAGAAAAGCTACTAAAATCCAGCAAAAATCCATCAAACGGAATTCAGAATTCCATCAAATCCAAGCCAACAAAATTCAGCAAATGTAAACACTAAACAGAGCAAAAATCCAACAAAAATCCAGCAAAAAAAAAGCTACTAAAATCCAGCAAATATCCATCAAACGGAATTCAGAATTCCATCAAATCCAAGCCAACAAAATCCAGCAAATGTAAACACTAAACAGAGCAAAAATCCAACAAAAATCCAGCAGAAGAAAAGCTACTAAAATCCAGCAAAAATCCATCAAACGAATTGATTCCATCAAATCCAAGCCAACAAAATCCAATGTAAACACTAAATGAGCAAAAATCCAGCAAAAATCCAGCAGAAGAAAAGCTACTAAAATCCAGCAAAAATCCATCAAACGGAATTCAGAATTCCATCAAATCCAAGCCAACAAAATCTAGCAAATGTAAACACTAAACATAGCAAAAATCCAAAAACAGAATTCGTGAGGTCTGTGAGGAATGAGGATACAACAATTGCAAATACTAATATACTATACTATAACCGACAATTCATACAAGTATACAACAAAAGAATGGTGCTGCCTAAACAAATTCGTGAAACTCATTTTTGATTTCCAGAAAAAAACCGACAATTAATTTCTCCAATTTGAGAATTCGCGTCGGAGTCAAGCCGGAGAAACGACTAATTACTGACCTACTCGGAGAATCAAGCCGACACTTCTGCTCACGAGAAGAACGCCGCATGCCTGATACCTTATTGTTCTTGCTGCATTGCGTCGGCCGAGTTCTTCTTCTGTATTTGCGTCGGAGATGGAGTTGAAGACTTGAAATCGCGAGTTCTTGCCAGGTGGTCGGCGGAGATGGAGTTGAAGACTTGAAGTTGATTTGCGGATGTAGAAGTTTCGTCTGGATTCTGGAACGTAAAACGGTAAAAATCAAAATGGCTGGTCCGCTGGTGGGGTGTTTGACTAAAGTCACAAAAAGCGGCCAAAAATTGAGATTTGGTGAAATAGTTAATAACGCACGATTTTACCGATTTTACGCGCCAAATCGCGTTTTTAGTCCGATTTTACCATTTTTCGAGTTTACACACGTGTTGACTCGGACTCTTGATTTTTACTCATAAAATCGTAAAAACGTACTAGTAAAAACGCGTTTTTAATAACCATGCTCCAACTGCGGATGGATACTATAATGCCTCATGGTGCTCAGAACTTAGAAACAGTAAGTCTACATATTCACTTTGGGTGGAGCTGCTGTTATTTGGAAATCCAAAAGATAGACTTGTATTGCGTTGTCGTCTATGGAATCAAAATTTTTTGCTTTAGCCTCAGCTAGCGAAGATGCAGAGTGGATAAAGAATCTGATAATGGATATTCCTTTGACTCAGCTAAAGATTAATTCTTTAAACTTATTTTGTGATAATCAAGTAGCTGTCCAAGTCATCAAAAACTCACTCTTTAATCCGAAGATGAGACATGTGAGACTGAGATATGCGTTGTTGAATTATCTGAAAGAACATAGAGTTATCATCTTGATCAATGTACGATCAAAGGATAACTCGGCTGATACTCTAACAAAGGGTTTGCCTAAGGATCGCATATTCAAAACAGTGGGGGAAATGGGATTAAAGACTGTGTAGAGATGTCTTAATCATCATTTAGTTGTGTGTTTTGAAATATTGATCTTCCTTTGTTGGCCAAAATGATAAGCATAGTTAAGTGTTTCATTGATGTTTATAGTTGTTGACTAATTTGGAAAGAGTGAGTTATCTTATTTCAAACTTGATGTAGATAACTTTAACTTAATTCAAAGGTTTTACTCAAGAAGGTCATGTCATTCCAAACTTGATGAACATAATCCAATTGGGTCGAACTATCCTTTTTAGTTAAAGGGTTTCATTCCAAATTTGATGCTAAACTATTTGACTTAAAGGAGTTAGCGGTTGTGACATTCCAAATTGAAACACAAAAATAGTTGTTTGCATAAAAAGCCTATTAGTTTTGTTCTTAATTGACACTTGACATCGTCTGGCTAGGTTGTTTGTAAGTAATTTGACTACTGGTCTTGTTCTTTGAAACTGGACAATTGGTTATTCTCTTATAAATAAACTTAAGTTGCCGGTTCTTTGTAAATCAAACTGTTTAAACCTTGTTAATAATTTATGAAATTGGGACTTGATGCTTATGAATATGACATTTGATGTTATATGATATTAATGTATGTTCTTCTCTGCCTGATGTAATAGTGCTAAGTTCTTTTAGTAAACTAGATACTCTAGTGGATTATTCAAATGATTGAATTCATGTTAATATGAAATTCATGTTGGACATTGTAAAGGGGATGATGGAGATGGAGGAGAGCTTGATAGGTGGGATCTTGAACAAGAAGACCTGCTTGATGAAGGTATCATCTAGAGATTGTAGGGGACTTATTAGTTCACTTGCATTTTGCCCATTTGTTGAGATCTTGTTATGATACTCATTTTGTCCATTCTCTTTGTAAAACCATTATATTCTTTTCAGTTTTTGTTGAAACCATTAATCTTCTAGTATAGTTCACACTTACTTGAGAATATAAATATTTTGTGGTTTTAGACTGTTTTTGAGACTTTGGTTTTAAACTCTGAACAGATCTGAGATATTTTATTGTTTCACTTTTATATGAGATGGATTGTTGATGGAGTTTCTAAAATTTCATTAGAAAACTCTATACTTGGATAATTTGAAATAAGGATGTGAATGATTCATGTTTGTTTGAACATTACACTGAAACAAGGATATGAATGATTCATGTTTGTTTTAAACCTTACACTGACCACCGTGTTGGATTGTGCTATATGGTGAATATAAGAGGAAATTGTTGGATATATTTAAATATATAGTCCAAATAATATGTTCACACACAAGCCCAATAGGTGAATGCTTGGTTATTATGGCACATGTGGATTGGAACCTGATGAGGACATCGAGCCCTATCGAGGAGGAGGTGCTAGAGACCCATTGTCCTATCCGTTAGGCCCGACCACTTGAGCGAGAGCAAATGAATTCAAGCAAGCTGTTGGCGTCATGGTTTAAAATCTATGGAATAGAGACAATATGGATTCGAGACTTGAAGATTCTAAAGCTCATTGGCGCCACACAATCACTTTTGGCCCAGCGAATTCCAAACGGGTTTAGGGTTGACAAACTCCAAATTGGCTCAAATTTGGTCAGAGTCATTTAGATGGACTTTTAGGCCTTTTTCTATTTTTAGGGGCATTTTTAATTAATTAAGGATATTTTCGTCTTTTGCCCTTTTAGGGTTAGCACCATATATAAGGGTGCTTATGAGTTTTGACAACATAAGATTGATTTCGAGATTTAATAATCGAGAGGAATTTTCTTTCTCTTCTTCGAGCTCTTTGAAGACTTGATTTCCTCAAAGCTTCTTCGCAGTGATTAATTCGACTTATCGAGCAAGTCAGCGAATTCGCTTATTCGTGGTGTCTATAACGTTGATTGGTTGACACGGGTTCGTTAATAGGAAGTGTTCATACCGAGGTTACCAATCAGAGGTTCAATTGGGGGTCAAGGTTAAGAATTTGTAACCCCTGGATTTTTGTAGAACGATCAATTTGCATATTGATTCACATCATCTGATATCAGAGTTGGTTTTACAAGGTCTAGTTATCCTAATTTTACTGTTTTCATTCAGCAATTTGAGGTTTAAGAATCTAGGGTCTATGGAATTAAGGTTCGTTATTAATCGAATTAGAGTTTGGAATAAGTTCTTACTGCATTTCCAATTTAGAATTAGAGTTTTTGGTCTTAGGGTTTTGTATTGTATTTAGTTTTTCTTTCAATATATATATATATATAATAAAATATCAAGAAGGCATCTTGTTTGTTAGTTAGACCAAATTGAAGTTTCAATAGCAGAGATTGAGTTTGAAAATTTGAAAATTAGCGAAAGTTGTTGGATCACTGGATTGATTTTTGATCTTGCTTGGTGGTTTAGTCGACTGTTGTGAGGAGCTTGAGAAACTGGATCTAGTCTAATGAAGAGCTTGTGAGAAGGAAACGAGAGGTAAAAGGCAAGAGTGTATGAGCCTAATTGAGGAAAAAAAACCGAAATTGAGTTAAACACGAAGGAAGTGACAAACACCTTGAGCGAAACATGTGAGGGAGTGTTTGGTGAGAGTTTTTTTAATTATTATTTCTAACTTTTTCTTGTAGGTTTAAAAAAAAAAAGATCAATCATGTCAGTGGGCTAAGAATGTGTGAATCAAAGAGAGGATGTCACCAATCCAAGAGATGATGCGATTTTGGCAAGCATCCAGTAGTTGAGCTTACAACTTGAAGCACTTAGCAATTGAGTTGTGAGGTGTGAGACGAGGCTCCACGGTGATCAAGAGCCACCTCGAGGGAAGCCACAAAATCAGCGAGATGAGCCTAGGGGACAACCTAGATGGTAGTGGCAATTTGAAGATGAATATGTGTCCGATACAGAAGATGATCGAGATGGAAGGTTTGGGAGTAGGAACAGACGCCGAGGGTTTTGAAACCGAGAAGATGATGAACTTGGTAACATCAAGATGAAGATTCCATCTTTCCAATGAAAGAATGATCCTGATGCGTATTTAGAATGGGAGAAAAGAATGGAGATGATATTTGATTGCCAACGATTATGCTATAATATGGTGGGATCAATTTGTGACTAGCAGGAGACGTAATGATGAGAGGCTGATAGAAACGTGGGGTGAGATGAAAGCAGTGATAAGGAGGCACTTTATACCAAGTCATTACCACTACGAATTGTTCCACAAGTTGTAGAATCTCACACAAGGCAATAAAAGCGTGGAAAAGTATCATAAAAACATGGAGATTGCCATGATCCGTGCTAGTTTGGTAGAGAATTGTGAAGCTACAATGTCACAGTTCTTGAGTGGTTTGAGCCGAGATATAGCAAGGGTGGTAGAGCTGCAATATTATGTTGAGTTAGAAGAATTGGTGGATAAAGCTATCAAAGTTAAGAGGCAAATGAAAATGGACTGAAATTACAAAAGCAATGGAGGTTCAAGCTCGAATTGGAAGCCCAATTAGAAGAGGGATGAAAAGCCAAATCTGAGGGGAAACAATTCTAAGGCCAAATTTTCAAAGGAGAAGGATAAGGATGGCAAAATTGGTTTGAATCTGGCTTTAGGTAAAACCGAGAACCCTAATACTAAGACTGATGATATTAAATGTTTCAAGTGTTTGGGCAGGGGTCATATGGAAAATCAATGCCCTAATAGGAGGGTGATGATCATGACTAGCCATGGTGATGTTGAATTCGATAGTGAGAAAGAAGAAGAGAAAGATGAAATGTCACTATCGTTCGAGGACTGTAGCAATGTTGAGATGCCAGTCAAGGGAGAATTGATTGTGGTTAGGCGTTCTCTAAGTGTTCAAGTTAATGAGGATGAGCACCAACAACAATAAGATAATCTGTTCTATACAAAATGCTTGGTGAATGGTAAGATTTGTAGTGTGATTGTTGATAGGGGTAGTTGCATGAATGTGGCAAGTTGTACCATAGTAAAGAAACTTGGATTAAGGACTGAAAAACACCCTAGACCATATAGACTACAATGGCTAAATGATAGTGGAGAAGTGAAGGTGACAAAACAAGTCCGAGTTCTATATGAGAAAGGGAAATATAAGGACGAGGTGATGTGTGATGTTGTACTTATGCAAGCAGGCTATCTTTTACATGGTAGTTCATGGCAATATGATCGGAAAGTACATCGTGACAGGTACACCAATTGATATTCATTGGTAATGAATAAAAAAACTTACACTTTAGTACTGATAACACCTACTGAGGTGTATGAAGATTAATTGAAACTACAACGTGAAGCCAAGAGGGAGTGAAAAGAAGATTCTGAGAAGTAAGGAAAAGCAGTGGCTGAAAAGAGTGAAGTTGTAAAAGTTGAGGGAAAATGAGAGAGGAAAGGAAAGCGGGAAAGGAATTTCTTTGCAAAATCGAGTGAAGTGAGGAGAGCTTTACTTCTGGACTGATTGATGCTTGTACTTTTGTAAAAGAAGGCCCTATTTACTACTAATGAACTTGACCCAAGTCTGCCTAGTTCTGTCGTGTCCTTATTGCAGGAATATGAAGATGTCTTTCCTGATGAGATTCCTGGAGGTCTATCGTCGATTCGAGGCATAGAGCATCAAATTGATTTGATTCCTGGTGTGCTATTACCTAATCAACTCGCATATCGAAGCAATCTCGAGGAGACAAAAGGAATTTTAGCGACAAGTTAGTGAATTACTAGAGTGAGGACATGTGCCAAAGAGTCTTAGCCCATGTACTATTTCTGTTTTGTTGGTGCCGAAGAATGATGACATGTTGGATGAATGGCATGGAGCTTGCGTATTTACTAAAATCAATATGAAAAGTGGTTATCATCAGATTAGAATGAAAGAAGGGGATGAATGGAAAACTGAATTTAAGACCAAGTATGGGTTGTATGAGTAGTTAGTCATGCCATTTGATTTAACGAATGCACCTAGTACTTTCATGGGACTTATGAATCATGTTTTGTGTGCTTTTAATGGTCAATTTGTGGTTGTCTATTTTGATGATATCCTGATATATAGTCGAAGCCTCGATGACCATATTGAGTATGTGCGAGCTGTTTTGCAGGTTTTAAAGGACGAGCAATTATATGCTAATCTAAAGAAGTGCTCTTTTGTGACTAACAAATTAGTATTTCTAGGGTTTGTTGTTGGTGTTGATGGAATATAGGTTGATAAAGAAAAGGTAAAATCAATCTATGAATGGCCAATACCTAAGACAATAGGAGAGATGCGCAGCTTTTATGGCTTAGCTAGTTTCTATCGTAGATTTGTGAAGGATTTTAGCACAATCGCCGCACCTTTAATCAAGGTTATCAAGAAAAAAGTGGGTTTCACTTGGGGAGAAGAGCAAGAGAGAGCATTCAATCTATTAAAGGGTAAGCTAACGAATGCTCCTTTGTTGTGTTTACCAAATTTCAGTGCTACTTTTGAAATAGAATGTGATGCTTTTGGTATAGGAATTAGAGCTGTGTTGATGCAAAGAGGATGTCCCATAGCTTATTTCAGCGAAAATTTATGTGGAACAACATTGAATTATCCAACTTACGATAAGGAGATATATGCTGTGGTGTGAACTTTGAAGACTTGGCAACATTATCTATGGCCAAAAGAGTTCGTGATCCACACCGACCATGAGACTTGAAGCACTTGAGGGGGTAGTAAAAGTTGCAAAAAAAGACATGCCAAATGAATGGAGTTCATTGAGACTTTTCCATATGTAATCAAGTACAAGAAAGGTAAGGAAAATGTGGTAGCCAATGCACTTTCTCGAAAGTATGCAATTCTAACTACTTTAGGAGCAAAGTGTCTAGGATTTGAACCTATCAAAGAATTATATATTGATGATGATGACTTTGGAAGAGTGTTTGAAGCTTGTGAGCATGCTGCGTTTGAAAAATTCTATAGGCATGATGGATATCTCTTTCGTGAAAACAAGTTGTGTCTGCCTAAATGCTCTTTACGAGAGTTGTTAGTGCGAGAGGCGCATAGTGGCGGCTTAATGGGACATTTTGGCATAAATAAAAATCATGAAGTACTGCATGAACACTTTTATTGGCCACACATGAAACAAGATGTCACATGTGTTTGTGAGAGATGCATTGCTTGTAAGTAGGCTAAGTCTACACCTAAACCATATTGCTTGTATACTCCTTTGCCTATCCCAACACATCCTTGGGTTGATATTTCTATAGATTTTGTGTTAGGATTGACTAGATCTAAACACAGTTGGGATTCTATTATGTGGTTATAGATCGGTTTTCAAAAATGGCTCATTTATATCTTGTCATAATCTGATGATGCACCGCATATTGTTGATTTGTTCTTTCATGAGGTTGTGCGTTTGCATGGCATGTCTAGGTCCATTGATTCTGATCGAGATACTAAATTTCTTAGCTACTTTTGGAAAACATTGTGAAAGAAGTTAGGTACACAACTTTTATTTTCTACTACTTGTCATCCACAAACTGATGGTCAAACTAAAGTAGTTAATAAGACTTTAGGGACTTTATTGCGTGCTATCATTAAAAAGAATATTAAGTCTTGAGAAGACTGTTTACCTCATGTTGAATTTGCTTATAACAAGAGCATGCATTCTACTACTGAATTCACACCATTTGAGGTTGTCTATGGTTTTAATCCTTTAACTCCGTTAAATTTAACCCTTTTGCCTGCTGATGAGTGTGTGGATTTAGATGGTGCTAAGAAAGCGGAATTTGTGAAGACTTTGCACGAAAAGACGCGGCTAAATATTGAGTATAAGACAAAGCAATATGCAAAGCAAGCCAACAAAGGGCACAAAAAAGTAGTGTTTGAGCCCGATGATTGGGTTTGGGTTTATATGTGCATAGAGCATTTTCCCGAACAGCGATGTTCTAAGTCATTACTGTGAGGGGATGGACCATTCATGGTGTTGGAGAGATGATGTGAATCAATGCAAAAACTGATCATTCTACGAAGATTTAGAGGTTGCGAATTGTTAACCTCGACCCCAATCAAACATGTGATTGGTAACCTTGGTATAAACACGATTTTTTGACGAATCCGTGTCAACCAATCAATGTTATAGACGCCACGAACAAGCGAATTCACTGACTTGCTCAATAAGTTGAATTGATGCTACGAAGAAGCTTTGGGGAAATCAAGTCTTCAAAGAGCTCGAAGAAAAGAAAGAAAATTCCTCTCAATGTATTAAATCTTGAAATTAATCTTATGTTGTCAGAAACTCATAAGCACCCTTATATATGGTGCTAACCCTAAAAAGGCAAAATACGAAAATATCCTTAATTAATTAAAAATGCGCCTAAAAATAGAAAAAGGCTAAAAGTCCATCTAAATGACTTCGACCAAATTTGAGCCAATTTGGAGTCCGTCAGCCCTAAACCCGTCCGGAATTCATTGGATCAAAAGTGATCGTGTTGTGCCAAGGAGCTTCAGAATCTTTAAGTCTCAAATCCATATTGTCTCTATTCCATAGATCTTGAACCATAACACTGACAGCTTGCTTGAATTCATTTGCTCTTGCTCGACTGATCGAGCCTAGCGGATAGGACAATGGGTCTTTAGCATTTTCTACTCGATAAGGCTTGATGTACTCATCAGAGCCCAATAGCTTGTATATATATTTTAGAGTTTCTAGCTGAAGGTAACATTGTTGAGCATTCCAAACTTAATGTCTCAATGTGTAATACTTCAAGTATTAAACTCTCTCAAATTTAAATACCTCCAATACAATGTAGAGAACATGTGGGCATTGGGATCCCCTCTCTCTTGTTCTGTAGTGAACATGTTATCTTCTTTGCTAATCGTACTGGCATGTCTCAGGATCGAGTTTGTAGCATCCAATTCAAAATCAAAATCGATTGACAATGCACAGAGTAATTCAAAATTTTTATGCCTTTGTCTTAATAAAAATTTCACTTTTAAAACCTTTTTTTTATCTTTAAAAAATTTTATTTTGAAACAAAATTACTTTATTAATTAATAATAATCATGTATGACCTACAATTAAAAAATACAAATATAAATATAAACTTGTACATTTTATTATGCATTAAATAGTTGTACATTATAACTAAAAATATTTGAATTTGAAGTGAACTCTTTTTTTTGGATTTGTAAATATTTAAAAATTGATACAAGATATTATTTTTAAGTGCAAAATGACTTAGTTTTTTTTTTCCTAATTAGAGTTTGGAAGCATGTCAAGGGGTAGCCCCAATCTTTTCATGATGTTGAAATTCATATTAGATTCTTTCTTAGCTTCTAATCTTTTTAGAGTATTAGAATTTGCATTGGATCCTCTATTACAATGGGTAGCTCCTAATTTTTCTATGCGTTGGAATTCGAGTAACTTCTAATCTTTCCAGAGCATTGAATTTTTTTTCAAATTGTTAGAATTCGAGCAACTCCTGATCTTTCGAGAGCATTCAAATTCGCATTGAATTCTTTGTTATATTTGGTAGATCCTAATCTTTTCAGGTTGCTGGAATTCGGATTGAATCCTCTATTACATTGTGAGGTTTCTAATTTTTTCAAAGCGTTGGAATTCGGCCAACTCCTAATCTTTCCAGAGTGTCGAAATTTGCATTGGATTCCTAATCTTTCCAAAGCATTAAAATTCGCATTGGATCCTTTTGTTACATTGGATAGTTTCTAATCTTTTGAAAACATTGAAATTCGTATGGGATCGTCTATTACATTTTCTTATGCTATTATCTATTACACATTTTAATAAGTTAGCATAGATCTTGAAATTTGTATTTATACATACTATTGGTATCCAATTTCATCCTAATTAATTTTAATACAATTTTTTTTAAATTTTTTATCAACCCTATATTTTAATAAAATTCAATAATATTTCCTTTTTTATAATAATAACAATAAATATTAATAAAATAAATAATAACATAAATTATAACATAAATTATAAAATTTATATCAATTTATTAAAATACCATAATAAAACATAACGCAAAAAAGTTATCATGACACATCCTTTGGCATTTTGAATTATATGGCATCCTTATTACTAGCAATTGTTTTCAAATTCTTGATCCGATCCCATTGATCTTACGATTATATGATCCAAATTTATTAAAACGATTTTGATTCTAATTACGATCCTACCTTTATTATATAAATAAAATATAATTAAATTTACTCAAAAAAACTTTCACTTCTAAGTAAAATTACGATTTATCATTATATAAATAATTTAATTAATTTAATCATATTTTTATTAGGTTTTAATAATAAAGAAATAAATCAGACATAAATACCCTTCAATCATGATAATAAAATATTGAGACAATCATATAAAATGTTATAAGAAATAAAAAAATGAAATAAAATCATTTAATTATAAACTATACATGAATTTTCTACATATCTATTCATATATTGATTAATAATTTTTTCAAAAATAATTTATAAATTATATTTTTTCAATTTTTCTAAAATCTTAGGATCATAAGATTCGATCTCACTGATATGATCCCATTACCCTAAATCAATTTTGTGTAAGATCCTGATCATATAAACTATGTTACTAACTCTCAAACTAGGTCGGTCGGCATATATGGTATTGTCTTGCCAGGCGCTAATTTCCATGTTAGTTTTATAGTTTCACATGAGATGTGGTCCTATAGGTGGAGATAGATAGAAGTGTTTAAAATCAATGAGTTGATCCGAACCCGATTTGATCCAACCGAATATTTCAGATCGGATCGGTTTTTTATCCGATTTGATCCTCTCTCTTTTTTTTGTTCTATTTTTCTCCTTTTCATATATAATGTTAGGTGATTTACCTTCGATTTGAAATTAATAGTTTCATATTAAAAAATTATCTATTTTTATGTAAAGATAATAAATAAATTTCATCTAAATATTTTAATTTGTGTATTTTGCATGTAAATTAATTTGTGTATTTTCATATAAATATGTTAATTTATTTTTTCACAAATTGACTAATTTTAATTAAAGAATTATTTGAATTATCAAATAATACTAATTTATATTTTATAGGCTTCAATATGAAGGTTAGGATTTTCATTGGGCAAGCCACTGAATTGAACAATATTTTGAAGCATTTGGATCAAAGACGGCTTAAGCTCAAAATTGTTGGCATGAATTGCTGGGCCTCTTATGCTTGAAGTGGAATCTTGAACTGTTGGGGCTGAATAGTCCATCAAAGTTCTCCTTTGAGGTTGAATTGGGATATGCTGTCCTTGGCCCACCGTTAGATTGGTGTCAATGACTAACTCTTACTCTTTCAATTTCCTTAGAAGTGTTTTCTCGAGCTCTGGATCAAATTCTTCTAGTTCTTCTTTTTGACTTCTCAAATTCATCCACCTTTCGAATTCCTTTGGAAAGAATCCAAAACTCAAACCAAGAAAAATAAATAAAAATTAAATGACTAGTCTCCACCAAGAATCAATCAATATTAATAGCAATTGGAAAAAATTATTAAATTCAATTCCCAACAATAGCGCCAAAAGAGAATTAAAACATACTAAAATTTTCAATAACAATAAAAATAAAAGAAGACATAACTAAAATTAAAATAAATTCTTAGAATTAAAGTAAATAATATTCAATAAACATAAAAGCTATAAAGTATTTAGTGCTTGAAAATAAAACAGAACCAAAATTTTCATAACAAAACACAAGAAATAAAATTGCTAAACTAAACTAAAGAAAAACAAGAAAAGAAAAAAAAACCTAGAAGGACATGAAAGATGTGAAGGACGTGATGCTGTTTTTGTTTTCTTCTCCGTGAAGTACAAAAGAAAACAAAAGCTGGCTGCTCTGGTGTCTCTATCCCAAATGAATGTGGGAATGAATTGCTAAACTAATGAAAAAGAAAAACAAAGGAATATGTGTTCCCAGAAAGAAACAAGGGCGGCTGCTAAAATTTTTGTATGAGAGGAAACTAAAACTAAACTAAAGACAAGAAGAAAAGAAGAAAAGAAGAAAAGGACAACGTCCAGGACAAGAAGAAGAAAAAATTGGCGGCTACCTTTTCTAAACTAATGAAAGAACAGGAAAGAAAAAAATCGTGAGTCTAAGAAAGGGACGGCTGCTTCTGTTTAAAATTCTACACAACCTCTTTTCTGTCTTTTCTCGAGTTTTTATAATTTTCCAGTGTAGCTGCACCCCCACTTTGCCTTTCAATTTCGGTTGTTTTTTGCTTCCCAATTGGATATTAAGGCTAGGTTGTTTTCTAAAGAGAGAAAGTAGAGAGTGGTGCTTAAGACATTACAACTAGGGTATCAAATGTGGAATACCCATCACTGCTACCTCCAACTGACCCCATAGGCAGTTGCCCAGGGTTATATTTGTCAATAAATTTTTGTCCAATTAACTTATAACAAATCTTCACTTATTGTTAATTATATTAGAACATATATTAAGGGATTTAATACAATTAATCCCAACAATCTCCTCCTATGTTCTACATATAATTCAACAATATGGTGGACAGTATAATGTCCAAACAAACATGGATCATCCACATTCCAATCAATAGTGTAATGTCTAAACAGACATAGATTGTCCACATTCAGTCAAAGACAGTTGGCTTGGATCAACAAATTTTAGCAATATATTACCAAGCTCAGTCATCATTTACAGTCTACATAAGTGGATCATAAATGTCTTGAATCTGTTTTGAGGTCCGCATACCAACATAACATCCAAAATAGATTCTCAAAACAGTCCAAAATTAACAAATGCATACTAGTCAAGTACAAGTGAGCCAATCAAAAATAGTCCAAGGCCTCACAAGTACAACATACAAGCATAATAGATATCCATAAATAAATATAGCAAAATGTAAGTCTCAAATAAATTGATTCCATCAAAATGGGCAATAGAGAACTGTCTCTTCCATATCCAAAGAAAGACTAGTCCCCCACAATCTCCAGGTGACCTCACTCATCAAGTAAGTCATTCTGGTATGGATTCTAATCCATATTTGCTCCTCCTGCTCTGCCAACTCCTGTAAATCAACAAATATGAATTCATGTAAATGAATCCAGCCATTTGTTTAATTTACAAATCGGTATCAGGCATCATAGTTAAGTCTTAGTTAAGGATAAAACCTAAACAATCTATTCTATAGAGGACCATATCCAGTTAAATTTTAATTAAGAACAAAACCTAAACAGTCTGCTCAGTAGAGGACATTTCCATGCTTCAATGTGGAATGTTTGTATCAAAATTCTTTCCAAAGTAAGTTGCAATCATCAAATGTAGAATGATGCAATTGCCTCGAGAAGTCTATGTCATCAAATGTGGAATGACATAGCAATGATCAAAACATCGTAGAAACATATAAGCTAGTGTCTTTCTAGGCCGACAAAGGAATATTCGGTATTTCAAACAACCAAAAATGCAGGTTAAGATAAGTCTACATAGTCTTTAACTAAGAATGTAGGTTAAGACAAGTCTACATAGTCTTTAACCCCATTTTTCCCACTATTTCAAATATCCGATCTTTGGCTAAACCCTTTGCCAGAGCATCGGCTACATTATCTTTTGATCTCACATTAACCAAAGTGATAACCCCACATTCTATAAGATAATGCAGCATAGCGTGTCTCAGTCTAACATATCTCCTCTTACTATTAAAGAGAGTTTTTAATGATGTGGACCATTGCCTAATTATCACATAATAGACTTAAAGAATTTATCTTTAGCCAAGTCAAAGGAATATCCATAATCAAATTCTTTAACCACTCTGCTTCTTTTGAGTAAAAGCTGGAGCATAAAGTTCTGATTCCATAGATGACAATGCTATACAAGACTGTCTCTTGGATCTCCATGCAACAGAAGCTCCACCCAGTGTAAAAATATAACTACTAGTAGACTTACTGTCTCCAACATCTAAACATCAAGAGGCACAGAGTATCCTTTCACAGTAGGAGGAAAACCAGAATAGCATAAAGCCTAATTTTGAGTACCTTTAAGATATCTCATTAGCCTCATAAGGGCATTCCAATACTCTTTACTAGGATTACTAGTGAAATGACTCAACATGCCAACTGCAAAGACTATGTCAGGTCTAGTGCAACAAATAGCATACATAAGACTACCAATCATTTTAGAGTAATCTAACTGATTTATACTGGCTCTATCATTAGGGTTCAGTCTTTTGTTGTAATCATATGGTATCTCTATCAGTTTGCACTCACTATATCTCCAAGTAGAAAGTAGTTACTCAATGTAATGAGCCTGGCTAAGGGAGATAACTTACTTTCATGCCAAGAATGGTGTCTATTACACCAAGATATTTCATGTCAAATTCTTTTTCCAAAATGGCTTTCAGTCATTCACTACAGAAAGATCAAAGCCAATGATCAACATGTTATCTACATACAAGCAAATAATCGCAACCTTATTTGACATAGAATGGAAGTAAAGGCATTTATCTGAGTAATTGATCTAAAAACTATAGCTCTTTACAACCTTTTCAAATTTTAGATGCCACAATTTATGTGCTTGTTTTAAACCATACAAAGATTTGTTTAGCTTACAAACATTGTTCTTTAGACCTTTCATGACAAACCCTTCAGGTTAGTTTATGTAGATCTCCTCAGTTAGCTCTCCATTTAAAAAAGCTGTTTTGACATCCATTTGATGCACTACAAGGTGCTCAATAGACGCTATAGTAAAAAGAATCCTAATAGTGGATAAATGACACACAAGTGAGTAAACATCAAAATAGTTCACTCCACTTGGTTATGTAAAGCCCTTAGCTACGAGACATGCTTTAAACCAAGCCACTGATTCATCACTATTTAGTTTCTTTTTCAACACCCATTTGCAACCCACAGTCTTAGCTTTTTTTAGCAAATCAACTAGCTGCCAAGTGTTGTTATGCAAAAGAGAGTTCATTTCGTCATCAATGGCTTCTTTCCACAGTAGAGAATCCCTAGATCTCATCGCCTCCTTATAGGAAAATGGATCATTCTCTAAATATTATGTGACAAAATCACTACAATATGTTTTGGGAACTCTTTCTGTGGTGGATACTCGAATAGGAGTTGGTTCAACAACTAGCTGTGTGGGCTTAGTGTTAGAAGGGTCTACTTCAGATTCTACAGGAGATTTTGTAATCACATCTATAAATCCAGAAACACTCAACCCTTGATCTTTGAGAAACTTGTTCTCAAAGAATTCTGCATCTCTAGATTCTATCACTGCATTAGTGAAGAGATCCAAAACCTATTTGCAGCACTATCTTTTGCACTACCTAGATATACACAGGTGATTGTTCTAGGTCCCACCTTAGGTCTCTTAGAGTCTTGCATTCTCACACAAGCAATACATTCCCAAGTATTTAGAGTATTGATCTTACACGAATGTCCGTGCCATAACTCATACGGAGTAATGTTCAATTTAGAATGTGATAGTTTATTCAAAATTTGATTAGCAATCAAAACTATTTCTCCCGAGTGACAAGAAGGCATGCCAGTAGTAAGTAACATAGCATCTAACATTTCAGTCAAAGGCCTGTTCTTCCTCTCAGCTATACCATTTGACTGAGGTGAGTAAGAAGTGGTAGTTTAAATATTATGCCCTTAGTGGCACAAAATTCTTTAAACTCTGTCAATGAATATTCTCCTCCTCTGTGACTTCTAAACCTTTTAATCCTTAAGTTCAATTGGTTTTCAATTCAAGACTTGAAAACCTTAAACTTTTCGAAAAACTCATCTTTTGATTTCAATAGATAAACATGACAATATCTATAAAAATCATCTATGAATGTTACCAGATACTTCTGACCACTTCTAGTAGTGAAATTCTTAAAATCACATAGGTCAGAATGTATTAATTCCAGAAGTTGTGTGCTTCTAGTTTCCTATGGGAAGGGTCTTCTAGTGATCTTAGTTTGAGCACACAGTTCACATTTGTCAAACTGATAGATGTATCTAACAAAATTTGATGAGTTTTGGCAATCTGAACCATTTTTTTTTTTGTAGTTAACGTGTCCCAATCAATTGTGTAACAATTTGGGATCAATCATTTTTGAACTTACGTGACACAGAGTTTCATTTGTCAAACTCAACCTATACATGTCATCCATAAAAAATGCACATCCAAAACAATGAGAGTTAATAATCAAAGTCACTCTACCAAATGTAAATAAATGACATGCCAGCTAGGGGTATTCATCGGGCGGGTTCTTCGGTTCAGGTTTATTCGGTTTTCGGTTTATTCGGTTTGGGTTATTCGGTTTTCGGCCGAACCCTAATTTATTTTTTTATATTATATGTAATTATAAAAATAATATATATTAATATAAATAATACATAAATATATATTATATGTAATTATATGTATAATATATATACATATAAATAACAAATACATATATATTCGGGTTTCGGTTTGGTTTCGGTTTAATCCAAAACCCAAAAATCTAAAAATTCGGTTTTCGGTTCGGTTTGAATTCGGGCGGATATTCGGGTTATCCAAATATTGAATACCCCTAATATTGCCAGCATTGTCCAAAAGATTGATAGAAATTAAATTCTTAGGAGCTTCAGAAACTATTTTAACAGATTTTAAAGTTAGTGTTTTACCTGAAAAAAGAATGGGCCCTATAGTGCCAGTGTGAGTCACTATAGCTGTAGCTTCACTAGCAACTAACAAAGTCTCTCTCACAGTATTAACAAAGATTTATCGTTAGTGACATGACATGATGCTCCAGCATCTAGCCACCACCAAGTAGAAATACTGGCCTTCTTAGCCCTGATCATACCAACAAAGGTTTGAGGCTTAGTTTGTACTGTAACCATATTGGTTTCATTATGTGATGTGCCATTTTTCAGTTTCTTAGGAAGCCTGCAATCAGCAACCTAGTGGCCCCATTTTTGACAGTTGTGGCATTTGCCCTTTTTCATTTTCTTTGAGATGGGGTTTTTGGTCTCCAATTTAGTAGGCTCACTCTTCTCAAATTTAGATTTCTTTGTGAACCTTTTGGGTTGATAAGTAGAGTTGGCTACTGCCTAAGTCACCTGAGGCTAAACCTAAGACTGACTTTGAGGCTCCCCAACTCGCTCCATTTTGTTCACAATAAATGTCTCATGCTCAATAACAATGAGTCTCTTTAGCTCCTCTAGCTCAACTCTATTCTTCCTTTTGAACACTTATGTTATGAAAGAATTATAGGTAATAGGTAGCTTATTTATGATGGCAGCTGCTATAAGGGTATTGATTATTCCGAAACCCTCTTTATTCAGTTTCTCTACCATATTTTCCAAGTCTGTGACTTAAGGAGCCATCTCCATATCACTTTTGAACCTCAAATTGAAGAACTTATCTCCCAAATGAATTTTGGATAGCTCCTCACATTTGTGGAATCGAGCATCTAGTGAGTCCTATATCTCTTTAGCTGTCTTCATCTTTATATAAGAGTCCGTCAGATGGTTTGATAGGCAATTCAAAAGGTAATCCCTACAATAATCCTCATCTTTATCTCACTGTACCCTGTCAACCTCTTCAGTCGTCTCCTCAAAAATGCTAAGTACAGTATAGTATATAAAATCGTGCTTTAGCCTAAGCTGCATCGCTCGACGCCATCTAGTGTACTTCATAGCACTAAATGATTCAAACCTAAAAATCTATAGTGTTTCACTCTTAGCCATCTCAAATACAAAAATAAAAGAGTATGAAAGAGTTGAAATGAATGCACCTGGTGCCCAACAAGCTCACATAGTCAAACAGGGCCTCCAACCCCTGTCAACTACTCTATAAGTGACTCTACACTCAAAATTAGCAACTGCAGATGTCTAGAATGGCCTAAATACTTGGAAAATGCTCGCCGAAAAAAGTCAATGCCAGTCAACAACATGTCAACGCCAGTCAACGATCGACGGTCATACTGATCCAATCCAGATCTGGTCTGGTCAGCTGGTCTGGTCTGATTGGCTTGGATTGGGCTGGTTCCTTGGGTGTGAATTGGTTTGCTTGGTTTTGGGTTGATTTTGGTTAGGCCCAATGATTTGTTTTCTACCCAAACTCAAAAAAATAGCCCAAATAAGTTATTCGATCAACCAAACATGCCCTTAGAAATTTTCTCTATCTTCCAACTCGCCCCCAAACTTCTTTTTGCCAGAACTTCGCCATCCGGTCACCAAATCTAGCCGAATTGGTGTCAAAAGTTTTGTCTCTTCGCAAGGAACAAAGTCCAACCTATATCGTCGAATTAGATTGGTTGAGGTGGTTGAAATCTGAGCTCAAAGTTTGCGATTTTTTAACACCTTTTTTTCAGATTCCAGTGAGCTTCGACCTATGACCGAAAAACCATTTGCACCATTGAACTCCTCTTGTTGAGAGCTACAAGATGGACTACTCACTCACTCACTCAAAATAACCAACGAATCAAAAGGCTAGTTGTAATGCCTTAAGATTATTAAGGCTAGGTTGTTTTCTAAAGAAAGAAAATAGAGAGTGGTGCTTAATGCATTACAACTAGGGTATCAAATGTGAAATACCCATCACTGCTGTCCCCAAATGACTCTATAGGCAGTTGCCCAGGGTTATATTTGTCAATAAGTTTTTGCCCAATTAACTTATAACAAATTTTCACTTATTATTAATTATATTAGAACATATATTAAGAGATTTAATACACCTAATTCCAACATTGGAGTTGTCTTTTGTCTCCTTGTTTCAGCCGTATTCTGTCTTGTTGTTTCCTTCTTGTACTCAGCCTTTATTTCCTTATTGTAGCGTCTTTCTTTTTTTTTTTTTTTCTCTTCTTCTTGTGCAACACGGTTTTTTTATTTCCTAATTGCAACCCAGCTTGTAGTATTCTTGCAGCTGAAGAAGTTTTTGTTCTTTTGTTTCCAAATCCCTTTGTGGCTGAATTCTTCTTTTTGTCTTCCAATTGTGCGACTGCTTTCCAAGAAATAAAAAGATGTGGCTAAAACCATAAGTCTTCACCTTTAGTGACAGTGCTACGACGTGTTCTAAAACTAGTTGTATACATTCCAGAGAAACCCATGCTTTGCCCAAAAAATCTCAAAAAAGATCAAAAGGGTTTGTCGTGTAAGTTCCAGTCTGTCCCTCTACTGCACTTTTGACTCTAGCTTCACCATGTTGATCATACAAAGCACTCTTTTCGTCATCTCAAAAGCAACACTGATCTCCTTAAATTTTTCAGTTGCTCCAGGTTCCTTGTTGACATCAGGATGGTACTAAAATGAAGATGAAAACTCATATATCAGCTTCTTCTTGTAAAAGGCAAGGGATGCATGCAATGAACCCCCCAATTGTAGTTTTTTAAAGTCCACACAAAAAGTCAATCAAGAAAATTCAGTTTGGTATCTTAGTATTATTATTCATGAACCTTATACAAGCATTAGAGATTAAATTCAGTTCCCAGAACACGAGTATGTTAGAATAGAAGCACACACATAATCCACCCAATTTATTCCATATTTTAGTTATAATAGAAGCTTTTTAATCACTAAAACACAAGGGAATTAACCTAATAAATATACAATTATACATTATATCAATAACTAATATTAGCTATTTTTGAAAGAAAAAATTTATAATTTTTTTTATTTGGATAAAAATGGATCGGATTGGATCGATCTGTTAATTTGATTCAATTCGAAAATACATTGATTCGATTTGATCCATTTTTCCATCCAATCTGATCCGAAATTTCAGATTGGATTAGTGGATCAGTTCAACTTATGAATCAAAATAAGCATCCCTACTTGTAAAACATAGTATTCTAGCAATGGCTTGTTTAAATCATGCTTTCAAATGAATGTTCACAAATTCCAGAAATATGGCAATCCACAACGGCTAGTGCTGCTATCTCGAGGACTTGAGAGAACTTTAAGGGTAGCTTTGGCCACAAATAGTTTATCCATCATTAACTATCACCCATAATTTTGCAGTTGCATTCTATCCTTACAACCAATTCTACTGCTGCAAGTCCATGGACATCAAGATGCACTCTAGTTTTGAACCACTCATGATAACCCAAAATTGGCTGTTTTGGAATGAAACCTTGAACCCAATATCACATGCTGATTTTGACACACAAGAACTTGCACATTGTCTCTGCTACTTTGAAACAATTCTAAAATAGTATCCGTCTTCCCCAGTGGATATGAATGAGCAACCTACAAGGAACACACATACAAAACTGACCATCACCTAACAAATGCTGCTAAATATATTGATTGTAATAACTTGGTCACTTATTAACTGTGGCTCTACATTTAGCTCGTGTTAGAACGAAACTATAAGGTTAAAACTACACGACTTCAATACACAAAAGCTACCCAACAACACAACTACAACAGACAATTGCATCGCAACCTAATTCAAGAATCATGAAACAAAAATTATATACATAAACCAAAAGAGATGAGCATACCCTCAATCTTCCTCCAACTCTCCCAATCATATCAATCATTGTCCCCAAAACAAGAATTTGAAGTCAAAACTTGCAAAAGTATCTCTCACTCAAAGAAAGATTAGAAAATAAATAAAATACCAAAAATTAACAAACTGTAGAGAATTTGCTTACTTTTAACAGTAAAACCATGTAAAAATAGATGAATTTTTTCATTAATAGATAAATCTTCCAAAAGGTCTAATGCAGCCAAAGATTCCTTAAGGTGAAACCATATAAAAATAGATCAATTCTTTCATCAACATATAAATCGTTCAGAAGCTGTAATGCAGCCAAAGACTCTCTAAGGTAGGATGCCAGAAAGCTACGTGAACTGCTTCAAATCGAGTCAGCCAAGTTTGAGTTTTGAAAGTCCAGGCAATCATTATATTTTGAGTAGAAACAATCCCATCAGCTTACTGCAAGATGAACCAATCTAAACAAAAATGAAAATAACATACCAACAGAAAGGGAAAATTTTTCAAACAACAATCATACGAAACTGTCTTTAACAACATTAGCCCATGCCATCATTCTTCTCAACCCTTTTTTCAAACACCAAAAAAAAAAAGAAGAAAAAAGAATGATTTGTACTTGTAGCACTCTTTGCAGCTTATTGCCTCAATTTTTTCAAAAGACCCTAAAATAAAGAAACATTCCCCTCCCAATTTGGCAGGGAAGAGGACAATACAAATCGTCAGTCCCCAAATAACAAAAGACGACAAAGTCTGGGCATTTCTTACCTTTCTCAAAAACTAGTTTTGGAAACCCCAGATATTACTTTAAAAATTTCTAAATTTGATGTATATTTTTTAAATATATAAATTTTATTTATTTTAAATATTTTACATTATTTTCTAATCTATATAAACTTTTGTTAAAATAATTTAAATTATAATAAATTTTAAAATAATATTACAGATCGAAAGACTGAATTTTTGTATTATAAAAAAAATTAGAAATAACCACTAAAATGATCCCTTACATATTAGCCAATGAATTTTTTATTACCTTACTTTTAAAATGAATTTTTTGCACATGACTTTTTAATTATGAGTAAAATTGAAATTAAAAAAAAAACAGCACATATTGGCTAATGAAATGTGAGAGATTTTTTTTAATTTCCATTTTCCCCAAGAAGAGCGATTGGGCCTCTTGGATAGCCAAACCCATCAAAATCTAAACTTTTTCGGTACCAACATGACATCAGCTCTTGTAGGCGGCCATTCCTCTAATATGAATGATGTTGTCATCAAAATCAACCCCAGAGTAGGAAAAGAAAAGGAACTTACTGCTTCATCATCGTCTTCTTCTTCTTCCTCTGCAAATGCTGCCCAAGCCCAGTTCAGCAAAAATGTCAACGTTGCTAAAAATATCATTTGGAAGGACACAAGTTACGATTTTTCTAATGATGCAGCCATGAGGGCCATTGCAAATAACAATAAAGAATTCAACTTTGCAACAAAATCGCCGTTATCCAGGATATCAGAGAGTCCTAACAACAACTATGGCCAAATCACTCCGAGGGATGTTCTGGTGTCTTTCAATGAAAATGAAACGAATCCTATTAGCCGACGGTCTAATGCAAGTGTGTTGGATTATGTCATAAGGACCAATCATATGATAATGGTTTAGACACATATTATATAATAATTTTTATAATTAATAGCAATGATTATTATGTTTATTTCTATATCTGCGTTTAATGAATAAATATAATAATGTTCCAAAGATTTAATTATTCTAAAATTATCCCTAGTAAAGTATTATCATTAAATGGGACAATAATAATGCATTAAAACTAGTATGTGTAGTGACTGATGAAATGTGTCATGATATGAGATATCAAGTTAACACATAGGTACATGTTAGTGAACTAAGTATTGGATTGACCCCGCCATGAGAAATGCTACATGGGTTATTATATGAAATGTCAAAAGCATTTCTCATAGTAATGATGATATAAGTGATCCTTGGACTTGAGGTCACCAGAGATCCCAACATTAGGAGTTGCATGTTTTGATGCTACTAAACGTTACTTGTAACAGGGTGAACTATAAAAGTGGCAATTGGATATGTAATGAATCACGTAGTGGGATGTTGAGTGATCAAGATAGGATTTGCCCCTCCTAGATAATAGGAGTGATATCTTTGGGCCCCTTGATCAAGTGAGACCATAAAATGCATGGCTGTGCTCAAATGAGCTCGATATGTGATATCGAACTCGTTTGCTTAGATGTGTCTATTTGGGAATAAAGAAATTCACATATTGAACTATTTGAGTGTGACACGCTCCATGGCCTATGTTCAATCAAGATATCTAAGGCAAAGGGATTGAATTACATGGTAACATTTATCACAAGAAAAATTAATGTCGAATTACTAACATTCTTATAACTTGGGTAGCATTGATATGTTGCTAGACACCGCTCGATGCTTATGGCTTAAAATAGATTTTATGTCATCGCCAACGTTATAAGAACCTATTGGGTCATACACTTAGATCGTATCCAAAAGAAGTATAAAATTCATGTGATGAATTTTAGTTAATTTAAAAATCCTATTGCGAATAGGACTCTATAAGGTTTCCAGTTTAAATCGGTATTTGGTTTTGGATTCTAAATGGTTTTGGTTTTGTGTTAATAAATTCGAAACAGTTTTGGATTTATTCATTCATGAGATGGCCAAAACTTAGAAAGCAAAATAAGAATAGGATTCTTATTTTGGCAGCCATTGAAATTTAGAAAGTTCCAAAAATGGATTAGAACTTGTAGTTCAAGTAAAACTCTTTAAAAGAAGTTTTACCCTAATCTTTTTCTATATATTTGGACATAAAGTTTCAAAAGCCTCCAACCCCAAAACATGAGAAAACAGCACGTTATTCTTGCTACACAAAACAACCACGAAATCAATTTTCTTGTGAAGAAAATTCTGCAACAAAATTCTAGCCAAAAACCGAACCTATTCTTCTTGTTGAGAAAAGTTCTCTTTGGCTTTTCTTTTGAAGAATTAGCCGCCATTCTTTTCAGCATATCAAGAAGCCTTTCTGCTGTTCTTTAGAAGAAAAAACAGCCATTTCTTTTTTGTTAAAGAAGCAAGAAAAACCGAAGCTAGAGAATCTTCAAAACTAGAAAAGGATGAAAGCAGAATTCTTGGCTAGCACCTTCGAATTTTGTTCTTTCTCTTCTTGGGTTAATTGTGTGACAATTAACTTGGAATTTGGAGACAATCGTGTGGATACTATAGAGGCAAAGCTTTGCCGGGTTTGTTGTGATTTGATGAGCAAAGTCTTCACAAGAGAGTTCAACTACTACCAGTAAAGATAAAACTCTTCATAACCGGTTTGAAATCAATTTGTAATGATCCTTGGAGGAAATCAAAATTTTAAAATTCCGCTACGTGTCGTATTTGATTTCCTACAAAGTGGAGGTCTTGGTAGAAATGGTGAACCGGATGTTCCAGGATTGACACATGAATTCAATACAAATATACATGGCAATTCCATGATTCATCACCAAAGTTGGAAGCCGCATCATACAAATTTGAATGAAGTATTCATTCATTAAAAACACGCGTATGTTATGATGATATTCAATCATGTTTTAGGATTGACTTCATACAAATATATGTGGCAACTCTAAACAAATAAAACCTTCATGAGTCATCATCAAAATTGGAAGCCACATCATAATAATTTGAATGTAATATCCATCTATAAAAAAGGCACATATGTTATGGCAACACTTCATCGTATTCCATGTGTTGCATATATACTGTGTAAGCACATTACATAAACAACACGTATTATTTGTGTTTCTTATAAGTACACTACATCTTTATGTTCTTTATGTTTTTTATGTTTTCTTCTGTTTGAAAACTTTGTACTCCATTTGAAATCTAAAATTACCCATCCAACTTGTCCAATTATTATCACCACATCATACAATTGTTCATTCCTGTTCATCCTCTCTTAGGTACTTGTAACAATTACAATGGGTAATGTAATACTTTTACAAAATTAATAGAGATATTTAATCCATCTTTTTTTATTAATTATTGACTAAATATTTTTATGTTAATTTTTTACAGAAAATGGATAGACAACCAAATAATAATCGTCGGCCACTATACTACCAAGAACGATCCGGAGCACCATTTCAACTTTGGGTTCCTCCAATTACAAGAGAAATGTGCGAATGTTAGCGCTCATATTCTTGCCCAAATCAAGTCATAATGGGTCTTCATCAAGAAAGAAGAGCATTAAAAAGATTTAGAACATGTGCAAGAAGAAATATATAATTTGCATGAAACAATCAACAACTTGCGGAGACAATTACGTGAACAAGAATATACAATCCAACTCTAAGAGGAAAGAAATCGAATATCAGAATTGCATATAGAAAGTGAATCTTCAAGTATAAATAACTAACAGATAGCGTTATATTAATAACACCTCTTGTATCATTATTTTATACAGAGTATGAATTAATCAACAATATCCTTATTATATCTTATATTACAATAGATTATTTCCATTCGTAACAAATTAACCGTTCAAATCAATATGAGTTGCCAATCACTTACACTGCATATTTGTGGTCTACCACCACTAGTGTTAAAAAGTTTGTGGGTAATGTCAAGCTGGACTTAAGCGTGCATCGTCCACCACAACACGTACCCAACTTTGCTCTTTAGCGTATGTTGATTCTATAGCTTATTTCAATGTCTTCTAGAGAGGTAAATATTCTTCTATCTCATTCTTCCCATTATCATCTTGTTTGAGTCATTCTTCCTACACTACTTTGACAGCAAATCTTTATAAGTAAAATATTGCAAAAAACCATGCAGGAATTTTCTTTGGGACAGAGGGAAACCACTGGTAGCCTAGAAAGATCTCACATTACCGAAGGAGGAAGGAGGGTTAGGCCTTCGGGACACAAAGGCTTGGAATACAGCACTCTTGTCCAAGGTATTATGGAACATCCACAACAAGAAGGACTCATTGTGGTAAGGCGGGTGCATCACACCTACTTACCTTTTGGATTTACTATCTAGGACTTGAAACCAAAGAAGGACACTCCTACTCTAATGAAGCGACTTCTGGGTATACGTGACTGCTTGGTGCAAAAAGAAGGATCGATACAGAGGGCTATTGACAGACTTGATGAACTACATAGGAATGCATTGGGGCCTATGGCTTACCACTACTTCAGACAGAAGGCGTAGAAGGTCAACTGGACGAAGCTAGATTGGAATGGCCACACAACTCCAAAGTACTCATTTATTTTATGGCTTGCTATTACAGGGAGACTCCTTACCAAAGACAGGTTACGATTTTTGGATATTGATCCGACATGTAACTTTTGCCATGGGGAGGAGGAATTAGCAGGGCACCTGTTCTTTAAGTGTCCCACCTCGGCCACCATATGGAAGATAGTCAAAGAATGGTGTGGTATAAGAAGGGGCATAACATCATTCCCAGCTACTCTAAAATGGATCCTGAAGGCTAGAGGGACAACTTGGATCAGCAGGAAGAAACAGTTGGCTTTTGTATGCACTGTATATTATATCTGGTTGTCTCGAAACCGGATGCAGTTTGAGGGACAAGTTCCTGTTCCTCTGGATATTGCACATAGGATCATGACACAAGTGTACAATGTGGGATACGCCTTGTACCCAAGTGTCATGATTTTATTGGTATGATAGTGAGATAGTTTGGAATTTGTGCACTTATGTGTTTGCCCGGGGATGCCCAGTGATGGTGTAAAACCTCATTTTTTATCTTAGTAAATTTTTACATTCGATCAAAAAAAAAATTGCAAAAACCCATAAGACCTGCATCCTACTCATACCTAATCTGGCCATGTATTTTTTAAGAGATCTAGTTCAATAGAAACTCTATCCATGTTTGATTTGTTGAATATCCAATTCAATACAACCACTAGCAAGGAAGCATCGATACAGATTCGAGAATCGAACACGATACGAGTTTGATACTATGATTCGAGATTTTCCAAAGAATCGAAAATCCGATATGATTCCAGTATATATAAAAATTCATATTGCATGGATAAAACAATAATAATTATTTGTCTAAATACTTCAATCCATTAAAAAAATAGTTCAAAAACACATCATAATCTAGCATCAAAATCTTGCATCAACCAAATACATAAACCAAAATTCAAAATACATCATAATATAGCATCAAAATCTTGCACTAACCAAATACATCATAAATTCAAAATAATTCATAACATGAACCAAATTCTTTACGTATATATGCAAATTTTCAATCTCTTCATTTCCTTCACCATCATCGGTAAAGAGCATAACTTCTATATCCGGTTCATCTAGTGATAAATTTGTAACTTCAAGAATGCCAGCACCCGAAAGAGAGTCCCAAGCATCTCCAACAATGTCCCACATCCTACTTGATCCAGTCTTGTATTCATCACTCTTGCTTGACAAAAGGCGGAGATTAGTATGTACATACACTAAGTCTTTTGCCTGTTTTAGATTCAACTTATTCCTTCGTAATGAATGAATAAAGGAGTAAGTACTCCAATTCCTTCACATCAAGAAGGAGAACATGGTTGCTCGAGAAATAAATAGATGGACTAGTACAACATACATAGGATGGGCCTAATTCAATGTATTTCCAATTTCTCTCACAATCATTTCATCAAACAGGTGGCGGTCTGGTGTAAAACAAGAAAAAAAAATACCTTTAATTTATTCCAAATCCCACACAAAAGCTTACAAATACAACACATGCATACTTTCGGTTTCAAACAGAAGACCTCAAGGCTCAAGCTTAAACTACTATATATTGAAAAAGAAGACCTCCAAACTTCAAGAAAGTGAGAAACTGACCTGAAGGTTGAAACAAAAAGTCTCCTCTTCTTGTTTTGAGATTAGTTTTTTTCCTTTGATGGCTGGAGCAAAAAAATGAATCAAGTAACAAAATTCAATCTTTTATTGGGGTAGAAACGATTTTGATAAACCAGTTAATCTCTCATGCCAGATTTGTGATTTCCTTCTTTAGGGATTTTGTCATTTGACATTAGGGATTTTCTTCTTATTATCATGGGTAGTGAATGATTGTAGAAAAAATGAGTCAATAATGACTTTTTTTGCCTTAAAACGAATCGCATACGTATTGTCAGCACGTCGAAACCGAGTTGAAGCTAGTTAATGAGTCACAAATGAGTCCCATCGAATCGGCACGAATCAAGAGCGTGTCATTGCAAATCCGAGTCATAGACGAATCTGACTCGAATTTGAAGCCTCAAATAACATATCGGTGCTTCCTTGACCACTAGCAACACTGGGCCGCACAAAATTAAAGTTGATGCATCAACTTTTAGGAAGGGCTCTCCAATGAGTTCTGGAGTTGAAAACTATGGTTCTTTTTTTGACATACAGACAGGCATACTGAGAGCAAAGGGAAGTTAATGTCACCATAGCACGAAATGGATACGCAATTTTTATTTTAGGAATTTGCACAATCCATGAAAGCAGGACGCCACTTCTAGATTTTACATGTTCTTTTAAGTTTTACATGAACAAAGTTCAAACATAGATCATTATACGTATCTAAAAAAGCAATGTTTACCCATCTAGAATTGTAATATGTATGCAAAACTTCATGTTTACCATTATGTCTCCGGTGCTATATTTTAAGTTATTATTAGTCATTTGTTTGAATTTGTTTTCTTCCCTGCTTCTGGGTTGAATTGAATTTTCTTACTATATTCTAATATTTTATCCTGCTTCCTTCAAAATTGAATTAAAATGTGAAACTAATTTAAGCACAATTTCCTCTCAATTTTCTTCTTCCCCCAGGGCAAGCTCGAAACAATAATCCGCCATTAGTTGTTTTCATTGAGACACACGAAAATCAACCTTAGGAATCAACATTACGCATCATAAAGTTGAGCTTCAAACAATACTGTGGTAAGTACTTGTCCACGGGATGATAGGTAGTTTTTGAACGAAAATCAACCTTACGAATCTGTTTCACATTTGGCACACAGCATCTGCACATTGCAGTCTTGTGCATGCTAGTTTTTTATTATACAATACATAATTGTTTAATTTTTTGCCATATAGTGTGCAAACCTTGAATAATGAACATCTTCCACCCAAGTACAAGGTAATTTCAACTTGCACCTACCTTGATCCATCCTCGTCCAGCTCAAAGGGCCATTTGGAAGCGCCACAAAGTAAAAGCATCTTTGTAAAGCTCAAGGGCCATTTCGAATCTCTCCAAATAAAAGAAGAGAGTATGTGAATTTTGGCCCACCCCCAAATCTTTTTCAGCACCATGGCCATTTGGCATCTGTCCAAGTAAAGAAGCGAGCATCCCGACTCTTTTCAGCAACATTGGAGATACTAATAGCTTCGGTTTGCTGATTGTTATCCTCATCCCACCCAATAGACTGGTAGCCTTGAAGTTTTTTGTCACGTAATATTGCTTGTTCTCTATATGCTGGACAGTGATATCTCGGATGTTCAATAAGGGGAACTCTTTTCCACCATAGCTTGAAAGCCTATTAGATGGTGAACATCCAATATCAGTAAAAATACTCAATACGCAAATTTCATGTCTCAAGAGACCAGAATCAGTCAGCTTTCTTGACTTATATTATGGGCAGGCAGTGCAAAAAATAGAAAGACAGTAAACTGAAAATCTAGTTGACAATACAATTTGTAAACACACTTACATGCCAATATATCCAAATGGCAACTCTGTGAGGCATTAGCCAGAAGAACAAGGCAGGATCCCCTGCCACCTGAGTAGTAGTTCTTTTGACTCTCAACGTAGCTGTGAAATAGTTGCCTAGCTCAGGATGCTGCACCGAAATTGCCACCGACAGGTTATCTCCGGGTGCATTTGTTTTGATACTCCAGCTCCCAAGCATGTCCTGGTATCAACTTTATCAATGAGTGGAAACAAATGCCAAAGCCTATAGAGGTGAAATTCAAGAGTGTGCAAATGGTAAAGTTAATGCTACAGAAATAAAAGACTCAGTTGCCAGATAAAATGCACCAAATTAAAGATATCAAATTGGTGCAAAACAATTATTAATGCCAAATAGGAAATCTTACAATTCATTCATGAATGGACATTTCTTTACTTTCCAATTTTTATGAAACCCAAACAAGTTATTTGTGATATCATAATTGGTAATAAAAAGAGAAAAAAAATCAACCTCACAATATGAAAGAGAAAATTATTGTTGCCTACAGCCAAAGACAAAGAATTAAAGTCATAAATTATGAATGAGAAAGAGAAGGCTATGCAATTAACAAAAGACTTACCATAAAAGGACTGACATGAAGTGACTTTGCAACTGCGTCAGATTTGGGATTGAATAGAAACGAAACTCTTTCACCCCAAGGTGTGTTAGTAACCTGAAAAAAGTAACCATATTCCTCTTAGAAACTGGTCACACTTGAAGCCTAATTATGGAAAGATGGATACTTTCAAATATAAAGAACAAAATTGGTCATATTCAAAAGAACGAGGGGGAAGAAAAGGAAGACGAAACTTCAAAATCTCCCTTTTCCATGCAACCTAATGAATACCAGCTTCCTTTCTTTTGCTTCAAACTGAGTTAGTTCTAGAACCAAAATTTCTTCATCCGCTCTTTCAGCCAACAATAGAAATTAAAGAAAAAAAGAATCAGGAGCTTGTTACAGCAAAAGGCTCACACCTAGAAATTCAGAATTTCAGAAAGGAAAAAATTTGCTGTTTTTATTCTATTACTTCTATATTAGTAGTTTTCATCTCAATAAATAAAAGTGATCGATAGTGAGATATGATCTATAGACCCACGTAACAGTTGTTGTTATATTTTTCATTTCAGCAAAAAATTCCATTTTCTAAATATGATAATCTGGACCCACTTATAAATATTAACTACCGAAATGCCAACAAAAGCTATCAAGAACTTTGTGAGAAATAATGTAGGATAATATATAATAAATTATTTTACTAAGAAGGACAAAAAGGAGGACAGGTATCAGAGGAATAAAAATATGAATTCAGCAATGCACTTTGTGATAACAAGATAGCATTTAACTAATTTACCAACAAGCTCATACGTGGAGGGGAAAAACCAGATCAAGCATAGTGACATTCAGTTTTCTTTTTCTTTTTTTTTTCTCTCTCTCTCTCCCCCACCACCCTTTTTGAATTACACCCCCATCATATGCATCCCTCAAGTCTCGAATTCAAGACCTAAGGGATGAGGAACACCTTTCTTTACCACTCGCCCATCCCGGCCCCCTGATGTTTGGTTCTCTATGATTGCTTTATGCATAATATCCTTCCAAAACAACAGAATGATAGCCTTCAAAGAGAAGCTGGAAGGAAAGAAACACAATTTGCATGACCAAAGCACTCAAGAAGAACATGAGGATCAGCAATGAGCGATTCTAAAATCATTACACACCGAAATTAATAGGCCTGGGATGATATAAGTTGCAACAAGCCTGAATATTGATTTAAAATTAGGTATGCACATCTAAAATGATAGCGTTAATAGACTTTCATTCTATAGATTCAATTGCTGATCCTTCGAATATCTTTTCCCACAGCTAACTTAAAAAATTGAGACAAAGTAACTTTCGGCCTGACAAATAAATTCAGGGCCTCCAACTAAATTTTAATACAGATTATGAAGCCCAAATAGTCATGTAAAGTTGTATTTTCAAACACAAAGCTCCAAGAAGAAATCCAAAAGATGTAGATTCTGAATAAACTTTAAACATCTTTTACAGTCACGATAAGGAATGTTTTCAACTGTTGGAAGCCAATTATAAAAGCCTTATTTCCTTCCCAAAACAAGTCCTTAAAACAAAAACTGAACAATCAACTCCTAAATCAATCCATCAGTACCGAAATTCTATACCTCAGCAATGCATTTCTTTAAATTGCGTGTGGAGCCTTCAACATCATAGCAATAATACAAACTCAACGGATTTTGTTCATATCCCAAGCTGGGAGGTATCATCAAGAGGAAACTGGTGCATCAACATAAACCATCATCAATCTGCCCGAATTTCATTGATCACTTTGACAACATAACCAGCAGTAGTTTGCACAAAAAAAGCATGTATAAACATTCATTCTAGGTAAACCAAAAGATTATGCAGCGCACCAATAAAGTTTCTCTTCAAACTTCAAGCGCCAGAAAAGCATTAATCAAACTCAATTGGGTAAAAAAATAAAAATCCAAAATAAGATTACTAAATTAACAGGTAAAGATTGAAAAAAAAAATATAATTCTCAGGAAAAACCAATATGAAATTACACTTGCAACACGTAACGGAACGGTACTCACATTAAAGAAAAATCCAAACTCCCTCCAAGTGAATTTGCATTATATGCCTACAACAACTAAATAAGCTGTAGCTCAAAGTAGGGCAGAAAAAATAAAACTCTGGACACGAACGAGCTAATCTGCTTGCAAAATGTAACATTCAAAGTGCCCACAAAGTAAAATTGCATGTTTCACGAAAAATGGCAGATATGGTAAAAAATATATATATATTACACGGGTCCGTTGGTTTTACATATCCGGCGAGCTTCATCGCCGGAGAGATGATTTCGCGGCACATTGGTGGCCCGGTCTAGGTCAATGAGCGCGTAACGGACAGGATACTGAAAAGAATGGTGAACGGGGCGCCGGCGCTCGTGCCAGACGGTGCCTTCATATAGGGAGACGTAGTCGCGGCCATCTGCCACGGCGCGTGGTGTGAAAATGCAGCGGAGGAGGAGGAGGAAAGAGAGAATGAGTGACGTGATTGAAGTTGAGACGATGGAGCCAAAAAGATAGAGTAGCTCCATGTGCCGCGGTATGTTACGAAATACATTAATTAATGAATATTTATCTCCTATGTATGATCATTTTCATACCTACCAGGCTACCACTACTTTACAACAAACATATTTAGAAATAATAAAATATATATCTCCAATGTATGATCATATTCATACCTACCGGCTACCACTACGTTACCACAAACATATTTACAAATAATAACAAATAATATTATATATATATATATATATATATATTATATTATATTTATATTATTATTTTAATATAAATAAACAATAAACGAGTTTTAAAAGAACATTAACCGAACTTGCTCATTAACACTAAACGAACTTGTTCATGAACACTAAACAAATTTGTTCGTGAATATAAACGAACCAAACACATGTCTGTTCGTGTTTGTGTTCGTTTATTATTCGTTTAACTTAACAAACGAACATAAATAAACGTAACCGAACTTGCTCACAAATTGTTCACCGAACGTACTAGTTCGTTTACACCCCTAATCTAAGAAAGTTCAAATTGAAGAAATAATTGAAGAAATAAAATTCAAATTAAGGAAGTATGTAAAATTCAAATTGAAAAAGTAATTAAAGAAGTAAAATTCAATTTGAACACTCCATATCATTTTGATGCTTATATATATACTAGCAAGCAATAACCACGCAAGGCGCGGTTTTTTGAATGTCCACTATATTGTGTAAAATATAGACAATTTAAATATATAGTTATGATATTCTCGGGGAAATAAATTCATAGTGTAATTAAGAAACAAACACAATTTTTAAGCTGGAACAAATAATTATATAGTAAGAGTTAATTAATATAAAAGTAAAATGGGAAAAATATATTCTAGTTTGTTCTACATTTAAATTGCCTCGGATTAATTTTTTCTATGCCATGACACTTAAAAACAACAACAAGGAAAAAATTGTTTATTTGTGGAATAAAACCTAAATAGTCATTTTCTTTCAAGGTATGATCTTGTACAAATTGATACCACTTTCGAGTGAGTGAAGAACATTTGACAGTGATGTTGTATACTCAGTTTCCAGACTTTAATTGAATGTCACATTATTTTGCCTCTTCCAAGTCAAGGTTTGAATATTTTGAAATATTCTATGTGAAAAGAAGAAGAAAATGTATGAAATTATTTAAATGAAAGATGAAAACAAATTTGTAGAATAAATTTGCGAAATATATAAAAGATTGTAATATTTACCAATCTGTAAGTATTGGCCATTGTAAATTGTTGGAAGAAAGAACAATATGGAGTTGAACAAAATCTTTGAAATGGATGTAGCAAAGATGACAGGACATTTGGTTGGATATTTGTTGTTTTGAAGACTGAAACCAATGCATAAAGTTCATTAAGATATTTACATATTATGTATCAGGAATGAAATATGTAAGTTATTGAATAGACAAACCTTTTTTGGCAATGTAGGTAGTGGCATTGTCCATGGCATCATTATTTGACCATTCATATTGTCAAATGTAAGGCTATCAAATCCATTCTTTCCATGAAACCTTAGTAAGACTGAACAGTCTTGATTAAGTAAATTATCATCAAAGAATTCAATCCATTCAAATGTGAAAACATAGCGATTGATTGTTAACTTCCATTGCATTTGTCCTTGGTGGATTATGATTTGATCTTCATTGGCAAAATTTTGAATAGCATAAAGACCTATTGGTACTCTCTGAAAAATAGGGAAAAAAAATCACTAAGGGAAATTCAATAAGGAATAATACGTGTTAGTAAATATAAAAAATAAATAGGAAATATTTTTTAATTAAACCTGGTTTTCTCTTCGAAGGGATTTGAAGAAAAAACAGCATGGCCTTTCAATTATATCTTTAAAAGGAGAGAAAAAAGATTAGAAAATATGATATAAAATTCTGAAACAAAATTGGTGAAGAAATAAATTTTATACAAAAAATATTATGAATGAAACTTATGAGATTACCTGGTTGATGAAATATCATTGGAGTAGCAAATAACAAATTCTGCATCCAATCTTGAATTGATTTTTTCTGATTGTACTTTTGGGTACCCAATGTATTTAATATCGTTGGATAAGAAAGGAAAAAATTATAGCATATTTGATAATTGATTTGGTTGTCTTGCATGTATGTTAACGTGTTTGCATGTACATGTGTATTAAATTAAGTAGCAAATTTTTTTTTTGAGCCTGACCATTGTGTTGGGCCAACCATTTTGTAACTGGATGAAGTGGTGTCGTCATGACCTATAAGAAAAATTGAACGAAATTATTTATTTGAAAAAATAATAATTGATATTATGTAACTAATTGTAGTTTTAGTAACACCAACTCAATAGATGATAAATTAGACTACAAATAAATGGGTAACATTTACAAAATGAGAAAGAAAATGGGAGCGGTGGATATAACTTGGGATAGGAATTGAAAACACAAACAATTAATTTTGTTTTATGAGATCAATAGGAATTATTTTTGGAAAATTTGACATACCATAGGCAAAACCCAAGAATTAGTTTGTTCAAATATACTTAAGTAGTAACAGTTTACATTTTGGATACTAGATTTATTAAATTTTGAGTTCATGGTATATAAAAGGTTGATGGACATACGTCACAAAAACAACCGCATGATATTGGTGGACAATTCATCTGCACAATCGAATTTCAATACCATATAGTCATAACCTAATAACCTAGCAGAATTACAAATAAACGAAACAGAAAAAACCTTCAGAAGATAACTTTGACTGATATGAGAAGATATGGCAAATTCATCCAGCCATAAAATTCAGACACCCTGAATAAGATAAGAGAGAATTGAAAGAAGTGGAATCCCAACTATACCAAGCAATTGTTTTACAAAAATTGCAAAAAATCTCCATTGATAAATAATTACTATGAAACCAAACCCAAATTTAGAAAGTGATACAGCCTCCTATAGACAAAGGTCATAAAAAAACCCCAAAAAATAGTTACACAAACGCAATCGTTGTGGATAATGAAGATTGAGAAAGTTTGCTTCATAGGTTTTACAAGCAATAGAAGTCAGAAGTGGCAAATTTGATCAACGAACACCAAGCTATGGGAAAGAAGACAATAGAGATATGCCATTTTCAGATGTTATTACAGACGAGAGAAACAAGATGATGTGATCTGGACAGCAAAGGCAACTAGAAACTTTGCAGTAAATTCAACATTGAAGGTTTTAAGGAAACATCCACAGTATAAGAATCAGTCAATCAAGGAAATGAGAGGAAGAATCTTTTTGCTATTTATACAAACAAGTGTGCGCATTATCAGCATGCAGTAATCGTTTAAAGTAAAAATGAGAGATAGTAAGAATCATGACCATGTAGTTTTGAAGGACAACAAAAAATAGTAAGTAAGAAAATAGATTAATGGGTGTTACTGACTACATGTATCTCTCAAACCATGGAATAAACAAAAGTAGGAGTAGATTAATTTGAAGCATATTCTTTTGAATGGAATGAGGGTACTGTTTATGAATGAAGTTGGTGCAGTATTGGTCCAAGTAAAAACTTCCAAGCTGGTGGTTCTAAGGGAAAAAATAGAGGTGTAGTTGAGAAGCTGGGAAGGGGTAATTTTATGAAGCAAAAGAAAAGAAGAAAGAAATAAAATCACTTCACCTGAGTCCAGTATTTATGTTGGATAAGAACAGTGAATAGCATGGTTGTACTGTACTAAAGTGCTTTTTCAATGTGGTAGATAGTGATGTGACCCATTTGTTACTTTTATAGCTATGTTTGAGTCGTCAAGTCAAACTGGTCAGTTACATGTACATGTAAGAGAAAAGCTAAACAAATAAAAGCTGCATATTTGTATTGGGAATAACGAACACAAATAGAAATTTTGACATTGAAATATTAAACTAGAAACAGTACCTTCAAAGTCAATCAAATGTGTTCCAATCAGTCATGGCGTTTTGCTGTTACTGGATTCAGTTTTTCCTTCATCAACATGTAGAATGTGAGGGTACTTTTCGTCTTTCACAAGTAGTTTGGATTACAAAAAGATAGGCATTAAACATTGGATGTTATATAATAGAATGTGTGTGATTCATAAGGCAATAAACCAAAATAGAGATTTAAGTACCTTTGGAAGTTCATTGTGGTGGCGAATTGATGATGTTCTCCAGCCAACAATGTTTAAATGATCAATCGCAGTAAGGAATAACTTTGAATATTAAATTTTATGCATGAATTGTTTTAACCACTTGAGGTGAAAAAAGTGCATAAACTCAATAAAGGATAAGGTCATAGTTTGCATTTGCATATGCCACACGATGCTTGAAAGAGTGTAAAGCTGAACTGCATATGCAACAAGATAAGAAGAATAAGTGTACAAGGTTTTGTTTTACTCTGACTTTACTAAGAAATATGTGTAGTAAATTCAATACGCACATGAATTTGAGATCATGTGCATCCTTAACCATTTGTAGAACCTTTTGTAAATTACTTTAACGAAATGATATCATGACATCGAGAGCAAATCCTTGAAGGCAAATTAAGCGAAAGTAAGAAAATATGATAACACTGCAATAAAAGATGTTTATGAAAGATTAACCAATGATGAACAACAGGAAGCCTCTTCACAGTTAAAGGTCACAGTAGATGACTGCTGCACAAGTATAGATGCATGACAAATGAAGTATTTACAAGACCTTGGCAGAAACACATAACCGCACTAACCTACTTCAGTTCACAGAACAATGGATGTGGTAATTCTGTTTATAAAGTTCCATTCGTAGTTATAGTATTTTTAATTGGGATTAAAGTGGATAAGAAAACTATGGTTAAAGCCAATGGTATGGCATTGCTGAAAAATGATAACTAATACATATTCCAATCTGAAATTAAAGGATCATAATGGTATATTAGTTGTTTTAAGAGATGTCATCATGTTCATATAGCAAAAAAAATTCAAACAGTCTTTAAAATGACAATTAAAGAGTTGTTTTTGTGGAGGATGTGTAATACGAAATGTAAAAGATTGTGATAAGAGGGCATGAATAGTAAATACTGTATCATATAAATGCAGAAATAGAACCATCCATAGTTGTACAAACAAAGCCATTGACATCGAAATGTTTTGCAGCAAATTGTCATTGTATCCAAATATTTAAATAGAAGATCAGCAACAATTATAAGGCCTACATATTTGCAATCTTATTACAAGATTGTATCGCTTACTTACACAAGAAAGGAACCAATGCTATCAGTTGAAGAAGGCAAGTAAAGCAGTAGTAATGCACTGTCCCAAAAAAACAGGAAGAAAAAATTGAAAGGTATTAGTAACGAAAAACAAACCTAAACAACATTCAACATAACAAGGTAAAGACAATGTATGGCCGAGGCAGAAAACAAGAGAAATGATGAAAATAAAAAGCAAAGAAATTGTACATTGAGTGTCTTTTTCATGTGAAATCGATATATTAGAATAGGTACAAAGGAGGTGGTTTAATAGGAAAATAATAGAGATGACCATGTTGTTTTCTACCATGTGAATAGGTTATGTACAAGAGAACAAGATGACATGACAGCAAAAGGAAAATATCATGGAGGCTGAGACTAGTTTGAATTAGTCGGCAAATAAAATAAACAGACATGATTATTTCTAAAGATAAAATTGCAAAAAAAAAATGACATTATGCTATCAATTGGAACCACCAACGCAGCAGAAAATTATCGAGAAGGTAAAGAAAAAAAAATCTATCGAATAGATAAAGACAATTCATTAAGTGATTAAAAAAATGGCAAGCACCGCATATATGTAAAAGACAGAATGAATACTGCTGGCCATGAAAGACAACACAAAATGAAAGGAAAAAAAATGGAAAAAAAAGAAGAATAAGTACCATGAAAGTGTGATATTTGCTGCATGTCACAGCCAAGCCTGATGTGAGGGCTTGTTCCTTAATGACAAAATCTTCAAATTCTTGCAAAACATCTATTATGAGGCTCTTTACAACAAATAATTTCACTTGAATCCATATAATTAGTTGGAATGAGCAAAATTAAATTTGCCTTCCACATCCATGCTTTGCAAAAGAAAACATTAAATGATATAGTGGAAAGAGCTGAATAAAAGCAAGTATTAGAAATCCATAATGAAGAGTGTTTTACAAAAACCAAGGATTGGACTGGTACAACAAAATTATAAATCCTAGAATGAAAACACCAAATTGTTTTGCCAAACTGACAATGCAATTAGAAGGTGTACTTGGAAAACTGATTGGATACTATTCAATTTTCAAAAGTACACCTACGACAAAAAAAGACAAGGAATAATAAAGTGCAGTTCCAAAATAGAAAAACTCCAAATACATATATCCAAAATTCAAAAACCACATAAATCCTAATCTAATTTTTGTTTTTTCTTGGTGACATTGGTAGGGTCCTTGTTATCCAATTTATCTTCTTTATCAGATGGAACAAGTTTGTCAAGAAGGCAAAGACGGGCCTTTGGTGATGATGTATTGGGATTTGCTCTTGTGAGAAAAAGAAGGGATGAAAAGGACAAATGCAATTTTATTATGTTGTAATCTGTGGATATAGAATAAATTTTAGAAATAACAATGGCATACATCAATACCTTCAGATTAAGACATTGAATGGGTTTCTGGAGTGTTTGTTGAGAATAGATTTCCTACATTGGTATTCATGTGCTCCAATGATGAGGCTGAAGACTGGCCTTCATGAAATTCAGCATATGAAGTGACGGTGTACAGTGTCTACTATTTGCGGTCTTGAGTTTCATTGACCTGATCTGACTAAGAACAATTTGGAATGCAAATCCTTGTGAACTTCTTATAAAGGAAGTTTAGTGTTCTAGACAAGGAAAAGAGAAATTGTTAATCTTGAAGTATTTGTATGTATGAAAGAAAAGCAAATAGGGATATTGGAAATGAGTAGTTTGAAAGAAGTAGTAAACTTATTTGCATATACCATGACTTCGTTGGCTGAGAATGTTAACAATTTTTTAGCTAGGTCCTCAAAAATTGAAGCTGTAATTATACCACTGTCGTCAATCACATCAACCTCAAACCTACACCTGGTAGTGAACCATTAATCAGTTGGGCCATGATAAAATGAAGTTAATATGATATGGAAAAAGGAATAAGAGATAAATTCACCTTGGTTCTAGTATTTGTCTCAATTCACACAGGTTGCATGTGTATTCTTCATGTCGAAGAGCATATGTTGATTGGAAGCATTTGGGACAAGCCATGTACCAATACTTTTGGCAAATATTCCTGAATGAAAGCTGTGCTTTGATAAGCACATTTTGCATGTACATTGGAATAAACTGTGGTGAGTGAAAAGGAAAGTATAAATGCACGTCTACAACTGCACAAATCATTGGGCTAAGGATGAATATATACCTTCTGAAATGGGTTTATACTAGCAACAAGGCAAGTTTTCTTATATGATTCTATGGATATCTCTGGAGCACTTTTGAAATAGGTCTCGTTGATGACAAAGTTAGACAACATCTCTTTGTTTCTTTCAACCCTGGTTCATAGCAAAGGCAAATTTCAATAAGAAAACAATGAAAATAAAGGCAAGTATAAATAAATATCTGGTTGCATTACCAGTTTTTTGGGCGGAGTGCACTTTCTATTGGAGAGTTGACCAAAATAGTTGAGTCATATTTCGTTGTCAGTACTATCCCTATGGTAAGATTTGTTTGAGTTGTATGAATAAGTAGTTGTAAAAGTAAATATTGAGGCAGCAAGCAACAAAGCTGGTAAAGAAATGAAGCCAAAAATGATGGGATATATATTGGTATACATTACCATTACAGTAAACAACTTTAACCTTGCGACATATGATTAATGGGAAATTGTTTAAACTCTCAACAATAGTAGCTCCTTCATTCTTAACAAACTCGTTCCATATGGATAGCATGACTGTATTCATACTACAAACAATATAATAATGGAGCTAAGTTAGGGCGAAAATAATGCACATTTTTAGGAGCAAATAACAGTAAATGAATAACATTTCTTTGAACACGATGAAAGAATTGGATGGTGGTTTTTTTTTTTTTGAAGAGTTTTTGTAACATCCAAGAATAATTGTATTTGTACCATCAGCCGCTAAAACGATCCCAAAAAAAATACTTTATCATATAAAAGGAAGCAATGCAATTTCTGTATATGCATTTATTTCATGGATATGAAATATATGTTCTTCAAAATATGTGAACACCTCTTCTGCAATGCACTAAACGGTTTAGGAGCATGAAATCAGGTAGCAAACAACAAGCTAAAGAACACGTTAATGGCAACATGAAAAACCAAGACAAAATACTATATTACAATAAAGCACAAAACAGGTATTTGAGGACCAGTTCATGTAGTCAGCAAATGACAATAAGTTATACAATTGTTGTAGTAAGAGCAAAAATTTTGTGCAAATAAGAAGCTAGCTTCTGCATATTGTTGAAACCAAAAATAACAAAGAAACATGATGATTTTTAACATTACCAAAGAATTACATGCTTCCAATTTTATTTTGAGGCGTTGGATTGACAATGGAAGATTTGTACAATAGTGTTGGCGACTGGCAAGAGTTTTGAAAGACTACTTCATTATATAGGAAGTAAAAATCCGTAGGCTGTACAAAGTTTTATGGCTGGGTTAAAAAATTGTGTAAGTTTTTTGAAACTTTGAAATCATTGCATGTATAATGCACTAAGTAGTTCCTTATAACAAATTTATGCATTTCGTAAATGAAATAAGAAACAGGTACAAAATAATGTGACGAAACTTATTGAGCATTATATGACAGTAAATTGCAAAACAGAAATGTAAGTACATATTTATGTACTAAATACATGCCATTCAATTGATTCCAGGTCAACACAATATGTCCTTGATGCTATAACGAGAAAATACTTGTTTGAAATTTCAAGGCCAAAATAGCAGTAAATATTCTACTACCTTTGATTGACAAGCACAAATTTTTGGACCACTAAATCATCTACATCACATTTGATAGTCTTAGGAGGTAGATTATCAATCACCAAGCCCAACACATCTACAAAATGAAAATAAGATTTTAAATTAACACATCTAACTAGGAAGGTAAAACCATGCAGAAGTACAAGTTAAAATTTAGTTAGTTAGACCATGAATTTGAAATTTTACATAGATGAATCAATATAGCTATACTATGAGTCATATAACAACATGTAGAGACATAACATGTAATTAGCAAAACAGGCCCTTGCCAATAGATTCCTTTTTTGCATCAATGAACCTAGCAAAGCCTTGAAAGTCCATAAACTGATAATTGATGTCGAGGACACCATCAACACTGTCAAGCGGTTCAAGGATGGTCATTGAATTGATTATCCACTGCATAGTGATCTCTTCATATTGGTACCCTTTTTTCAATTTTTTCACTTCAGCATTCATGATTTTGTATTTTTTGTACCCTTGAATTTTTTTTCCCATGCACTAGATCTCATGGTTAAAAACTATGCCCTACACTCTTCCTCCCTAAGGATGAAGAAGGAAAAAAAATATATGACTGAGAATTAGGAAAATCTCACTAATTTTCTCAGCACAACATGAAGTAGTAGATTAGTAAAACGAACCTTTGAGTCTATGAGAATGAAATGCTGATAACGAGAAGGACTATTAATTGCAGTTGTTGGTTGAAGCTTTTCCTAGACGGTGACGACACATGACCAGCTGTCATGCCTTCAACAATATCTTCAATACCCAACAAGTGTTCCATCTAAAATGAACAAATACAGAAAATAAGTGATATAGTCAATAACAGTTCCCAAAAAAAGAAAAAGAAAAAGAAAACCAGCATTATAAAATATGCAAACCTGTAACAAGCACAACATAAATTATGACTAGATATTTTCTAATTGAAATATTTCATTATAAACAGCATTCCAAGTTTTGCAATCCATCTTACTTTCTGTAAAAGTAGAAGGAAGTATTAATACTTTTACTCATTTGGATGTCCTTGCTCCTGAAAGTGCAACATAAAGTTGACCATGTGAGAAAACTGGTTTTTGCAAATAAACAACAACATAATCTAATGTTTGGCCTTGGACCTTATTAATTGTCATGGCAAATGATAACTTGACTGGAAATTGAGTCCTCTTAAATGGGATTCCATTTTTTTCCTTGTTTGAACTATGCGAAGGAATTTTGGGTATAAAATAGATTTTTCCTTGGTGTTGATTGGAAGCAATCTTTGCACAAATTGTATTGGCTGCTAATTCTATAAAAATAAGATGTGTACCATTACAAAGACCTTCGGTCAGATTAAGATTTCGTAGAAGAATTATTGGCAGTTTTTTTCAATAATAGTCTATGTGGAAGAAGACTCGATGGATTTAAGGAGTTTAGAAAATCCTCATAATTCCCTTTATGTTTTAGATCAATTGTTTGATCTGAACTGGTGTAAATAACTAAAGAGCCAGAAAATTTTTCTATTAAAATATTGTGAATGTCATGAATGCAAGTATTTTTCGGTGACAAAATGCACCTATTTATCATTTCCTCTAGTGGTAGAATACAAAAGTAAATTTGGGAAGACACAATCAATCAATCTGCTTAGCAAGAACAAAAGGACACAAAAAATAACAGAAAAATTAGATGAAAAGAAGTTGGAAACATGAGCGAAAAGGAAAAGAGAGCACATCACTAAAATGGGAAATACTTACTTACGAAGAGAATCATTTTTGTCATTATACAGAATGAAAATTTCATGTGGTAAAGTAATATTACCACACTCATCTATAGGTTCTGAATTTTCTCCAATCTTTAGGAGGAATTCAGAAAAGTACGGGTCTAAAAAAACACGCATATTTTCATATTCTATTTTAATTGAATTTTCTTCATTTTTGGCCATAGTGGGGAATTCACAATGCTCGCATTAACCTGTAACTTTCTTGTTCCTTTTTGAATAACTGGAAGTGTTTGTTGAAAGTCACCCTCGAAGAAAACCACTTTTGAACCAAATGGTTCATCTATTCTAGTTATATCTCTTAACAAAAGATCAAATGCTTCTAAAGCATCTCTAGTTGCCATAAAAGCTTCATCCCATATTATAAGTTTGGCAGCCGAAATAAGATTTGCAGTACTACTTTGCTTACTCAACTTACAAGCTTTATTGACAGCAAAGTCAATTGGAATTTTGAATCTTGAATGTGCAATCCGACTGCCTAGAAGAATAGATGCAACAACACCTGATGTTGCCTCGGCAATTGCAATAGATTTTTTGGATCTAATAGTAGCCAAAAGGGCACGATAGATGGAAGTTTTCTCAATTCCTCCAAGACCATCAATGTCCTTCACCTAGATGGATTTTTTGGAGGATAGATTCATAGGCAAATTTTTTGTTAATATTTAATCTAGTTGGAAGCAAAAGATCATTGTCAGTAACCACTATATTGAGTTCACTTTCTAATTCTTTTGTTAAATGTTCAGACAAAGCTATTGGTATATTATTTGGAAGAAGATGGTATTGATTTATATTTTTACTCATCTCTTCTAGATAATTGTTAATGTCCTTTAAGACTCTATTTATAACAATATGTTTTTCAACATTAGAATAACCTAGTGACCTTTGAAAGTCACTGGACAATTTGATTTGGAAGCATTCCCATAATTTTTGTGGTTCATTTGGAGAGCAAAACACTAAAATAATAGCAAAAAGGGACCTCAAAGTGCTTGGCATTTGATAAAGAGATGCCTTTTTTAAAGTATCTTTTACATAAGTATCAAATTCTAACAAATCTAATTTTAGTGCAGCATCTCTAAAAGTTTGGCATTTCATGCCTGAAACAGTTAAAAGATTGGTAAAAGAAGTAGGAGCTCTAACATGTGAAAGTAATAGTCTACGATAATATCGCTCTCTTTCCTTTGGACTTACAGTAACCATCCGACCTATTATATTTCGAGATTTTCTCTCACTCCACATTCTAAGGGTGGAATTCCATACAAAGTGTTGAGAAAATTCTTTATAAAGACATTTAAGTTTTTTAGCTTTTTCACTAATACAATTCATTTCAAAAAATTAGGTAAGCATAGTTTTTGAAAAATCAATTTCATGCATCAAAGTTGAAAGATCATATTTGTCATTAAACGAAACAAGCTATTAACCATGAAGATGGACTTGCAAAATATAAACTGCCGGGGTCATTTCACGAAGATTGACTACATAAATTCTCCAAAGAGCTTCCGAAGGACCTATTCAACGGTCATTCTGAAATTGTTTAATTTAATCAATTTCTTGTTGCGTATTAGGTTAAGAAATTTGGAAACTTACCAAATCATGTCCCTTATAAATGTATTTATAAATGTACTTCATGAGTTTAATGGTAGAGCGAATTTCAACATTTAAATGGGAATCAAAAGTAGCCAATAAGTATGTATTATATGGAATAACCCAACGATTATCCAATGTATACTACCTATAATCTTTCTACCATCATTTCTTCTTTTATAGTAAGGATAACTATCTTCTGCATGCATTTTTTGTTTACAAAAATCTCTAGGATAGTGATTTTTGCACTTAGCATTCGCATACATAAATTAGTCTTATTCATTTGGCCACATGGACCATAAATCATGTGTTTAAGGACAAGGTTGTATAAATGAGGATACGTGTCTAGATCAGGAATTTCTGCACACACAATTTTATCATATGCTTTATGATTCAATGGCATAAATTGTGGTTTGAGAATTAGCAATAAATGAGCATGAGGCATGCCTTTTTTCTGAAACTCAATCACATAAACACATGCTTCTACATCTTCAAAGATTTTTTTTTTCAGTAGTTCTTTTTTAAGTATTTCAAATTTTGCTCTAAACACTTTAGCTAACAAATCAGGCCTATCAAATGAAATCTCTTTGTTAGTTAGATTTTCTTGTATTTCTTTCCAATTAGGATTACATGTCATGGTAATAAAAAGATCAGGCGTGCTATATTTTTGAACCAAAGCCATTGCATCTAAGTATCTACGGCGCATATCTCTAGGTTTGCCTACAAAAGAAGCTGACAAAATAACCCTATGACCAACATTAGAACCACTAAATTGGCCAATCGAAATACTATCAAGGACACCTTACAATATTTCTGTTTTAACTTCTCTTTGTTTGACTCTATGGAAATCTAACCTAGACATATCTATTTTTATGTACATATCAACAAAAAATTGTTGCAATAATCACATTGCATGTAATAGCATTGATTTGTCATTGTCTCTCATCTGGAATCGGTAACAGTAATACTCTCTAGTGGACACACGATCCTTTCTCTTCTTTCCACTTTCGAGGGCTACAACGGAATGATTACAAAGTAGTTAATTTTATGGACAATATATTAAGTACTACATAGTAAAAGTTACCTAAAAGTGCACTAAAGAATTATTTACTTGAATCTTCATATGCTAGCAAATCTTCTGGTGTTTGCATGGTTGGAAGGTCAATGCTGGAAGCATTCACATTGGGGTTTATTTTTCTCTATTTGTTTATTTTTTTGGATGTTCTTTGTATATTATTATGCCAACTAGATTCCCCACAAGGAAACAACAATGGGTACTAAAGAGGATCATAACATCCAAAATAGTGTCGAATTTTATGGCTTGTATTACAATCACTATATATTTAAATATGTGTGGTTCTACTGTCTGAAAAAGTTTCTATACCATCTTCAGAAAATAGAGCACCCACTTGGTTACAAGTGGAAAGATTATATCGGCGCGGATCAAAATTTGGGCAAAAATTAAGGACATTCCTACACTCTTCCAAATTGGGAACATGCCTAAGGTTTTTTGATGGGTGTCGAAACCACAAAAAATAATCGTTTTCTGAGCTAAGTTTCTGTAGATCGTAGTGAAAGGGTCGAATCCATAGAAATTGTTTAGGTTTACTCCTTAAACAAAATAAAATAAAATAAGGTGGTTTTTGTATTATGAAACTAAGCAAAAACTAATTGAGACAACCAAACAAATTAAATAGTTAACTAAAAATATGAGGAAAAATTAATATAGAGAAACTTCCAACCAAGAATTAATTTTGGTACTGATTCCTTGAATTGATCATTGATTCAAAAGATAGATTCTTTTATCTTGAATAAATTTATTATAGTTGTTGAAGATCCGTTTTCTAACAACCAATCTTTTCTTACTTTCTCGATAACCTTCGAATCATCCTAGGAGTTATTCTTCTAATTAACAAACACAACATTCAGATCCGTCCTATGAGTTATGCCTATTAATTGCATTAAGATTAAAAAAGACCCAATTACTAACCAATAAACCAAGAAACGCCTTGTTTATTTAAGTTAGAATATATATTTTCATAACATACAATCTAAGGCGTTGATTACCTTTCGATGTTATCATTTGTTACTTGAATTAGAACAATCAATCAATAGTTAATTATTCTAAATGACTATATACCGAATTCAACTATCGAATAATAGGCCTCTTGTCCAACAATTCAATTCAATAATATAATAAAGCATAGAAAATATATAAAAACTCAAGAATAAAAAAAATAATAGAATTATCGGAATCTCACAATTGTTGGAATCAAACCTCAATTAATCTTGATTAGAAAATAAAGAATTTAGCTAGACATAATAGAAGAAAGTACTAAAAAACTCAAAGGGGCGGTTGGTTTTTTGTCCATCACGTGTGGCTGTTTTTTCTCTTCTTCACCCACAGCCTTTTTTTGTTTTTTTTTTCCTTTGGTGGCTCCTCTCTATGGAATGAAAGGGAAGGCTATTTTTATATCTAGGTTACGCCCCCCCAAATCCCTTTTTTTGGCTGCCTTTGTGTTTTACTTGTGCAGCTCGTTTTCTCTATGCCCTCGGAAGAGGGCTGCTACCTTTTTTTTTCTTTCTTGTAGTTGCTCTCTTTAGGAAATAAATAGCGCGGCCCATCTCAAGCAGAAGAAAAATAAAATTAAAAAAATAGAATATTTAAGACACGTGCAGCATAAAAATTCCAGCTGTCTAAATAACTCTCTTCATTTGTTCACTTTTTCCTAAAATTGCTTCACCCTAGCATTAATCATAAAAACAATTAATATCCATATAAATAAGCATTTTAATCAACTAAAACACAAGGGAATTGACCCAATAAATATGCAATTATACATTCTATCAAATTCTCCCACACCAAAATCATGCTTGTCCTCAAGTATGCACTAAATCTATGTACCCAATATCTTGCTCTCCACTCCTTCCCCACTTTCAACTCATCAATGAGTAACTCAAGGTCATTATACATTAAAGATCCAAGTTGGAATAGCAACCTAGAGAATAAGTATTCATAGCATGATCTTTCTAAACAAAACATATGCATCTCATCAATTTCAATGATTTCATCAAAATCAAATGCAACAAAATTTGATACCCTCTCATAGGTTGCACTCTAATCACTCAAAGTGTTTTGGGAATCATTTAGCACTCAAATCAAATATAGCATATCATTACCATAGGCTTGCTTATATACCACATCTCTACCACTTCATAAACATGAATTCATGCAGAAATCAAAGGGTCTTTATAAGGGCTGTAACAGGGTTTAGGTAAAATGTGGGTAAAAAGAGAGGAAAATTTTAGGTTACACACATCAAAATATGTAGGAACTTCCTTGCATGAACCAAAAATAACAATAACAGCACATTAGAACCACTTCCTTATTCCAAATAACATGCATCCCCTTTTTGCAACTTTATCATATAATTAGACTTTTTGTATACAATGGAGAACATTAACTTTGTCCAATCCTCGTAGGGAATACTTTTCAATTCTCTCTTCTTCTTCTTTTTTCTCTCTTCTTTCTTTTTTTTTTCTCTTTTTTTTTCACACTTTTCATTCATTTTTTTTCTAGTGGTTCTTTTCTTTGGACTCAAAATAAATTTTATCATGTAATTCATTCTCACATACTCTTGACCAAGGGTTCAACGATGTTAAACAAAGACAATGATTTAAGGCTAAACAATGTGGTGCTATAACAACGAAAGGTTAAGACTCAAAATTTGGTTAACTAGGGGTATATGTAATAAGGTTAAGCTTTTTAGAAAGTTTAAAATGGGTAATCCTAAATGCCCTTATCATTTCGAAACATAAATCCACAATATAATCTTGACATGCATAACAAAGCAAGTTCTAAAATGAACATACCACGTTTGTTAATCTCAACAAATAAATATGTGAGAAAGAAAAAGAAAATGCTCTTAGGCTCAATTACTCACACAATTGGTTCAATGTATCAAAATATTGCACATTCTCATTCAATTCCATCATCAAAATCAATGAGATGCTTGAACAATTTTCAAAACAAAAGCTAATCATACTCGTCTCATTTGTACATTCCAACCCAAATCACTAATGTATATAACTCAAAGTTATTCTAAATGAGTATTAAATGAGTGAGAAATGTCAAAGAAGATATCAAAATGTTGAGCCTACTTGGAAGAACTTTCTTCAATTTTTTACCTGAAAAATTTACAAATAACCATTGAAGCACAAGACACCCCCCCCCCCAAACCTAAATCGTACGCTGTCCTCAATGTATGGAAAATATGCGCACGCTGACAAGAAAGGAAAAAAAATAAAGACAATGGAACAAGACACTTCCCTGTTCCCTGAACCGCGGCAGACAACAGGAGCTGTGGTGCAGGTGAGCAAGGTTGGGTAAATCCTATATGAGTGAAGAAAGTAAAAGGATCAGACGGTGTTATGGATATAGTGAAGCAACGGTCGGTATGAGAAACTACAAAAAAAAAAAAAAAGTGAAAGGGAAAGGTAAAGGAGCTGTAGGGCAGGAAAAATCAAAATATAATTGCAAATATATATTTATATTGAATTTTTTTTGAAATTGGTAAGAACAAATTATGAAGAAAAAACAAAAAACAAACAATAAAATTAAGAAAGAAAAAGAAAAAAACAATGAAATTAAGAATGAAGAATAAAAGACGAACAAAAATCCTTTGGGTTGCCTCCTAAACAGCTCAATTGGTTAACGTCGTTATGCTCAACGTCTCCATTTCTCTTCAAGTTATTAAATTTTTACTAATTGCTTGGACCACACATGCATTTTCTCTATTGATTTTGCACAAGCTACCATTGCTTTCTCATGCACTTCCAATTGTGCATTCAATTCAACTTGATTTTTTTTTCTTCAAAAATATCCTGCACACTTAAATCAGTAATATTAATAGAATAAATTGAATGAGACTCATTAGCATCTTTTACAGGCTTAGCATATTCTTCAAGGAGAATAAATTTATCCTGATCACAAAAATCAAATGTTTTCTGAGCTAGAGTATCAATAGCACCAAAAGCATAAACAGCACATACATCATTAGGATATTTCATGGCAGTATAAATGTTAAACTTAATAATCTCACCATCGAATTAAATAGTTAATGTACTAGATATTTCATGAGCACATCAATTTTTGCTCTAGATATTTTCAAGAAAGGTCTTCTTAATAAAATTAACCTCGAGTTAGGAGAGTGATCTTCCTTCATATCAAGTATACAAAAATATGCAGGAAACACTAATCCATTCACTTGCACCAAAACATCTTCTAATACTCCCTCAGGATAAATATTAGATCTATCAACAAGTTGAATTATCATGCCTGTTTCTTTCAAAGTTTCCATTTTCAAAGAATTATAAATAGATAAATGCATGATATTTATGGAAGCACCCAAATCACACATGGCTTTTTCAACTTTCATATTGCCTATTTTACAAGGGATGATAAACATACCTGGATCCTTGCATTTTGAAGGCAACTTGTTTTGTAGCACGGCCAAGACATTCTCCCTCACACTTAAAATTTCATTGCCATTCAATTTGCTTTTGTTGGTGCATAATTCTTTGAGAAATTTAGCATGGCGAGGTATTCGTTTAATTGCATCAATTAAAGGAATATTTATCTCTACCTTGCAAAAAGTTTCAAGAATCTCCTTTTCTTCCTCATCTTTCTTTGAATTGGCCAATCTCATAGAGAAAGGAGGGGTTGTCTCAATTACCTTAGGTTGCTGTGGGGTTTTCACTTCTTTTTTCACCTCTTCATGATCACGTGTTATGGCCTCTTCCAACATCTTTCTGTTTCTTAAGGTTATTGCACTAACATTTTGCCTTGGATTGACAACCGTTTGAGTAGGTAGCTTACTTTGAGATTCCAATTTTCTCACGGAAGATGCTAATTAACTCACTTGATTTTCCTAATTTTGAATGTTGGTTCAAATTTCCTGCTAAAAACGTTGGGAATTATTAGCAAGTGATTCAACTAACTCTTCAACGGACTTACCTGATTTGGAAAGTGGCAGAGATTGTGGGTTTTGTTGCCAAGCTTGAAATCCACTAAGTCGAGACCCATAACTTAAGTTGGTATGATCCTTCTATCCCGGATTGTAGGTCATACTTTATTTGTGGTGGCCTTGGGAATTTACCAATGGCATTAGCATGTTCAAATTGACCATCTTGCAACGTCAGGCACATGTCAGTGGAATGATTTGAATTAGAGCAAATACCACAAGCCTTCACTTGTTGAATATTTCCTACAACCAATTTTTCCACTAAAATAGTCAAAGTGTCTAAACGTTAATCAATGGAGAAAGTACTTACTTCACTTACCTTTCTAGGTGCATCCTCACATCTGGTGCCAAATTGCTGTCTATTAGCAGCCATGTTGGAGATTAAGTTCCTTACCTCGGTTGGAGTTTTGTGCACTAATGCACCTTCACTAGTAGCATCAATCATATTCCCATCCATCACTACTAGTCCCTCATAAAAATATTGGATAAGAAGTTGATCAAGAATTTGATGTTGAGGACAATTAGCAAATAATTGCTTAAACCTTTCTCAATATTTATGCATAGTTTCTCCATGTTGTTGCCGCATACCACATATATCTTTTCTAATTGTGGCAGCTCATGAGGCAGGAAAGAATTTCTCCAAAAATTGCCTCTTCATTTCGGTCCATGTGTTTATTGAACTAGATGGGAAGTAATATAGCCAATCTTTAGCATTGCCACCTGTGCGAAAAAAATGTGGCATAAAACAACCAAACAATTAATTTAATAAACAAATTAAATTAAATTAAAAAAATAAAAATAAATAAATAAAAGGAATAAATTCTAAAAAATCAGTCCCCAGCAACGGCGCCAAAATTTGATGGGTGTCGAAACCACCAAAAATAATTTTTCTCTGAGCTAAGTTCTGTAAATAGTAGTAAGAGGGTCGAATCCATAGAGATTGGTTAGGTTTACTGCTTAAACAAAATAAAATAAAAGAAGGGGGTTTTTGTATTATGAAACTCAGCAAAAACTAATTGAGAGAATCAAACAAATTAAATAGCTAACTAAAAATATGAGAAAAAAAATTAATATAGAGAACCATCCAACCAAGAATTAATTTTGGTACTGATTCATTGAATTGATCATTGATTCAAAAGATAGGTTATTTTATCTTGAATAAATTAGTTATAGTTGTTGAAAATCCTTCCTCTAATAACCAATCTTTTCTTACTTTCTCGATAACCTTCAGATCCATCCAATGAGTTATTCCTCTAATTAACAAACACAACCTTTATATCTGTTCTATAAGTTATGTATATTAATTTCATTAAAATTCAAAAAGACCCAATTACTAACCCATAAGCCCAGAAGTGCCTTGTTTATTTAAGTTAGAATTACATTTTCATAACATACAATGTAAGGCGTTGATTACCTTCCGATGTTGTCATTTGTCACTTGAATTAGAACAATAAGCCAATAGTTAATTATTCTAAATGACTATATACCGAATTCAACTATCAAACAATAGGGCTCTTGTCCATTAATTCAATCCAATAATATAATGAAGCATAGAAAATATATAAATACTCAAGAATAAAAAAAATAAAAGAATTAGCGGAATCTCACAATTGTTGGAATCAAACCTCAATTAATCTTGATTAAAAAATAAATAATTTAGCTAGACATAATAGAAGAAAGTAAAAAAAATAATAATAAAAAATCAAAGGGGCGGTTGCTTTTCTGTCCATCACGTTCGGTTGCTTTTTGTCTTCTTAGCCCGCTGCCTTTTTGTTTTCCTTTGGCGGCTTCTCTCTAGGGAATGAAAGGGAAGATTGTTTTTATATCTAGGTTACGTCCCCCCAAATCCCTTTTTTCAGCTGCCTATGTGTTTTACTTGTGCAGCTCGTTTTCTCTATGCACCCGAAAAAGAGTGGCTGCCTTTCTTTTCTTTCTTGCGGTTGCTCTCTTCAGGAAATAAATAAGGCAGTCCATCTGAAGCATAAGAAAAATAAAAGAAAAACCATAGAAGATTTAAGACACGTGCAATATAAAAATTCCAATTGTCTAAATAACTCTCTTCATTTGTTCACTTTTTCCTAAAATTGCTCCACCCTAGCCATTAATCATTAAAAAAAATAATAATATCCATATAAATAAGCATTTTAATCAACTAAAACACAAGGGAAATGACCTAATAAATATGCAATTATACATTCTATCATTTTTCAAGAACTTACAATAGGGATTGTCCTCTACAATTTGCATAAGTAGGCGCAAAGTTGTTTCACACAATCTATCAGAAGACTTAACTTGTTGGGATAGTTCCTTTTCAGTGTCATAGAAGTAGAACTGGATACCAACTGGTTTTTCTTGATCATTTGGCAAAAGGCTATCAAGAAAATGATAGACCTAACCCTGAATTCTAAAAGTGTACATTCCTCTATGATTTTTAGTTAATTCCCCATCATATTTCATACCAAGGGACATGAAGGCTAAATTATTGTTATAAATCCTCTTTTTTTTTTTCCTAAAATGAACAGATTCCTAATCTTCAACTGTAAGTAAACGGCGAAGTGCATATGGCATAGCAGGTATCACCAATACCTCGCCTCTTGCACAGCAAAAAGATGGAGGTTCCAAATAGAACCTCTTAGCCCCACAATGACAACAATTAGGAACAGTAGGAAGGATCATAGAATATTCAAGAATTTGGATAAGTTGAGGAGTTTTCTTTTTCTTTTTTTATTGGTTATCCTTGCAGTTCTTGATAAGTTAAACATGGATATGTTATTCTACCCATCACAAATAACAAGTAAAACAAATACAATCTGCGATGGTCACTCATATTTACCTTTAGAATTAGAAAAAGACTCAATTAGAGTACGTTGTACCATTTTGGTTGTCAAAGACGCATGATTGGTAAACAAATCATAATAACATACATTGTTATCCAACATATTAGCCGAACGATTAGGCCGTGCATTAGAATGTGAGTTAGGATTACGCAATACACCTAAGAAGACAATAAATGTATAACCATTTAGCAACACAGAAGGAAGTAAAACTATGTAGGGAAAAAGACTTTTTCTTGTTACACATCAGGGGTGCTGAAAAGCACGAGCACCTACCTGTATGTGCTAGACTTTCGTTAGAGAGTAACAAATTATAGGTTTGGTTGTTTGACGGTATTTGCTACCTAAACTCTAAGAAAGTCTAGATTTACGCAAAATCTAATATCTTCTCTGCCTAGCAAGTTTTGCTTGAGCATTAATACTAAATAATTCAGCAGGCAAAGGAATCATAGCATGAGTACGAGATAGAAAATCAAGAGGAAAGGAAACCCCTATTTCCACATGGTCTAAAAGTGTAGTATAAAGGAGGATAAATCTTCCTGTCCACGATTCAGTGCTTCTCTTGTGTGAAAAGGACAGTTTGGAGCATGCAAAGGATTCACAACTTGACTCGAAACATTGAAGTTATGAGTGCGGCCATTAAATTTAGCAGGATATTCAAGATTAATAGATTGTGTTTTTTTCTTATGTATCTAGGACTTCCTACGACAAGGCATAACTTTGGTCTTTTTATGCGGTGGCATTTCAGCGCACAAGTTTCAATGTCCAACATTCCCATCAATTTAAATTGATGCACACAAGTCATGCACGACTAAAGCAAATTAAACTGGGAAATTTATTACGGCAACAAACAGGTTTTGAAATAAGGAAACGGTGCATAAAAAATAGGAACTAATTCATGAGTAGAAGAGAATAACAAATGTTATCATGTAACGAACAGCAAAAACAGAGTGTAAAGATGCAGCAAATGATTGCAAAGCAACATATAATCATTGAAAACTGATAAGTGTAATGAAGGAAAAAGTTCAAATCACAAACAATCTTGAACCTAATATATAATCATTGAAACTGATAGATGTAACGGAGAAAAAAGTTCAAATCACAAACAATCTTGAACCTAACATATACTACACACAAAAAGAGGAGGAAATATTTTTAGCATAAAAGCAGCATTTTTGTTCTAAGGAGTATTAAGTAAACGTACTTTTTAGATGTCAAATGCACGCAGTCCAGTGACAAGTTCCCAAGAAGATGTTGTTCCTGTAATACGATACACACATTGAGAGAAGGGAAAAATGGATGGAGAATGAATAGACAGGGATAAATTAATTGGTTACAATCTAAAATCATAATGGTTCGCATTCCAACAAAACAAAGACCCAAACTAATTACAAATAACACACAAAAAAAAAAAAGTTGAACCACACATTGAAAAAATAATGAAGAAAAAACGCATAGAAGAAATGGATGACATATTTGAATCGAAAACAATTGTAGTTTGTTGTTATTCTATGCCAATCTTTTAAAAAGGAAGAAGAAGAGAATATGTGTAAAGCAGTAGGAATTCAATAAAAACAAGCCATGCAGTAGGCCTGCAACTAAAAAAGTATTTTACCCTGTCAACAGCAAGGCTATTAAAGACACAATTTGGTAGGCAATGCAGTCATTGGGACCCATTGTGATGGACATGTCAAAAGGAAAGATTGGTTAGACTTTAGCATACACACACTTCTAAGACACTTGCAACAAGTAAGCATCTAAACCAATTGACAGCCAGAATTCAATACTACACATCCAGCTGGTATTCAATTCATATTTAAATGTGTGAAGCAATCAGAACACAATTAAAATTACTGACTATTCAATAAATATGTTCATAATATGCATCAGATATTTTCTTTCCACTAATCTCAAACACATCAGTGTTGTACTTAACACACGATGAGTACAAGGAAGAAACCATATACAGCAGAACTTTGCATGTAAAGGGGCGATACGAAAAGGAGCTTACTACTCAAAGCAAAACTATATAAGCTAATCAATTTCGCATTGACCATTGACATTCAGTTTGCATTGAGGAAAGGAAAAAAAAAGTTAGGATGCAATGTAAAAAAAGAAGACAAATGTATTTAAGGAACATAACTTCACAGCAGAATAAAAGGAGGCTAAAAAAAACAGCAATGTTGTTTTCATTTTACTTGAGTGGACGAAAAACATCCCTTTTTTTTTATTTCCCATTTTTATATAAACATAACAAAACTTAAACAAAGAAAATATCCAAAAACAAGCAGCCTTTTGTTTTTTCCAAAGGCAAAAGTTACTCATTTTAGCACACAGAAGGAAGAATACATGATGTTTTTCCAAACGTAGCGAGCGAAAATTTCTATATCTAAAACTTTGCACACACATAGTATGTATTTGGAATGTACAAATTTTTTCTTGTATGAAAAATGTATAAAAAGTCCCGAAAGAAAGTATCAAAATAGATCAGACAATAGTTTGTAAAAGGGAGAAAAAACATATTTGAAGAAAGAATCCATGATATAAACCAGTCAATAATTGGAAGGCAGCTGCAAATGCCAGAGAGGCATTTAAAAAGGCAGGCAAATACCACAGACCAATAGTAACAAGTCACACAAAGTCATTCCATAAAAAGAAATATAATAAGTGAACAGAGGAAAAAGTGTCCAAAAGGGACAGATTTTGTAAAAGTGGGAAATACAATGCAAGGAAAGATGACCACAAACGTCAGCACACAACAGAGGGAACCTAAAAGAAAGCAGCAAGGCACAACACAACAGAAGAAGAGAAACTGAAGAAAAACCCATCACTGTAAAAAGGCAAAATCACACAGGTAATGTTGTTTTAATCTTAATGCAGTGCAAAAAAAAAAACCATAGTGGTAATACAAAGGAAGAAAAATATGAAAGGCCCATTAGATAAACCAAGGAGATAAGTGTAATAAAGATGCACAACTATAAAAAAATAACAAAAATCTAAGGGGAAAGCTAACATAAATAAAGCTAACATAGATCCTAAATATAGGGCCAAACAGAAATGAAGAGGTGGCTTAGAAATCATTTATTTAATGCAATAAACAACCCTTAACATTAATACAAGTAAGAAAAAAGAAAAGCAAGCTCACTAACCAACCTGAGGCAAAAGAGTAATAACAATGCACAGAAGAAAGGGAAGAAAAACACATATCATCATAAGTAGAATGAAGGAAAAGCACATATAAGTAGAATGAAGAAGGTATTCATTTTACTTCAGCAGACAAAAGACATCCTTTTGTTTTGGTATTTTGCATTTTTATATCATCATCATCATCATCATCATCACCTTTATCCCAAACTAGTTAGGGTTGGTAGTTGATGAACCCAAAGACATAAATTTATAAAATAAAGAAAATATAATAAAATAAATAGATATATAAATAGATAAAAAAAAATGTTAAAACTATAAAGAACAGTCGGGACCACTATAAATGTTAAATAGATATATTTTGCCTTTTTATATAAACAAAAAAAAAGTTCATAAGAAAAACTATTCGAAGAGAAACAACCATTTGTTTTTCCAAAACAAAGAGATGGGTTTAAGGTTTGGTGCACAAAAAGAAGAAGGTTTTCATTTTACTTCAACAAGCAAAAAACATCAGTTTGTTTTGATATTTCCCATTTTTATATAAATAGAAAAAAAGTTAATAAGAAAAAATATCCGAAGAGAAATAGCCACTTGTTTTTCCAAAACAAAGAGATGATTTGTTTTTGCACACAAAAGAAGAAACACATGATGGTTATCCACATATTATGTATTTTGGCTCTACATGTTTTTTCCTGTTAGGAAAAATATATAAAAAAAGTCCCAGAAGAAAGTATAAAAAATAAAATAGGCAGCAGTTTGTAAAAAGAATAAAACATATTTGAAAATAGAATCCATTATATAAGCCAGTCAAGTATTGGAAAGGAACTGCAAATGCCGCAAAGGCATTTAAAAACGCAGGCAAATACCATGAACCAACGCTAACAAATCATGCAAAGGCATTCCACAAAAAGAAAAATAGTAAGTGAACATATGCAAGGAAAGATGACCACAAAAGTCAACACACAACAAGGGGAACCTAAAAGAAAGCAGCAAAATACAATGCAATAGAGGGAGAGAAACGAAAGATAATTCCATTTTTGGAACAGGCAAAATCACATAGGTAATGTTGTTTTGAATTTAATCCAGTGTAAAAAAAATAACCATAGTATTAATAGAAAGGACAAAAACATGGAAGGCGCATTAGATAAATCAAGGGAATAAATGTAATAAAGGTGCACAACAGTAAGGGGAAACCTAACATAAATAAACCTAGCATAGATCCTAAATCCACGGTCAAACAAAAATGAAGAGTTGGCTTAGAAATCATTTAATGCAGTAGAGAACCTTGAGCATTAATACTAGTAAGGAAAAAGGAAGACAAGCTCATTTAGCCCACCAGAGGCAAAAGAGTAATATCAATGCACAATCAAACATAGGTGAAGAGCTGCCTTAGAAATCATTTATTTCGTGCAGTAAACAACCCTCAGCATTAATACTAGCAAGGAAAAAGCAAGACAAACTGATTTAACCAACCAGAGGCAAAAGAGTAACAACAATGCACACAAGGAAGGAAGGAAAGAAAAATATTAGAAAAGAAGAGAAGGAAAACCACACCTAAACACAATGAAAAAAGCAAGGCAAGCCTAAACACACCGTTAGTCAAAAAGAAAACTACTAGTAGAAATAAGAAGCAAACAAAAGGAAAATTGCTCTTTTTTTTCCTTGTGAAAACTGACATATGAAACTTATTAAAAAGAAAGAGGCCTAATAAATGAAAGTCAGTCTTGAGTTGACAACATTGGACAATAGGCATAGAGACATAGGCAAAAGTAAAGGCAAGGATTTGATAGGATTTAGTCCATGGAAAAGTTTAAAAAATCTCAGAGTACAGCCTCAAACCAGATAACATTAATGCATCTACCCATGCATAGGCACATAACACAACAAAAAAGATAAAAGAAGAGAAAAAAAGGGGCTAGAAGGCAATTAATTTTCTTAACCTTTTCAAATCGACGGCCAACTAATTCCTTCTGACCTAACCAAGCCATGTGGGGGCAACTCGGACTAACACAAGTTGTGGGCATAGCTACAAGGAATCGGGTTAGGACTTTGTGTACGGAAAAAAATGTTTAAATATTATAGACATTAGGGCAGGAAAACAACCGTAGCTTGGCTTATTCAAACCGAGGTGAACCACAGTCCAAGAGGATGAACAATCACACATTGATTTCCTCACCGGTACAAAGCTGAAAAAAAAAACAGATCTAGTCACATATATAATCACATAACATCACCCAAAAAAAAAACAATACATTACTTTCCTCTGATGGAGGCTCTGGCTGGTCAACAGGGCTAAATCCGTCACAGGTCGGAATACAATCTTCTCAATGGCCCAAAATTGCAAGAATAGATAAAATGCGGTGACATAACTATAGAAAACAAAACAAAAACAAACCAAATGTAGTTTAAAAAAATCTGGGACTCTCTTTCTCACGGTCACCATCACTAGCATAGGCACATTCGCCGGCAGACACACCCAATAGCAGAACCCTAACCGTCCCTGGGTCCATCATGGAAAGAAAGAACAAATTAGGGCAACATTAAATTGTAGAAAATTACAATTGGAGAAGACATGAGTCCAGAAACAACATTTGTAAGGAAAAGAATGGCAAAAAAATTGCCTGAACGGGGCAGGATCGAAGGCAACTCCAAGCATTGAGAAAGTAGAGATGATATGAGGGTTTTTCCATGGAAAATTATGGCGGAAAAAAATATGAACCGAAATGAACAACGGTGGCCTTCCTTCTCTAACAGCCAGCCCTAACGTCGACCGACGGCAATCGAACCAAGACACCAAAGCACAAACCCTAAATTGGCATTTTGAACAGCAAATTTTGAGAATAAGTGAAAGTAGGCAACACTCGGGAAAGAAGGGATTAACCACAAACAAACAAAAGAATCAAGATTAGGGTTTGTGAAAATAATAGAAATTGCAAAAAGGGTAATCAGAAACGGCCAAGAACTAGTGAAAATTTAGTGTTGAAAAAGATGAAGGGGTGAAACGAAAGCAAGGACAATGGGTGTAGTCAAACAAATTGGCAAGCGTGAAGAAGCAAAAAGCTCACCTATACACCACGTGCTCAGGAGGGAAATGACACATACATGCCAAGTGTCATATTTTAGCCAACGTGGAAGGACAAAGCTGCACGCGAAGGGGAAATTTTGTGTCCATGTGTCATCACCAGAATCATCTTGTTGAGGCTTTAATACTATATGTTAATGATAGTTAGACATAAGTTGAGAGAGTGAAAGAGAGTGAAAGAGAGTGAAAAGGAGTGAGAAAGAGTGAGAAAGGGTGAGAAAAAGTGTGAAATAATAATTTCACTTCTGGTTTTTCTACTATCTGTGGTGTTTATCTAGTTCTTCTACTTAATCTCTCTCCATTCTCTATATTATATAATTGTGACGAATATTTTACAACACATTATCAGCATGAAGAGCTATCAACTGAGTAAATAATTTTTTGCAAGGTAAGTGTTCTCTTTATTTTCTTTAATCATACTTCATCTCCTTCTATTAATTCTTCATTTTTTTTTACCTTGAAATCAATTTATACTTCTGCTCCTGAAGTAGCGGTGGATATTTTGAAATTTTATTTGATCCTATAACTAATATGCAAATTTTATGATACTTGACACCTTAAGTTGCCAACGTAAGTGCAAATGGAAAATTCCGAGAAAAATGAAGATGTTTGTTTGCTTGATGGTGCAATAACACATACCATTTTTCACAGTAGACACTTTTTATCAAGTATAGCATTGTGTAAAGTACATGTCCATACAATATTAGGTCCTGTTCCGATTATTGATGGTTTTGGGAATGCCACAATTGCTTTGCCACATGGCACAATCATCCATATTGGGGATGCGTTTTTAAACAATAGATAAAGAAGGAATCTGCTCAGTTTCATACATGTACGCCGTAATTGGTACCATATTGAGACTATTTATGAGTAAAATAAGGAATATATAGGCATAATCTCTTATAAGATGGACTTGAAGACTATACATGAGAAGCTAAAAGCTTCGTCTATGGGTTTGTATTGTGTCATGGTTAAGGCCGTTGAAACCTATGCTACTATGTCTTGGAAATTGGTGATTACTTGTAAATATATACATTTACATTATAGGTTTCCAATGTACACAAAATACATTATACAATGTAACTATATACATGTACACATTATACATTATACAAAACATACATTTGCAATGCAAATCTATACATTATACAAATCTATACACTATATATTATACAAATGTGTCATATTCCATGCTTAAATGTGTTAAATTCAATGCAGTGAAGCTTCTGCTTCTAACTTTATTCGCATAATACTAGAGATGCATTTTAGTCTATAGTTCTGTCGACAAATTGCAAGAGAAATTAGGATGGGGTTACTTAGTCGACATTTTTATCGACATTTTAGTCGATATTTTAGACAGTGGTCAACATTTAAGTCGATATATTAGTCGACATTTAAGTCGATATATTAGTCGACATTTTAGTCGATATATTAGTCGACATTTTAGTCGATATATTAGTCGACATATTAGTCGATATATTCATCGATATATTAGTCGATAGTTTAGTCGATATTTTGATCGACATTTACTTAAAAAAATCGGGCGACGTCAACGCGCAACAGCGTCGTTGAGTATACGCGGGAAAATCAAAAAGGAAAGGGCCGGGGAATTTTTATATTAGGGCATAGGAACACATCTGTACGCGTTACTGAGTGAAGTAATTTCGGTGGACTCTGAAACTAGTGATCGATCTACCACATTTCCAATTTTGTAACAGTTTCATCGGTCGAGATACATTTCAGGTAAGGAGTATTTATATCCTCATTCTATGAAATTGTTCACCCACATAATTCTTCTATGAGTTTGTTCACCTACATTTACATTGGTCATTTGCATCGGTCGTGCATTGGTGACCTTCATATCTTTCTATTTTCATATGTCAGGAATGGCTCACCTGAACATTTGGACTGTCCATGTGTTAGTTGGCGGCGAATGGATAGTCGATCCCGTCACAAATGAACATAGATTCGTGAACCATCAGAAGCTTGACAGTATTTTGTTGAAAGAAGACGTGAGCTTCTCGGAAGTGGTTGATGAGATCATGGGTATCATGGGTCTAGACCCGGCACTAAGGAATAACCTAGTGATTCAATACCTACCAAAGTATCTATCAAACATCGGCGTCTTGCCGATACAGAATGATCGCCAAGTTCAGTGTTTTTTGAATGACATTATAAAACGTTCTGAGGTCTCACGGGTACCATTATGTGTTACCGTCAAAGACGTTGGAGCAATGAACCTAGAAGATGGGGCTAACAACTCGCCGATGAAGCGATTGAGCTCGGATAGTCCAATATGAACTAACAATGTCATTGTTTCAAGACAAATGGATGAGCGAATATTGACCATACCGAACGAAGGTGGGAAAGATAGTGATGAGGAGGAGGATCGGGTTGACCAAACATTTGTTGGGGAGGATCATGGACAACGAGTCCCCACGGAAACAAGACAGAAGGAGAAATTGAAGCAGATTACAGAGAGCGGGCATTGTCTAGACACAACAAATTCATCACATGCGGATGCTGGTACCTCGTCTGATAGACTATCCACATTGGTGGATGTTGCAGTAAAGGATGTGTTTGAGACCAGACGTCATTTGTATATGAGGATGTCCATGCTAGCCGTGAAAAATTTCTTCGAGTGGAAGGTTATAAGGGCAAATAGCCAGTTCTGGTACCTACGGTGTAAGGACAACAATTGCAAGTGGATGTTGAATAGGGCTGCCATTGGGAATTCGGAAGCCTGGAGGATCACTAAATATGACAACACCCATACATGTCAATCATCTTTGGTCCGAAGTGATAATCGGCGTGCTAACACCGTGTGTACTTGGCTCATGGATCAAGTGTAAGTACACGGACGTGTGTCGGTCATATAGGCCAAAGCAAATCATTTCTGTTGTTCGGACAGAGTTGGGTGTTAACATTACCTACCAAAAGGCGTGGCGATCAAGAGAAGCTGCATTGGACGAAATTAGAGGAAATTTTGAGGATTCATACAGGATTCTACCAGCTTATCTACACATGATGAACGAGGTAAACCCTGGATCATTTATTGAGATAAGTAAAGAAGACGATGGTACATTCAAGTATCTGTTTTTCGCATTAGGTGCATCCATCCGGGGATTCCGCACTCACCTGCGGCGAGTTATTGCCGTTGATGCTTGTTTTTTGAAAGGAAAATACCCTGGATCATTACTTGTTGCAACTAGCATGGACGGTAACAACCAAGTCTACCCCGTCGGATGGGGAATTGTTGATTCCGAGAATGACGCATCATGGGACTGGTTTTTACAAAAACTTAAGACTGCAATTGGTAACGATATGGATGGGTTGGTGTTTGTTTCCGACCGACATAAGAGCATTGCAAAGGGTATTGCCAATGTTTTTCCAGAATCGTTCCACGGAGTGTGTATTTACCATCTGAGCAACAATCTAAAATCAAAATTCAAAGACCGTTCAGGGATCCAATTATTCTTTAAGGCTGCAAAGGCTTACACTGTGGCTGAATTCAATGAGATGTTGGAAATCTTTCACTACAAAATCCAAGGGTGAGCGAGTATTTAAGAGATGTTGGGATTGAACGATGGTCAAGGGCGCATTCTGGTGGCCGACGGTATACAATAATGATGAGCAACATAGCAGAATGTCTAAATGCATTGTTGAAAGATGCCCGGGAATTACCTATCCATTCTTTGGTCGATTACATCCGCAACACTCTTCAAAGGTGGTTCCACGATAGGCGTACCGCAGCGGCCGAAGTGAAAACAATGACAACCCCATACATTGAAGATAAAATCGGCTTTAGGATGAGAGAAGCACAAGCGTACGTTGTGGAGCCGGTCGATATGAACCGATGGTGTGTCCGAGACATTGCAAACCGTGCAGCTACAGTCGATTTGCTTGAGAAAACTTGCACGTGTAGAGTGTTCGATATGGATCAACTCCCGTGTGTGCATGCATTAGCTGCAGCTCGGCGCCGACAAATTGACTATTACACCTTATGCTCACCACTTTATCACACAGATGCACTTTCAGGTGCATATGCAGATCCTATTATGCCCGTTGGTGATCCTAAGGATTGGAATGTGCCCGAAGATATTGTAGCTTTTCAGCTATTACCTCCGGAATCGAGGGCTAAGAGTGGTAGGCGCAAGAAAAAGAGAATTCCTTCAACCGGCGAGCATGTGGTTCAAAAGAAATGTGGCCGTTGTGGACAACACGGACATAACCAGCAAACTTGCTCAAATCCACTTGTTAGTAGAGACAACCATTGATGACGCTATTTTCCTTTCCTCTATTGCATATTAAAATGTATTCAGCTTGGCAAGGAAATATGATGTTATATTACTACAACACAACAATTTGAGGAATAAAATAAATGCAATATTCCATTCCATTAATTTCTATATTCGAACCATTAAATATTGCAATAAAACCCATTTGGATCACAATGGCCATGTGGTTTTCTTTTTCAATAAGTTTTTCGACAATTGAGTCGGCAATTTGGTCGACAAATTTATAAAAAAAAGCTAATCAAGAATGAGCAATGTCGATTAAAATGTCGACGAAAATATCGACACAAATATCGACAAAAGTCTCGATCAAAATGTCGACCAATATATAGAACACATAAACAAATGTCGACCAAAATGTGGACCAAAATGTCGACAAGATCGTGGAATACATAAACGAATGTATAATTTTTTACTTTGAAATTTATATCATATGCAAGTCCATAAACACAACCAGTTTCCAGTGGAAATGGCCTATGTTTGTCGATAGAGTTTTGTTTTTCATGCTAACTTACGAAAGTTTATATCTACACAACGACGATGACATTCAAACTCGGAAATCGTTCAACCCAGGCAAATGAGATGATGAAACGATGATCCTCTCGAATTCTGAATTCAGAATAATGAATAATGAATCAAGAAATGGTGAGTTGAAGTGAAACGATGAGGGACATTGTGGTATTTTCACATGGTCAAACACAGTTGACCTGCCATGTTTCAAAAGAAAAAAGCGCGGCTGCTATATTTGTAAAGAACGGTCATGGACCTGCTATTTTAGAAATTTTCCCTAAAATAAACATAATATAAATTTGGGGCTAATTAAATTAAATACATTCCATTAAACCTACTTGAGTCTTGAATTATATTTGGTTGATCCATTAATTAATAAAGTTATAGAATACATGCCAACTGTCATGCATCCTAGATTTCATTAGAATAATATTCAAAATATTATATAAGTTATAATAAAAAAATATTGAAATTAAGATTGAGTTTATTGGAAGTTTGAGACAGAGGCGATAAGCAGTAATCAATTGAAGATGGATAGATATATAAGAAAGATAATAGATTTTAATTAAAGAAAATTTATATCAACTTATAAGGATAAATATTAACTTTTCAATAATTAATCAAATAAAATATTTGAAGTTTAAAAAATTATTAAGATTTTATCAATTAGGAAATAATTATATGTATAAAAATTGAAAGTGTCAAGAAATTAATTCCTATATGCACGTCTATGTACAAATGTGAATATTTCATCAATTTGTTTTTAATTCATATTTATTTCCTACTTTCTAGCAATGTTATTTCCTAATTTTTAATAAAATGCATTTATATCTAACTTCTAAATAATAATACTTGATTATTATTCCTTTTATATTTCAATCAATAAATATCTCTTTAAGTTTTTAACATAATTTCAATATATTTTAAATTCCGAAATATTACTGTCTCCATCTCAAAAAAAGTGTCTACTTTGAACTAGGTGTTTAGGTACAAAATATTTAATGCATCATTAAATGCACAATTTAATATCTTTATCATTACTTTTTAATTATAGCCATACATAATCGTCATTAGTAAGGATATTATAAAAATTTTGTTCTGAGTTAACTTTTTTTTTTTGAGACAAAAAAAAATTAAAAGTGAACTCTTTTTTAGGGATAGATGAAGTAATAAAATTAATCATTTTTTTTTAAAAAATAGTGTAATACTCTATCCTACTCTAACTTATTATCAGTTTTACAAGGTGTACTCTCTACTTTAAGAGTTAAATCATGTACCGTACTTTTTTAGCTATTAGTTCTAAAATTTATACTCATACTTTACCCCATTGAAAGTTAAATTAGGTCCTTACTCTACCCTATTACACAAGTTTAGAGTAGGTAACAAGTTCACCCTATTCATTTACTCACTCCTAGTGGTGATGGACTACCCTAGAATATTGGTAAAGATGGTATTTGAAACTTTTCCAATGGAAGAGAAAATATAACTAGAGAAAAATGATGCATACATAGTGGTAAAAATGAGAAGAGATAATGATGAAAAAAACTTTTGAGTTTTTTCCTTAAATATTGTTTGAAAAAAAAATTTAAATAAATATTATTTTTTTTTGTTCCAATTGTATGGAAGTCGCATTTCGGAAACGCGACTTTAAAGTTGATATATGAGATATCGACTTCAAAGTCGCGTTTCCGAAATGCAACTTTGAAGTCGATATTTGAGAAACGCGACTTTGAAGTCCATATCTCAGATATCGACTTTAGTTAAAACAAAATAAAACCGCAGCCCCCCCCCTCCCCCCCTTTTTCTTCCTTCTTTTCTTCTTTCTTCTCTATTTTCGTCATTCCGCATCTCCATTTCTTGCAATCCCTTCTCTATTTTTCTTCTCCTTTTCATAGATCCATTTCATTTCCACCTCCTCCCTCTCCCCACCCCAAATCGCCTTCTGCACCCTCCCCCTTTCCCAGGTCTTTGCCCCCACTAGAAAAAAAAAAAAAAACTCTACAACACCTCCCCCCACCTTCTTGCCCCATTTCCGCCCCCTATTCCCAAAAAAAAGAAAAAATAGAATTTTTTTAAAAGGTGAATCACCATTTATTTTATGGAATTTTTAAATTTGTTAATTTTTAGATTGATAACATTTGTATGTTAAATTTTATTTGTTCAAATTTGTTAATTAGTTATTATATATTGATAAAAAATTTTATTTTGTAGTGAAAAGGGAAATACGTTGAGCAAAGAAAATTTTCGAGGATCGAAAAAACCGACGAAGGTAAATAATTTACATAATATAATTTGTGAATTGACATTAATTTATTTTGAAAATTTGTTAATTATTGATAGAATGATTTGAATTGATGTTGGAAATTTCGTTGTGAATAAAGTATGGTGATTTTTTGATTTGGATTGATTAGGATTGATTTCTAATTTTATTCACTGAATTGGTGATTATTGGAATAATAAGCATTGAATAGTGGTGTTGATGATGTAAGCTAAAGAATTATGATTGGATTTGAAGAATATAATGCTTTATGTTGTTGGGAAATGTTAGGTTATAAATATATGGGAAAATGTTAGTTGTTTACTTTTGTGAGGTGGTGATTTGTATTGATTTGGATTGATTAGGAATTTTATTCAATGAGTTTGCTATTATTGGAATAATAAGCTGTGAATAGTGGAGTTGATGATGACAATTAAAAAATTTAGATTAGATTTGTTGAATATAATTGTGAATGTTGTTGGGAAAATGTTTGGACATAAAAAAAAATGAAAATTGTTGGTTGTTTACTTTTGTGTGGTCGTGATTTGGATTGATTTGGAATTTTATTCAATGAGTTTGCTATTATTAGAATAATAAGTTGTAAATCGTGGTGTTGATGAAGATGATTAAAGGATTAAGGTTGGATTCGATGAATATAATTATGAACGTTGTTGGGAAAATATTTGGTTATAAATATATAGGAAAATGTTAGTTGTTTACTTTTGTGAGGTGGTGATTTGGAATTTTATTCACTAAATTTGCTATTATCGGAATAATAAGCTGTGAATAGTGGTGTTGATGGTGATGATTAAAGAATTGAGGTTGGATTTGATGAATATAATTGTGAAGGTTGTTGAGAAAATGTTTGGTTATAAAAATATGTAAAATGTTAGTTGTTTACTTTTGTGTGGTGATTTTTTGTTAGTTGAAAGATTGATTCCATAAATTTTGCTATGCCCATTACTTCAATAACTTTGAGTCCGATATTAATATTAGCATTATGTTATTATTGCTGTCATATACAATATAGAAATGGGGAAGGATCGAGTGAGACTTGTGTTATACTGGGATGGAGAAATAGTTAGTGGTCCAAACGACTCCGAATACAGTAATGGGCCAAAACAGTTCATTGTTGTTGATCAAAATATTAGCTTGTAAGAACTTTTGAGAAAATTGCATTGGGTGACTGGAATGGATGGAAGTCAAGTTAGGATGAAGTTAATGTGCCGTTATCCTATTAGCATCGCTGGTAATTCAATAACAAACATACCTGTTCTAGTGGATGATGATGATACAGTGAGGGAGATGTTGTACATTCCAACCATATGTTCGTCTCTTAATGCGATGAATTGTACATAAGTTACGAATCCGTTCTAGATGCCTTTCGTTCTGAGGACAATATGTCATTCGTTCCTCAAACAAATGTTGGGTCATTCACACAACTTCTACAGAGTAGAGAGGGAGAAAGGCTTCTTAATGATAAATGGTTTTCTTATGGTGCTTTCATATCAAATGATGTGTCTTTGCAATGACCTTATTTTGTCTCTGAGGATCCAAGTCATGGCTCTTTTAACGAGGGACCAAGTCGGGGCAATTTTAATGAAGGGCCAAGTCATGCTACTTTTAATGATAGACCAATTGAGGGCAATTATAATGAAAGCCCAAGTTGTGGCCAATTTAATGAGGGTGCAAGTAGTGGTAATTTTAATGAATGGCGAAGTTGTGTAGCTCTTAACGAAGAGCTTCAAAATCCTTAGCCAATTGGCCAAACAGTAAATAGGTTGACACTAGGGAGCACAAGCCAAGATGTAAGCATTCGCGATGATCCCATACATGTCTAGATAGACATTAATGGTAAAGCATTGGAAGATAGTGAAGAGGAGAAGGGCGAGGGTAGTGGCCAACAGGAAGGAAAGACTTCGAATCCACCGGTTGATGCAACTATGGATAACGTTGTCGCTGATATTCCTTTCTATTTGGACATTGGTGATCCAAAGCTTTTTATGTCGACAGGTTCGATGACTATAAACGACCTATTTGGGTTAATGATCGAACTTCGGAATTAGAGGTTGGAATGGTTTTCTGGACCAAAGAAGGGGTGCAACATGCAATTAAATGTTGGTCCATTCGTGTGCACAGGTACTTCAAAGTATATGAAAGTACTCCTACTAGCTAGTTTGTCTGATGTCTTTATTATGAGAACAAGAATTGTTTATGGAAGGTTTGAACAAAGTTGAGAAAGAAACATACATTTTGGGAGATCACAAACATGCATGTGAAACACACATGCTTCCATGAGATACAGCCAGAGGACCACCCAAATTTAAATCATGGGATGGTTGGCCGGATGGTTCGGAACAATATTAAGGAAAATGTTTCATACAAGGTCCTCAACATAGTTGAAGATGTGCGCTCTTTTGGGGTGAACATATCATACAAGAAGGCATAGTTGGAGAGAAGGAAAGCCATTGAAATGGTATATGGTAATTGGGAGTCATCGTATATCATATTACTGAAGTTCTTACTTGCCTTTCAATCTTGTAATCCTGGCACTATTGTTGAATGGCATCACACTGAAGATAGTATTGGAGATTACAACATCTTTGATTCCGTATTCTGGGCATTTAGGCCTTGTATTGATGGTTTTCAACACTGTCGTCCCATAATTAGTTTCGATGAAACTTTTCAATACGGGAAATACAAGGAAACGATCCTTATTGCAGTCGGTGCTGATGAAGTTGGGCATATTATTCCCTTAGCTTTTGCAATTGTTGACAAGGAAAGTTTAGCAAATTGGTCCTGGTTTTTGTATCACTTATCTTGCCATGGATTCGTGGCCGAGAGGGAATTTGTTTGATTTCTGATCGAGCGAGAGGAATTTTGTGAGCCGTTGAGAACAACCTTGCATTACAACCACCAATGGTTTACTACAGGTATTACATGCGGCATGTCAAAGCTAACTTTAATGGGTGATTTAAAAATAATGCTTTGACAGAATTAGTACATGGCACTGCTATTTCACATCAACAGCGTAAATTTGCTCAAATAATGGAATCTATTCAAGCATTGGATGAAGACGCCCATAAATAGTTGATGGATATTCCTCTAGAGAAATGGGTATTTTGCTATGATGGTAGTTTCCGATATGGCATAATAACAACGACTAATTCCAAATCGTTCAATGGTGGGTGTCGAATCCAACCAAAAATAAACCTCCTCTAAACTGGAACTTGTAATAGCAGTGAGTAGGGTCGAATCCACAGAGATTGGTTAAAACCTGTTTATTAATAACAAACGGGGGTTTGGAGATTTTTAACTAATTAAACGAATAATTCTTAGGCAATAAACAAGAAAATAAATAAAAGATAAATTCAATTCAAGAAAAGCTTTCAACCAGGGATTCATTTCGGTGTTGATTCTCTTAATTGATCATCGATTTAAAAGATAATTCTTTGTATTTCAAATAGATTAGTTATAGTCATTAAAAATCCGTTCTATAACAACCAATCTCTAAAATTGTCAATAACTTTCGGAATACGACCTATAGGTTATTTCCCTAATTAACAGACATAACCTTCGATAACGATCTATGAATTATATCCGTTAATTGCGTTAAGAACTGTAAAGACCCAATCTCTAGCCAATAAACTCGGAAGTCGGCCTAGTTTATTTAAGCTAGAATATATATTCCCATAGCATAAATCTTAGGCGTTGATTACCTTTCGAATTTGCTATTTGTCACTAGTTCAGAACAATTACATGAATTTATTCTAATTGACTGATTATTGTATTTAACTATTAAACAACAGGCCTGATTTGTTTAACATTCAAAACAATAATAAATTTATTTGCAAAAAATATATAATATTAAAAATCAAAGAAACCGATGAAAAACATGAAATCTCACAATTAATTGAAATCAAACCTTATAATCCTTGGTTGAAAAGATAAATTAGCTAGACATAATTTGAGAAATCATAAAGAAAAATAAATTGAAAAAACCGATCCTTGGCTTGTGCGGCTTCTCCCGAACTTTCTTTTCTTTTTGATTCTTCTCTTTTGCTCTCCAGGAAGGAACCTCTCTTTCTTTGATGCTAGTCTCCTCTGTTTATACTTGTTCTGGTCCATAAAGACTAGGAGTTAATAACGTGTAAAACTCTTTTGACTGATCTTGAATGATCTGATTCCGTAATTGCATAATCTTTTCCTTTTCCGTAATTCTGCCAACTTACTCCATGCTGTGGCACGAAAAGTTACACGCCATGGCATTAGCATCCAAGTCTTTCTTTTCTCCAACAAAATCGTGGCTTTTCTTTTCACGCAAACAATCTTTTCTCCAGCAAAATCGTGGCTTTTCTTTTCACGCAAACAATCTTTTCTCCAGCAAAATCGTGGCTTTTCTTTTCACGCAAACAATCTTTTCTCCAGTCCTTATCGTTCTCCATGCAGTTTCCTTCTTACAAAATTGCAAAATACTTAAATTTAGTAAAAATTAATTAAAAGCTTCCTAAAACTTGAAATAATCAAAACTTTCCCAATTCTTTCCAATTAAACTCAAATAAAATCAAAATATAAGGGAATTAGTAACTAAAAATATGACGAATTAATGACTTATCATTCAATAGGGTGCTGAAAATTGCCAGGAAATTGCTAAAAACAACTTGTGTGCGTGCGACTTTTTATCGCTTGGTTAAATATTTTGATTCGCACTGCATCGAAGCCCACAAACATGTTGCTGATCAGAATCTGTGGCCACCAAACGTGCTAGAAAAGTTCTTTCGGAATGAGTACAAGTCTAAATATCATCAGGTGACGGCCTTTGTGCGGGAAGAAAACTTATACCAAGTCACGACAGGGGTTCATGGGGACAAAGGAGGGAACATGCATACGGTACACCTTAACAACCGATCATGCACTTGTGGAAAGTTTAAAATTTACAAGATTCCTTACTCCCACACACAAAAGGTTTACGTTCAAATGGGACGGGTCGTTTTGGCACTTGTAGATGGTGTGTATAATGTGCAAAAAATGATTCAAATCTATTCAAACCATTTCTACATCATGCCCCACGAGGACTATATATTGGCCATCTGCACCTTTTCATCTGGTCGCCACTACTGCGAGGCTCAATGACCGTCCGGGCCATCTAAGATCTACCCGTATAAGAATGAAATGAATCGAGTACAACAGCAGAGGTGCAAGGCATGTGGAGAGGCTTAGAGATAGGGCAGCCATGAACCCGTGAAGGCCATGCATGAAGATGTTTATAGATTGTAGTATTGAATGCTATTGTGTAATATATTTATTTGTGATATTTGTATATCTATTGATATTATTTAGTTGATGTGGTGTTTGATATCACGTGGCTAAACATTGTGTGTTTATTTAGTGGGTTTTTTAAATATGCAAAAGGGACCCCACATTTGTTTTTGCTTGTTCATTATGCAATCGTCAATGTATCTCCACTTATATTACTTAGTTTTTGGAGTGTTTGATATCACGTGGCAACACTTTATGTGTTAATTTAGTGGTTTTTGTTAATATGCAAAAAGGACACACAGCATTACTTTCTCATGTTCTTTATGCAATTGTAATTGGATTTTAAAATAATATTGTAAAATTGTGAATCATATGTTCAGGTTATGGAGTCAGATGGCACTTCATCCTGATTCGCAGATTTAACTCCTGGTCCATGGCAGCGGGATGTTCTCACGCTCCAGTCTAGTTATTGATCGTAGCTCGTTTGGGACGAACCAGAAATTGAGCCGTTGAAAGTATATAAGGTAAATATGGACTTGTTGAAAGCTGACCCACTCGATATTAGGGTTGTAGATGTATTTTACGTCGTGGGCTTTTATGGTGTATACAAGTAGATCATTCCTTGATCACGGCACTGGTGGAGAGATGGTATTAGGAGACGCACACATTCCACTTTCCAGTCAGTGAAGCCACCGTGACATTACATGATGTCGTGGCACTTTGGGGTTTACCGGTCGATGGAGATCTGGTGGTTGGTCCAAATCTAAATCATATGGTTGAGGAGTAGCAAACTATATGCCATGAGCTATTGGGTCACATGTTGGGCCCCAACCATTTTGATGGAGATAGATTGAAATTGATGAGTATCTCCATGCATCTCCAAGTACGTCCTCTGCAGCTCGAAGCCACCCATGATAAAATGTTACAACATGCCAGATGCTGAATTATGCAAATTATAAGGTTTATTATGGAGGATAAGTCAGGTACAAAAGTCAAATTGATGTACTTACTTATATTGAGGGATGTAGCAAGGGCATCGAGATATAGTTGGAGTAGTGCCATTCTAGCATCATTATATAGAGCATTATGTCGGGCAATAATGGGAGATACGGCCGGCATATGTGAACCCCTGAGCATATTGCAGGTGTGAGAGTGGGAGAGACTACCGAGAATTAGGCCGTAAAGTTGTAATATCAGAGAAGTTAATTTCTTGGGTTACCTTGGCATGCCTATCGGACCAAGAGCATGCGTGTACGTGTTTTCCACTTTTCTTTTCAATGGCACATTTGGTTTATTTGAAATTGTGTCTAATTTTCTATATTGTTGTATTATAATAATCGCAGATGGAACACGGGTTTGAGTTTCGCAGATATCGATTGCCATATGTTGTGTATGTATTGGGATCGTTTGGACTATATAGCGGATGATGATGTAAGTAATACATTATTAATGTCAAAATTTTTGGCTCGTTACAACTTACAACTAAGTTTAGTTCAAACACTAATGATTGTTAATTTTCTTTATTTCACAGTTTATCTAGCAACTGTATCAAACGGGAAGGTTTATACGATTTGTCGGAATATAGCTTATTTGGCCGTGCTATTTGGTGTGCAGCCGTGCCTCTGCTCAACTTTGATGTAGTTAAACTACATTTACCAAAGCAAGTTATGCGGCAGTTTGGTTATATTCAGACGATTCCTCCTACCGTTGACATGGGTATGAGGTTGCATCGACTGGATCGTCAGGGCAGGAAGGGAGTGAATTGGATAACACAACATGCACCTTACGTTGCAGCGGGGAACAGCCGAAGGGAGAGAATTGTGAATAGCTTGCCTTCAACTAGTCCTATGCAGTACTTCTCAGAATACATGGTTTGGTATCGTCGGATTACTCAGATTCTGATCGGTAATCCCACGCATCGTCCTGCCCAGGGTATCCGCCTAACTGCATCGGTTGTGGAGTATTGGGTATGTATAAGACTTTTAAATTTTTAATATTTAGCATGGTATAGAAAATTTAACAGATGAGCATTTTTTTTATATACAGGGTGAATGTTGGGAGCAAGTGTGTGATTTGTCACTCAATGCTTTCACTAATTTAGAGATAAATCCGAGAACTCGATTATCAAACATACATGACATTTCTTTCCGTGTATTGATGATGGTTGGGGAGAGTCGCCGCATGTAGATAACACGTTCAAGTTTTGAAGACCAAGGTCAATTTCAACAATCGCATGGTCATCCATCTACGTCCGACCGTCCGTCTACTTCCTGTTGTCGCAATGTTGATGATGATGATCGGATATTTAATACTGGTATGTTTCTTCATCAGCCCAGTAAGCCATATGAAGAGACACCTGAGATAGAACATTTATCGCAAGGCCACACTAGTACGTCATCTCAAATGCCTCAGTATAATTTGGTCTATGAGCATTGAAGGCATTCTCGTCCACAATCATGCATGGATCAATCAATTCCTTTTGATCTAGACTCATCGAAGACGTAAGACAACCCACAGCCCTAACCCCAACCCCTTAGGAGACAGCCACGTAGGAATATTAGACATCCTCCCTGTAGGACTTGATTAATTTTATTTTATTTTTGTAATTTGTTGAAACTTATAACTTTTTTCTACAACTTGATTAATTAAGTAAAATCTCCTCACTCATTCCAAATGCTACATTTTTAGGGTTTAGGGCTACGTTTTTTGGGTTTAGGGTTTAGGGCTAAGTTTTTTTTTAATAAATCGTCTACAGTCGATATCTAGGATATCGACTTCAAAGTCGTTATTTGGAATAGCAACTTTAAAGTTGATATCCCAAATATCGATTTTGAAGTCGATATCTCAGTCTCTCAGATATCGATTTCTTTAAAAATAAAAGAATTTTTAAACTTGCTTAGTATTTATTTAATTTATATTTTTTATACAATTTTTTGTAATAAAAATAATTTATATTTTTTTATAAAATTTTTTGTATACACAACAAATTATTGCAAAAATATTGTTCAAAGTTTCATTATTTTCAAAAAAAAAATTACTAATATATGGTACAAAAATTAATTAACTAGTAGTTTTAATCAAAAACTTTTAAAAAATAATGTTACATTAAAGTGGATATGCAGAATATCGACTATGAAAAATTTAGCTCTGAATATTACATTATTTTTGAATTTTTTAAATAAAATATGATTAAAAAACTAATTAACTAATTTTAATCTAAAATATATTTTAAAAAAATACATTGAAATCGGTATCCGGAATACCGACTTTAAAGTCGGTATCAGAGATATCGACTTCAGTACTTCTAGAACAACTCTAGCAATGTCAATATTTATTTAATTTTTTTTCAAAAAATCAATATTCTGCAAATTAACTCAAAACTTTCTGTATGTGATTATTTTAATAACGTGTAAAAATATTATTAATTAGCTGTACTCATCACTGTGGATGATGTGGTACAGCTGTAGTAAGAGAATATTTTCACCTCCCCTCTTCTAGAGAATTACTTTGCAATTTCCTCCACCATTATCCATCAATCTGACAATCTATGAGATGTTTGAATCATAATATTTTCTTTCACCATTCTTAACCTATCACTATTGGTAATTTTTTTTCATCAATAAGAACAACAGTAGACAATTTCATGGTCACAATAGCTTTAAGTTTTGATTATCTAATCATAAATGCGTTACTTTAATAATTACAAAGAAACAAAAAAACGTACATGAAATAGTGCCAACATCAAGATAGAGATGTTTAAGCACTAATTGAAATTTGGACATGATTGAAAATGGTGATATTTCTCGATTTATCCATGAATTAATCAAACTTGATAATGTCGTAAACATATTGCAAAGAGCATGATTCCATTTTCTCCCAAGTATTGGAGAAAATAAGATGGCAAAAATGGAAAAATATTAAGACAAAATACATTAAGTAGTAAATAAATACTGAGTGAAAATAAAATCTAAGTATAAGGGATAGGATCATAATTTTAAAATTATTTATATTATTTCAATTTTTAACCATAATAATAATTTTATAAATATTACACCTTTCTAATAATTTAAAATTCTTCTACACTTAAAAAGAAACTTTTCTTGTAATAAATCTAGTTAAAATCCTCTATTTCAACAAAGTAGTTTTGACAACAAACTCGATAATCTAACTATTAAAAGCTATGATCAGTTTCTCTCTTGCTGTTAAACCTTGTGACTTTCTTTATCTTTATTTATGCTATCTTGTTTCATGTTTTTTTTGTCGGCATTGAATTTTTTTTCCAGATATGAACAAACAATTTAAAACTAATTAAATTCATTCTTTTCAAGAAATAATAATAATGTCTAGAAGTACAAATCAATAGGATTTGAGCCAATCGTACTATTAAGATGTACAAGGTTGAGTAGTAAATTATTTTTCCTAGTTAATCACAATCATTTCGTGCTGCACCAAACAAAAATTGGGATGGTACACTATTTTCCTTAACATAAGTTATACGAAAAGATGGCTGATAATTGTGAGTTTTAAAAGTTAATTGAGGGATATTACCAGTAACAAATCTCTCCAATATGTTGTTTTTGTTGTGATGTTGTTTTTGCTATGAAGATCACAACATAAACCTACAGGCAAGAATCAAAAGATTGGTAGGGTAAAAGGGTCAGCAAATAATGAGTCCATTAGGTAAATTGCCATCAAATGTTTTGGCTAAACTTCTAGGTTTAGGATGTTATTTTTTTTCCGAAACGATATTAGATTAAAAAAAGAGGCACAATGGCCAATATACAGAGCCGCAAGGGCTTATAAAGCTTCGTGGTGTCGCTACTGTGTACAGCGCTGTAACCCACGAAGACAAATACTCACGAAAAGGTAAGAAAATCCGACTAGCGGGAAAATCCCACAAGGAGAAAAGGGACCCGACAAAGCGGGAAAGGCTGACAAGCAGCCAAAATACAAAAGCCCGGTTATATCGGAACACTAATACTATACAAAGGGGATGCTACTCATCCTAAGCGGCCCACCACTAAAGACCGTTGGTGACAGAAACTGAAAATTAATCCCTAACTATCACCTAATGCCTTAACTTGGAAGCCAACTTGCACACGGACATTCCAGCGACGCCCGGATGTTGAACCAGCAGCACTTAAAAAAAAAAAAAAACTGTTCATGAACAGTAAAGTACTGTTCATGAACGTTAATTTTTGAAAATTTTACTGTGCGATGAACAGTAAATACTGTTCATCGCACAGTAAAATTTTTACCTTTTTCGCACCTTTTCGCCCTCAGGAACAGTAAAAAAAGAGAGAAAATGGCCTCTTCAGCCGAAAATTCTTAGGGTTGAACAAAACAGAGTAAATTTAACTTGGACTTTTCTTCAATTGGGAAGAAAAACTCCTCAAAGAGCTTTAACAACTGACCCTTTTAAATAGAACTTCTAACAATGGTAAATAGCAACAAAATAGAATAATAATCCACTACATCCTAAAATTACTCAACTAGCTAACAAACTCAAAGAGTCTGCAACTTTTATGCAACTAACGAAGGGTAGGACAACCAAAAAAGGACTCGTCAACATGAATAAACATCAAACAATCCCTCTCTTAAAAACTGAAAATGTTTCAGTTCATTATACTAGTTACATAACACCTTCTCCCAAAGTGCAGACACCAAGTTACTTTTTGAACTTCATAAATGATGCCAACTTTAGAGACTTGGAAAATACATCAGTAATCTAATCTTCACTTTTGCAATAGATGAGATCAATTACTCCATCCTTAGTACAGTCCTACGAGAAATAAAATTTCACATCAATGTGTTTGCTTCTCCCATGTAGAACTACATTTTTGGAAAGTTTTATTACTGAACTACTATCATAATAAATGGGAGTAGATCCTTTCTATTTGAAATGAATTTTTTAAAAGATCTTTTGCAATCAGATTGTTTGGCAGGCACATGTCATTACTGTTATAAATTCTGCTTTTGTAGTTGATAAAGTCACAATTGATTGCTTCATTGAAAACCATGAAATTACTCCTAAGCCCATCATAAGAACATAACCTAATATGTTTTTTCTATTATCTAAATCTCCACTATAGTCACTAATAGTAAAATCAAACAAGTTTGATTTTTCTCATTTCCCATAAAGTGACCATATTTAGTAGTTCCTAGCAAGTAGTGAATTTTTTTTTTTTTTTTGCAACTAGAAAATGCATCTCTCTAGGCATTCCATGTATCTATTGATAAGACTTACAGCATACATAATGTCAAGCCTTGTGGTTATCAAATACATCAAACTTCCCATTATTTATTTGTAAAGAGTGCTGTCAATATTTTTTCCTCGAGGTTCTTTAGTAAGGTTCAAACTAACCTCAGTAAGAGTGCTAACAGTACTATAATTCTTCATTTGAAACATGTATAAAATCTCTTGAGCATACTTCCTTTGGGAAATAAAAATTCCACTGGTAGATTGAACTATTTCAATACCAAGAAAATAATGCATCATTTCAATATTAGTCATATCATATTAATTCCAGCATCCTGGACTTTTTAAAGCTTTCAAACATGGAACTATCATTTCCAGCATAGATTAAATCATCTACATATAAACAAACAATGAGTTTTTCCCCTTATCATCAATTTTTGTAGAAAGTGTAAGCTCATATGAATATTTTTCAGATCCCTCCTTTAAAAAAAAAAAAAAAGCTTCTATACAATTATACCAAAGTCTTCTCCAATCTTAACATAACTAAGAGGTTGACCAACAAATACTTATTCATCCAAGTTTTCATGTAAGAAAGCTGACTTTACATCTAACTTAAAAAATGGGCCATGAGTTTTGAGCTGCCAAAGCAATCATCAATTTGACTGTATCAAAATGTACAATTGGGGTAAAAACTTCTCTATAATCCACCTTGAATTCTTGCTTATAGCCTTTAGCTACTAAGTGTACTTTATACCAATTGATTTTGCCATTCTCGTTCAATTTTGCCTTGTATATCTACTTGACACCAATTGTCTTATGCCCTTTTGGAAGCTCAGTAAACTCCCAAGTGTTATTTCGTACAATTGCTACAATTTCTTCATCTATTGCCTTCTACCGTTTTTATTTTTTAATAGCCACTTTAAAAGTGGATAGATCACAATCTAAAAAAAGAGCTGTTGAAACGTTAAGTATTAGGTTTATTTGTTAATAAAGGTATTTTAGTCATTTTAATTATTACTAAACTATACTTATTGGTATCAGCTTATTGATGTAAGAGACAACCATCAAGAATACAATTTCTTTTCTAGGGTTTTATGGTTTTCATGGTTTCAAAGCCACTCTCCGCCATCAACCATAAACCTTAGGAAACATATCAACCACTCACCATCAACATCAACCACAGTTAATCACCACTATCAACCCTAAACTCTTTAAAAAAAAAACATAGATCATCAACTCACCCAGATCTGACCACCCAGCTATGTATGGGCAATGACTTGCTTTGTCTAGGCCGTCGAGGCCTATTCCGGTAGTGGCAAAACCTATGCTGGTGTCGCCCGATGTTTCCCAAGCTGACGAGCGATGATTTGAGATTGTCTCGCATTGTTCTTCATGGCAGAGATAGCTTCTAGCGTGTTCTTTTTCTTGGTGTTGCCCTTTAACCTACACAATTAGGTTTTAATGAAAGGAATAGTTTTGAACATGATATTTGAAGTTTTGTTTGTTTGTTTGTTGTTGGCGACTTGGCTTTGTAAAGCTTTGCTCAACTCCTTGCATTCGGCTACCCAATTTTGTGTCAGAATTTGATTTGATTGCACGTGAGCCATCTAATCAACTTCTGTCTTTTTGCCTTGTTTTGTTTCTTGGCCGAAGTTCTTCAAACAAATTGGTTGTTCAAATTTTGTTTTGTGGGGCCGAAGTCATCAAAACCAATTTTGTCTTTTATAACTTGTGCCACCCAAAGCTTTGAGAAGCTTTTGTCTCAAATCAATTTTGTGGTCAAATCCATTTGTCTTTGTTCTATTTTATTTTTTTTATGAAATGTTAGTAATTTTATAGCAATATGCAATAGTACAAGACTTAGCCAAAAAGAGGCTAATTGATTTTCATGGTTGTATAGCTTATAGCTTAACCATAAAAGAAAGTGCACTACTAACAAGTAAAAATAAAAAAGATTGCACAAAAAATTGATACAATTAGCTCACATTAACCGGTATATTAATAGTAATCTAGACTCCTATACAGCTTAGCTAGTTGGTTTCGACTGGAGAATCACAAAAATGCATGCAAACAAAACACTACTTAACAAAAACCCGATGCACGAGCCTCATTCTAACGCCTGTTCCATACCTTTTGTGATGTTACCTAATCTGTTGAATAGCCCTACAAACAAACTAATGACAAAACACCTCCCGCGTGAAGGACAAAAGCTCTAATAAATAGGGAAGAAAAGGAAGAAGCACGAATCGCACAATAGTACAATCCCTCAATTCTTCCAAAAAAAAATGGCACCCATAATCGCACCATAATCACCCACAATGGGGGGTGATTTGGCCGAGAGTGGGCTGCAAAATGTCTTTGTTCTATTATTAGTTGACCAAATTCCTTCCCTTTTGATTCTTCGCCAAATTAATTCAATTGCCTATGTTCTGCTCTTCCTTGTTTTGGCTATAATTTGTTTGTTGATGCAAATAGTTGATTGATGTTGTTTATGGATTGCAGGGACTTTATTATGTTGTGACATAATTACAACAGGATTGGATTAGGATAAGTTTGCGGTTATTATAGAGTTATGGGTGAAAACTTTGCTAGTAATTCTGTTGTGAGCTTGGACACTAGTATTATTAATCTGAAGTTGAGTTCTATAAAGTTAGATGGGAGTCATGGGACCAACTATCCATCTTGGTCTATGGCAATTAAGACATATCTTTTGCCCACTAAACAGCAAAGTTATTTAACTTCACTTCCACCTTCAGATAAAACAAAGATAGATGATTGGTGTTCTGGCGATGCTGCCATTCGGACTTTGTTATAGAATACTATGAATTCAAATCTGTTTATGAGATGTACATCAATTAAAGCCATTTGGGATAAATGTGCTCTTATATTTTCAGGTCGAAATAATATGACTTGTGTTTGTGATACTTGGGAAGAGCTATTTGATCTACGTGTAGAGGATATCTCTATATCAAATTATTACTCCAAATTTATCACTCTTTACGAGAGACTAGATACGTATTTACCTACTACTAATGACATTAGAGAGTTGGCCAAGCGTCAGGAGGATATGAGAGTTAAGTTATTTTTTTGGGGGTTTAATCCTACTCATTCTTCTTTTCGATAGCAGATTACTTTTCATGTTACTCTTTCATCTATTGATGAGGTCTTCTCTTGGGTCCTTCGGTACACGTAACTCATCATCTGCACCTAACGCAAGTGCTATGGTTTCTCAGTCGTCTAATAATAGTGGAGGTCGGGGACGTGGTCACCGTGGTCATGGCAGAATTGGTTTATCACTTGGCCATGGCTGCGATAGGGTTAGGGTTGCTAGAAGTTCTCGTTATTGCCACCATTGTCAGCGAACTAGCCATGTTGAGGCTTATTGCTATAACCTACATCTCAAACTTCGATCACAGGTTGCTTATGCTAATATTGCTGAGTCTCCAGTGCAAAAAGAACTTAGTCAGTCATAGGAGCTGCCTAGTGCTATTATGTTGTCTCGCGCCGAGTATGAGTCCTTAGTTCATCCCAACCAAGTGGTGAATTCCTCTGCCCCTACTGTTACTTTGTCACAGACTTCCTTAGGTAATTCGTCTTCTTTACTTTCTGCTGCACCCACTTCCTGGGTTGTAAATTCATGTGCCACCAACTATATGACTGGTAATTCTAACTTATTGTCTGGTATACCACTATGTCTCTTAGTTCTATTACACTTGCTGATAGTTCACAGTCTTATATCACTGATCAAGGGAATGTAACTAGAGTCCCTTTCTTTCTCTCTCATCCGTTTACCATTTACCAGCTTTCCCATGTACTTTGCTTTCTATTAGTTCCCTTACCAAAGATTTGAACTGCTCTGTCACATTTACCCTTATTCGTTGTATCTTTTAGGATCTGAGGACGGAATGGATGATTGGTAGAGGGCATGAGTCGAATGGGCTGTACTACCTCAACAAAAATTTTATTGCTACTGTTGTTCAAAAAAGCACAATCTCTAACTTCTTTCAAATACATTGTAGTATGGGTCATGCACCATCTAACATTCTTCACCATTTCTCTCATATTTTCAGAGTCTATAAGTCATATTTAGTGTGATGCTAGTCAATTTGGCAAACATCATCGAGTATCTTTTCTTTCTCATGTCCACAGTTGTACTTCAAATTGAGTTAATACATTATGATATTTGGGGACCATGTTTGGTTACAAGTATTTTGTTACATTTGTGGATGATTATTCCCGTGTAACTTCGTTATATTTAATAAAAGATCGAGTTGAAGTTTTTTCCTGTTTTCATATGTTTTATTTTGAAATTCTCAATCAATATCATGCTTCGATTAAATGTCTGCGTTCAGATAATGCCAAAGAATATATGGCTAATTCCTATGGTTTTTAATCATTTCTTACGTCTTATGGAATTCTACATAAGACATCTTGTCCCTATACTCCCCAACAGAATGGGGGTGGCAGAATGAAAAAATCGTCATCTCTTAGATGTTGCTCATTGTCTAATTTTTCATATGAACCTCCCTAAAATGTTCTGGGGGCATGCTTTTTTTACAGAATGTTATCTCATAAATCGTCTTCAATCATCTGTATTTCATGGGGCATACTTTTTTCTATTCTTCATCCTACTAATCAACTTTTTTCTTTATCGCTTCGTGTGTTTGGGCGTGTTTGGTTTGTGCATCATCTTGATCCTGGTCATGATAAATTTAATCCATGGTCTGAAAAGTGTGTATTTATTGGGTACTCTCGAACTCAAAAGGGTATAAGTGTTGTAATCCAATTAGTTGGAGATTGTATGTTTCAGCAGATGTAACATTTTTTTAGAACAAATTATATTACTCCTCTACTGACAAATGGATGACTCCTTCTGAAGATATTTTTTCCTCGGCCACAGCTCCACTACTGCCTATCCCTTTAACGGGGGTACCCAAGCCATCCTTCGATTTTCAGTTTTTGGACCGGACCTATCAACGTCGCCGTTTTGCTCCACATGAGGTAGTACAGTAGTCGCCTACATTGGACATACATGCTTCTCCACCAATTGATCTTCCAACCTCTGATTCACCTGTTTCTTCTGAACTTGATCCTACCACAAATATTCCAATTGCGTTGCCCAAAGGTACGTGTTCTTGTGTTGGTCAACCCAATTCTCAATTTGCTCCTTATATTGGTTTGTCTTGTTGTACACATACTCGTCACCCTCTTTCTTAGTTCTTATCCTACGATTGTCTTTCTCCTCTATATTCCTTGTTTGTTGTTTCTTTATCTACTATGTCTATACCGAATACTATTACGGAAGCTCTTGCCCATCCAAGTTGGTGGTAGGCTATGGAGGATGAAATGTAGGTGCTCCAGGATAATGGGACATGCAGCTTACACCATTACCTGATAGCAAACAGGTTGTGGGATGCCGTTGGATTTTCACAGTAGAGTTTCAACCAGACGGATTTGTTAAGCGTCTGAAGGCATGTCTGGTTGCCAAAAGTTATACGCAGACCTATGGCATCGATTATGATTATGCATTCTCTCCTGTCGCAAAGTTACCTTCCGTTCATTTTTTCATCTCTCTTGCTACTCGATATGGCTGGACTCTCTATCAACTTGATGTCAAGAATGCCTTTCTCTATGGCAACTTGACGGAAGAGGTAGATATAGAGCAACCCTCGGGTTTTGTTGCTCAGGGGGAGCCTACTGGTGTTTGTTGCCTACATAAGGCATTATATGGTTTGAAACAATCTCCTTGTGCCTGGTTTGGCCGTTTCAGTGATGCAGTTATTCGGTTCAGTTTGCAACATTGTACCGTAGATCATTCTATATTCATCTCCACTTCTCCTAAAGGGTGTGTGCTCCTGGTTGTATATGTCAACAATATTATCATCACTGGTAGTGATTCTGTAGGTATACAAAAGTGGAAGCAGGTTTTACAGACAAAGTTCAACATAAAAGATATGGGTAATCTGCGGTATTTCTTGGGTATTGAGGTGGCCTATTCACGGGATGGTATCTTCTTATCACAGCAAAAATATGTTTTGGATATTTTGAGTAAGGTTGGTTTTCTTGGAGCAAAGCCTGTTGATACTCCAATGGATCTGAATGTGAAACTTGATGCAGAACAAGGTGACTTACTTCATGATTCAAGTATGGAGGTTAGTGGGTAAGCTCAACTATTTAACTTTCACTTGACCAGATATTTCTTTTGCTGTTAGCGTGGTTAGTCAGTTTATGAGTGTTCTTCGCACTACTCATTGGGAAATAGTACTTCGTGTTGTTAAGTACTTGAAGGGAGCACCAGGTAAAGATCTCTTGTTCAAGAATCATGGGCACCTTAGTGTCATTGGCTACTTTGATGATGACTGGGCTGGGTGTTCTATTGATCGAATATTGATTTCTGGCTATTGTGTGTTCTTGGGAGGCAATCTTGTGAGTTGGAAGAGTAAAAAGCAATAGGTGGTATCTCGATCGAGTGCAGAGGCGAAATATCAGGCCATGGTTCATTTGACTAACAAGTTACTTTGGTTGAGGATGTTGTTATCCGAACTCAGCATGCCATCCTCATTTCTCTTAGTTTTGTGTTGTGATAACTAGTCCGCTATGCATATTGCTTCAAATCCATTCTTTCATGAACGCACAAAGCATATTGAAGTAGATTGCCATTTTGTGTGAGAAAAGATTCAGAACAAAGAAATAACACTTAATAGACACGAACTGAGAATCAACTTGCTAATCTTTTCACTAAATCACTGCGAGGTAGTAGAGTGATTACTTTGTGTAACAAGTTGGGGCTCTTTGATGTTTATGCACCAATTTGAGGGGGAGTGTTAAAACGTCAAGTATTGGGCTTATTTGTTAATAAGGGTATTTTAGTCTTTTTAATTATTACTAAGCTACACTTATTGGCATAAACTTATTGATGAAAGAGACAATCAACAAGAATACAATTTCTCTTCTAGGGTTTTACAGTTTTCAAGAGCAAAATGCATAAGCAGATCCTCAAGTTGGTCAATTCTAGTTACCTTATAATCAGTCATCTACATAGGTCTTCTTCATAACTTGTTGAGGTCGCTCCTCTTCTTGTCTAGGAACTAGAACTAATGCTTGTTTATTCTCCTCTAAATGCTGGTTTTCATCTTCTAAATCCACTGGAATATGTTGTTGGACTCCATTTTCATTCCATGGGTAGATTGCTTCTTCATAAAAAATAAAACCACAGCTACTAATAATTTTCTTGGTACTAGGGTTATATAACTTATAAACTTTTGATTGATCACCAACACTAAAAAATTGCATTTTCTCTCTTATAATCTATTTTTTTTTCTCTTCTCATCTAGAATTTGAGCATATACAATACATCTAAAAAATTTAAAATACTCAACACTTGGTTTCTATCCACTCCATGCTTCCTCCGGAGTCATATTCTAAACCTTTTAGGCCGAAACCTTTTGGAACACCACTCATTGTCTTAATACTTAGCACCATGTTAAGGATTGTTTGATTTTTCCACTCATAAACACCATTTTGTTGAGATGTGTAAGCTGCTGCGAGTTGCCTCTTAATTCCACTGTTCTTACAATAATTTGAAATTATTGTGAAGTGTATTTTCCACCATGATCAATACAAAAAACCTTTATTGGACTGCAAGTTTCTTTCTCAACAAGCACCTTAAAAATTTTATAGGCTAAAATGATTCAAATTTTTCCTGTAAAAAGTACACCCATTTTCTTACTAAAGTCATCTATGAATGTTATGAAATATCCTTTATCTCCATTGGATTTGGTTTTATTGGTCCACAAAAATCAGAATTAACTAATTCCAACATCTTCTTTGCTCTCCATGATTTGCCTTGTGAAAATGGATTGTAGTGTTGTTTGCTAACAACATAGGTTTCACAAATTTCAAAGGAAGCTGCAATTTGAGGAAGACCAATCACCATGTTCTTGTGATGTAGCATTTTTAGCTCACCAAAGTTCAAATGTCCATAGTAAAAGTGCCAAAGCCATGCCACATCCATTGATTTTGCTAAAAAAAACAAGCATAGTAAATGTTATGGAGATAATAGAGGAAACATTTTGTTCATAGTCATCTTAACTTGAGCAATCAAGCCTAATTTGGCATCTTCGATTCTACAAACTCTATCTTTTATAGAAATCTCAGAACCTTTTTCTTGCAATTGACCAATGCTTAGAAGATTGGTCTTGAAATCTAGAGCCAAAAAACATTAGAAATTGTGTGATTAGCATCTCCATTGATTTGAATAGTTACTTACCCTTTCCCCCATGACTAAAAGTGTGGAGTTGTTCCCAAGTTTCACATTATCTTGGAAAGATTCATCAAGGGTGGAGAAAATTGACCTATCCACTCATATGATTGTTTCAAGCAATGTTTAGATATCGTAGGTTCTTTTTAATTTTCTCCTTCTCATGACAAACTATCAACAAACATATCTCTTCTTCCTCTCTTTCCACAAAGTTAGATTCCTCTTTATGAACTTGAGACAAATTTGTCTACATTTTGATTTATAATGGCCATACTTGATATGTCTATAACATTCTATTTTGGATTTGTTTGTTGACTTTGAATTGTAGCCCCCTCATCCCATTCCTCTTCCTTGGAATTAATTTTCTTAGTGTTGATCGTATTGTTTTCCACAAGTACTATTATTACCTCTACCTCTACCTCTGCCTTGTCCTCCGTTCCGGTTATCTGAAGTTGAAGTATTTTCTAGTGAAACTCTCAATGCTAGCCTTTCCTTTTCTTATTGATTAGGTGAAATTTTTTGTGCACGAATCAACAAAGAACTATGTAATTCATCAAGAGAAAGCATATCAATATCCTATGATTCTTCTATAGAACATAGTGCAAAATTAAATTTTGGTGTCACAATTCAAAGAATCTTCTCAACAATTGTAACTTCCTCCATCTTATCATCGTGAATTTGCATCTTGTTGACTAGTGCCATCACCCATGAAAAATAATCAGTAACTGACTCTCTAGATTTCATTTAAAACGTCTTGAACTCTGAAAGAAGTGTTTGAAGCTATTGATTCTATGCCCTCGTTGATCTTTGATATTTCTTCTTCATGGAATCCCAAATTTGCTTTGAAGTATCCTTGGAAAGAATAGTTTCTAAGATTGAATGATCAATTGCTTGGAAAAGACAATTCTTCATCTTGAGATCCTTGAATCATCTTTCTATTTCAATTTTTTTGCGCATTAGTTATTGCCATGCCAGTTACTAGTTTAGTAATTTCTTCAAAGACATCTAGCCAATACTCCTTGGATTTGAAGAAATTGTTCATTAGCATGCTCTAATGGTTATAGTGACCATCAAAGTGAGGATGTGCTAGTTGACAAAAGTCTTTGTTGCCATCGTTTTGCTGTTGGAAAAATAAAGAAATAAAGGTATTGCTACACCATTAGCATGAACAAACATTAGCATTCAACATAGGTGGGTAAGATAGCATATTTTGTCCTGAAACTATAAACAAGCATACTCCTTGTAGTTGTCCAACACATAAAGGACCAAACGGCAGCCACCATCATCCCTTCTTTTGCAAGGCATTGTTAGAAATAGGCATCCTTTGAATTGAACATCTCTCTATCAACTCATTCTTTTTTTACTTTTTTTTAAAACTAAAATGTTAGTTGTATTGACTTTTCAAAAATATCATCATGTACAAATTGCACACTGGCTATGGCTTCCTTAGTACTTATTTCGAGTCCAAAGCTCAACAAAATGATTTACACCTTCCTATCTCCATAAGTCATTTACAATTCTACTGTGTCCAAAATGATCAAAACAAAACACAACTACTTTCCACTGCAGTGGGTAATGCCTCCAATTTCTGCACAAGTTGAATGCCACAACTTTCATGTAACAACTCCCTAATCCCACAATGAGGTATATAATCCACAACTATTCGAGTGAAGGCCAAGGGTCATTATGTGGACTTGCCTCACCTTCATATAACATATCTTAAGCAACTTATAAACCTCATCTACACTATCATACCCAAAGTGATAAGAACATGGATTCAACCTAAGACTGCATGGAGGCAATATGGTTTGTCGTGTGCAGATGTCACAAATCATAACTCAGCCGCCATCACATGATAAATAAACTAGGCCCTTAACTACACTTCGTCTCTGGATTCCCCAAGTACAAGTGAAGTGGAGAGGAAGACAAATACTGTTGTGTTCATGAATACTTGTCCCACATTAGAAAATTAAGAGAAACTATAACACCTAATAAGTGGTAAGGAACTATGACCCACTAACTTAAACTTTTGAGTTCATATGAACTCCTATTGCTTATTAGACCACTCTAGTTGGGCTCCCCATATGTAAAACCTCCCCAACAAATGGTATCAGAGCTAGAATATTAGATTACTTGGAGAAGCAAATGGTTCCTCTTCTGGTTGGACTGGGCTTAGTGAATGATTCGTGGACAAGTAGGTTTGTTGTGATTTACTATTTACACGGGCATTAAATGGGTCCATGGTGAAGAGACGTGTTTGCTGGAGTAGGGATTGGACTTGTGAGAGAGTGGGTTTTAATGTGGTAGTGTATCCATGAATGAGGAGGTTTGTTGTGTTCATGGATATTGTCACATATTGAAAAATTAAGAAAAACTAGAACATCTAATAAGTGATAAAGAATTTTGACCCACTAGCTTAAATTTTTGGGTTCATATGGGCTCTTACTACTTATTGAGCCGCTATAGTTGGGTTCCCTATATGTAAAAAACCTCCCCAACAAATACAGATCCATTATCCTTGGGGGAAACATTCAGACTTATCTCCCAATAAGAGATGAGGAGGCCATCACTCGATTGTTGGTTGGTTAGTAGTTACTTGTGCAAAAATAAGGCTTCCAAGTGTATATTTCTTTTGAGCGCAATTTGATATTTCATGAGAAACAAGATTTTTGCAAGCATCCAAACGACTTTTGCGTTCTGTGCCTTCCAACATATTTTCAGACGTATTCTGTATTCTGTCCGAACACATTTTATTTCAAAACACGTTTTCAATACTACAGCAATTCAAGCATTTCATATAAAAAACATGTTTTCAAACTTAACCGTTCAACTAACCTTTTTAAATATAAATGTCTTTCTTTTCTAAAACACATTTCCAAAATGCATATTCAAAACACAATTCATATGCAAACATTCATTTATCTATGGAGTAATATTGGCAAAAAGAGAGTTTCAATGTCCAGGATAATTTTGTACCATCAAAGGCTGTTGGTTCCTCTATAGAAAGTGGGTCAAGATGTACATAAATAGCAAGGTAAATCACTTGTGTTTTGACTTTTCATCACTAAGTGAAATCAACAATCTTGGGCATCATACCACCCTTGTTTACAAGGAAATTCTAGGATAAAGACTAGTGCCATATGATATACTAAATTAGTACTTTAAATTAATGAGTATTACACCAATGTAATATATAGTTACATCTTAACTTAAAACTCTTTAGCAAAACCAAACCCAAGCATTCCTAAATCCTGCAAGAACAAATATTTAAAACATGTTTAATCCAGTACAAATTTAATGTTTGATACTACAAATATGAGGAAACCACAAGAAGCAGGCTAATAACCACATTTCAGCACTTCTATCTCACATATTGTATGTCACCATAACATGTTTAATTTTCGTGATCCTTAGAAAAGAATTCTAAGATAGATGCCATAATGTCAAACAGCAACAAATAAAGACATTTGAATTACTGTGAGTTTTTCCTTATTTTACTTTTTCTTGTTTTGTTTGTATAACCAACAGATTAAATGTTCTATCACTAGCAACTGAAGGAAGAGTGAAAAAAAATTACCTTGCTCAAGAATTTGGATTATCCAAGATACTTTAACAAAACTCCATCATTTCCTAGAACAAAACCCTGGTTGTCATTAATAAACCTGCCAAGAAAGTTATGCAAATGTAAGTAGAGGGAGAAGAATGGACCAAAACTTCCATAAGAATGTCCATGTTTCATATCATGAAATTTAGAGACTTGGCCCTTGATCCAAGTTATCCAAGTTATCCAAGTAAACAAGTGATGCAATGTGATAGAAATAAAAGTACTCGACTCACTTCACTGAATAAAGATTGGCAGCAATATTGTCAGCTGCTTTGTCACGTATCCATGTCTTTCCACTATTGGTTGTTTTCAACAAAATTCCACTGCCACCAGCAGCCCAAGCTTCATCCTATTGAGATCAGCCATAAAGATTCAGAATGTAAATATTTTCTACAAAGACCTACAAGGTGCTTCTATCCCAATGTTTCCAAAGATGCTGCTTTCAATCTCTTTCCTAATTTGCCCAGCAAAAGAAATCTCTCGAGTCCCACATGTTAAGTTTGAGGTTCATAGAAATGTATTTGGAAGACAAGGTCACCAGGAAGGGCTTCACAATGACTTGGGAGAATGGATCATCTAGTTTGTATTAAAACTGAGCACATGCAAAAGAAGCAGAGTTGTGGACTCTTTAAAAGTTGCTAGATTTGGCTTCAAATAAAAAGCTTTGAGACTGAATCCCGTGCCCTGGTTGAATGTGGCTTTGATCTGAGGGCTAAGTGAAGCTACTATGACACTAACTAGATCCAAAAATGAGATCCTAACTCCTCTTGAATTTGAATAATTCATGTTATATTTGATGAAGAGGACAGACAACCTAACTAGCTAGCAGAGATTACCATATATAAACAAATATAAATGACATTTAAGGGCAAACATATTATGGCAGAACTTGATATAAAATTGTAATTTTAACTACACTACTAGGGCCCATTTTGTCACCTCACATACAAAAATCATGTGGATCCTTATGACATGAAACCAGCCGGACATCATTCTAATGATGCCCCAGTGATAACAGTAGCAAACCTCCAAAATGAGGTAATTCTGAAACTATATTTCCAGTTTTTTTTTTATCTGGTTACAATACCTAAGAGCAAAACTTGAGGGTAATAGAAATGAATATGTGGATATACTAGATTAGATAGAATAAATAATATGAATGTATTAGAAAGAAAGTAAAGGTAGCTCCAATGGATGAGAAAATGAGAGAAACACATATAAGGTGGTTTGGACATGTGCATAGGAGACCCTTAGATGTGCTAGTACAGTGTTTAGAAATTAGAGAATTATTAACTCAAACTAAAAGAAGAAGGAGAAGACCTAAAAAGACTTGGAAAGAAACTATTATAAAAGACATGAATTATTTTAGTTTAAGTGAAAATATGTGTTTTAATAATGAGATACGATCCATTTAGCCAACTCCTCGTAGTGGGACAAAGGTTTAGTTGTTGTTGTTGTACGATACCTGAGAGCGGAACCCAACATCAAGAATACCAAAGCCACGACTCTGCACAGGAACTTCATCAAAATCCTCTGTTATCTGAAAGACAGAAGGGGGCAAAATCCCGTTTACACCTGAAGACTTGCACATAAAGCGTATAGCACAGGTACAAAAATTGAAGAATTGATAGTGTACTTTGTAAGGAAGCAAAACGACATGGGAATTTCAAGAAAGATAAGTCATGGGCAAAGAATAGGACATGCTGCCAATGAACCTATTCTATTTCACTTTAAGGGAAAATGACTGCACAGCTAGCAGTAGTACTTTTTAAATTATATGGTCATCAATTGTTGAACGCACTTCATTAAGCGTGAATTATACAATCATAAAGGAAGTCAAGTTATCATGTGGAAGGCAGTCCTAAGAGGAAGATGATTAAAGGCTTTTACACAGCACCCATTGAACTTCTTCTTTTAAAGATCACAAAAGGATACTATCTCGACAACAAAGTGGAGCTCAACTGGTAACTGGCTTCACTTGCAACCTACAGGTCTTGAGTTGGGTTCACCAGGGGGGTAGGAGGATTCCCATGGTTGATGCACTTTGGACTTATTATTTCTTAAACCAATAATCACTGTGATTCACAAACTAAATGATTCAGTAAATGCAGATAATGCATCCTGTTGAACAGTAGATTTTCAACTACAAGATAGTTAATATTGTTCCGAAATTCAACGTAATCGTCAAATTTTACTTATATTTGAGTTATTAATCAAACGGCATTATACTTACATTAATACACCAGTGTTCAACAGAACAAGAGTGCAAAATGCCCTACAGCTTTATTCTGCTTCCTAAAGGAGCATATTCTGGTGAGACACAAAAACTTAATTCGACATTTTAGACCATGTCCATTTTCTTGCTGCTAATTGAGATTGCAATAAATTGCTAGTATTCTAACCTGATGTGTTGTAATTATTACGTTATTCACATGAAAACTTCTGCTTGCAAAAGAAAATTTTATATATGCTTAAGCAGGAGATTTTACTTACCCCTGTACCCTTACTGAGATATAGCCCCCCACCACGCACTAGAAGCCAAAGACCACCATCAGCCCTCCAGCCCATATTTTGAATTCTTCTGGCAATATTCCGGTTATGTGGCTGCCAAAATGGCTGGAACATTGTACAGATATGAGAAACATCATTGCGAGAAAATCACTTGGCCAACTTGTGGTTTAAAACTTAAAATGACTTCAGACAAAGTACATCCACATCTCAGTGTCTTAAAATGACATCAGAAAATAAAGAAAAGTTAATCTCACCTGCCCTGGCTCCCAAGTCATGTAGAAGTTACCACGGCTTGAAACAGCAACATAGTTTCCTTCAGGGGAGCGATTCACAGAACTAAATGTGCCCGTATAGTAGCTTGCACCACTAATACCACTTGAAACTGTTCTGCAATTGCATTAGGATAAGCAGACACTCTTACTTGTAGGCATGAACAAAAATACTGTAGTGATTTCAAAGTTATCTGATCAGTTTGCAGAAATCAGCTTTAAATATTTCTGCATAATTCATAACACGTTCAGGAGCAGCTCATAGGTGCAGATTTAGAAATATCCATTTCCATTACTGAATCTCGACTACAAGTGTGCCACTGGACCCCAAAATTTTGCAGTAAATCAAATCAAAGACAGTCAAAAGGATCAAGTACAAATTCTATGTTTTATGTTTGCATTTCCAAATAATGAACTTTAAAAAATAATAATAATAAGAGGATTACTTCAAACATGAACCTTGTTAAAGCCTCACATGAAAATAAGTTCTTGGCAACCAATTGCAATACAGAATGTAAAATTTATACTACCTAATGCATCTACCATGCAGTTTGTATGGTGAATTTAGTATGTAGTTCAGTAATACTAATGAAAAGAGACATAGTGCAATAGGAAGAAAAGTGAACTTTTCTTTAAGGACCTCTCACAGCTAAGTTTGAGTAAATAAGCTCTATACCTAAGGCTGGAGAAAATTAGCTACTGCAGGCTTTATGTTTCCATGAAGGTTGCATTTGGTTGGCAACTTTAGATTCTCCAGAATGAGGCTATGCTCCCACAAGTAAAATGATTTACCTCATGTAAGAGCTCAATATTGGGTTATGCCAAGTTACTTGGATGGATCAATATTATATTAAAAAAAAAAAAAAACACCATAAATGCCTCTTAACCACATCCACAAAAACAGGTAAAGAAAATAATAAACCAGAAGCTTTAAACCTGCACCATATAAGCATAGAGCTATTTCACAAATTGAACATTGACAAAGCCAGAAACAAGTACAGTGCATTGAACATATGAAGATGCATATGACAGATAAAAATCCCATGCAGCAACCAGAATGCCCAGAGATAGTTTAGGTACAATAACTAAATAGAGATTCAAAAAATGTCTCTAAAGCAAAATAAAAGGCCACTGGCAACACCATAATGTATGTCCGTTAAATTCAATCTATCATTGAGGACATTGAACCATGCCATTGGGACAGAAGCAGACCTATTAAGAGTAGCTGAAACAGTCTCCCGTACAGCAGCCCGCCAATTGTATCCTCCATTTGCTGTTACATATATTGCACCTTCATCGGTTACCATTTCTGCACTTTTTTCTCCTGTTGCTTTTATGTAGACCTGCCATGTTTCATATATGGTTGATAGTACTTAAGGCCACCGTAGAAGGAGATTTGCAAAATTTTGAATTTATTCAACAAAATACCAAGAATATATTGTGATCACAAAAGGAAAAATAAATTAAATTCTATTGTCCAATCATCAACATAAATCAAGTCACCATAAACATAAATAATCAATTCACATTTCTTGCAAAAAAAGCGCTATAGAAACTGTGGTTGAATTCATACAACTCTCATCTCAAAAATTCTACCGAACTATTTCAATATTCTCTGTTCCTTCCCAAACTTATCATTCCAGAGCTATTTGCAGACAACCATTTGGTCTTTGGATTTATATTTTCCAAGCATTTCATTGATACTCCTGCAACGACAATTCTTTCCAGGGCGAAGAACATCCCCATAAACAGCCATTTCTATTATGTCCAGCTCATTGTCACTAAAACTGATGTCACAAGAATAACCTCTTAGCTGATTGGATTTAAGATCTTTCTTATTTGACTTGAGCCGGTTCACCCGAGTTTGAAGGATCTGACAATTATCTAATACTGATTTACCACCTTTTGAGAACGGCAGAATGTGGTCAAATTCATAACAGAGACACCCTTGGCAACTATGGAAGTGCCTGAAAACTATGTTACCAGCAGCATCTTTCCGCCACCTCTCGGGATGCCTTCCTGTGACTATCTGAGCTTTATCCCAGCACATGCTTCTTGCTTTTGTGTCAAAGAACCTTGGTCTTTCCTCTTTGCTGACTGTTCCAACATCACTACCATGAAGATGCTGAGTTTAATCCAGAATGAGTTGTCAACTTTTTCAGAATGGACAGAAGTAAATATTCCAGGGAAGGGCAACTTAAGGGTAAAACACCTTTTGAGCATATCATTTAGAGATGGATATAAATAATTCAGAATCAGTCTCAACTAATTGTTCGTCACAAGAATTTCATACAAGAATAGTACCCCTGTATTTACCTGGTAAACCAAACCATTATCTTGAGCTTTATACACTTAAGAAAGAAAGGAGTTTGAAAATATTCACATTAAGATAGTTTTTTATTGGGCATCTAGGTGTTTTCTAGATGTCATTTGGTGCAATTTGCTTGTGTACATGTTTTTAATATCTAACAGTCTATTTGGTATTCCCAATCATTGCTGAAATAGATCGCATCTTCAGGATCCAGGAGCCATTTTTGTGCTCATAACTTCGTTACAAAGTTCACTTCATCTTGAAGTTTACTTGCTCTTGAAATACCTTTACTCATTTGGAGGTAGTCAAACTGCCAAAGGCATACACTTAACTAAAGGTAAGAGCGGAGAGGTGGAGTAGACTTTCTGTTTCCCTTTTGCACCCGAGGAAAAAAGTATACAGCTCATTGGAAAGGTATTGTTACATGTTCCACAGTTAGCAAGACAATTATTGAACTTGTAAATTATACAGATTGAGGAGTTCTAGAAAATTATTGCAAATCCACTACAAGTCATACTTCACAATTTATTGAACTTGTAAAGTTAAAATATTGAGAAACTTCTGCAGTCATCTAAATTCCACAATTAGCAAGAAAGGTAGACTTCTTTACATGAGCAAAGTGGCAACAAGACATAAGGGTAACTAATAATTTGAACCTAAAATCTATATAAGTTTAGCAATTAGTAAACTAATGTTTAACTTGTGAACAGTTTGAAACTTTTGCTCCAAATGTAATTTCAAAAGGTTTTTTTATAACTGTAATTCAAGAAGTTAACTTCCGCTAAGTGCCTAATTCGATGCAAACTACTTTCTGTCCATAAATAATCAAAGACATAATTTAGGACCTTTAGAAGTCGCATGATAAATCTTATAGAATAGAGATAAGATAGAGCTTACGATATCACCAGGAAGTTGAGAACTCAATGGAATACGGTTCCAATTATCTCCAGCATCTGAAGTGTACAACAATATAGATGGCTTTCCAACAATCCAGCCCTCCTTCCCTTTGAAGCTAATGGAGTTAAACCTATAGTTGAAATCATCCTCTTCAGCAGAGGCTATAGAACGTGGTGCCCAATTGTTGCCTCCATCTTTTGTCTCCAAGATTGTCTGTCGAGTTCCCAGTAGAAAACCTACAAATCCAATCAGTGTCTCACATCAGTCAACTCAAACAAATATGCATATGTCATTGAAGAAAATAAAGAAGGTAGGAATATGTGTCGTCCTTTCTTTCCTAATGATCTCTTTGAAGTCTAGTGATGAACTTAGATCAATATTACACAATCCAAAAGTTAGTTTAGCTCATGAAGGATCTTTGTCCTTGTGCTCAACAAGGGCATGTAATCAATTGTTTGACTAGTATTGGTTGTAGAATGGCAGGAGTTTTGGCACCACATCAAATTGGTATGGGGCAAGAAGAGGTGGTGTCAAATTTTGAGATTTTCCTAGCATGATTAGATTTTTGAAAGTGGTTACTATAAGAAGCTAGAAAGATAAGGACACCATAGGATGAAAGGCAGCGTGGAAATTGCCAGTTGGTCTTGTGATTGACCACTTTCGCATTCTAATATCTTCAATCCTTCCATAATCAAGGAGTGCCTTATTCTTTTAACTCCTACAAGAGATTGTAACAAGTTCATGTCAAGTCATTAACACTTTATAAGCTCTAGAAGTTCCAGTACTTGGAATCAGGATGACTCGATGATTTGCAAACTTTAGAATTTGAGTGTATAAGATTGAAGTCGCAGGAAACTTGCTAAAGTACACTATCAGATATCCTACATGAAATGGCAACAATAGCACCGTGGATTGGTTTGGTTGGCACAACAAACAAGTGATGAATTGGGAGTGAGCTGCACAGGGTTAATGTCTTATGTGCCCATCCCCTTAGAGGTCAGGGCCTTGAACCTCAGCAGCTGCGAAAAATGCAGCAGCCCTCTAAACTTCCCCAAGTCAGAAAAAGGAAAAAAAGAAGAAGAAGAAGAAGAAAAAGAAAACAAAAAGAAAGTGATGAGCTACACTCAAATCTAAAAGCTATTATATCATTTACAGTAGCACCTTTAATTTTAAATTGTGAGACACCATTAAGTTCATTGCTACACTAATAAAGTACATTATCTACACTTTGGTGTAACTCAGCAAAGAACTGATGTAGCAATTACACCAATACCAATTGCAGACGCAAAGCAATCTGGTCTACAAAAGATTTTTCCCAACTGGGAAACTACACACTTTAGCACACGCCTTGGTTGCCTTCGCTAGTCGTTCCCAAGTTTTGGAGTGCAGTCTGAAGTCTCAAAATTAAATACAAACTACTACACCGAAATCTTTTGTTTTAACAATGTAACATCCGCTTGTTGTCGTAATATGGAAATTATTGCATAATGGGCAGAACCAATGAGGAGGTATCAATACTTGTCTTGGAATTAATAGTCCTTGGATGATTTGTCCTAATATCCGACTCAAGTCTAAAACATTAATCATTTAAGCGGAAAAAGTACATTCTTGTACGTACAAGAGTGCATTATGTAAACACCAAGGCCACAATCCTCTATATTAACACTTCCCTGAATCCTCTATATTAACACTTCCCTGAAGAGATGGTCATATACAAACGTACATGCAGTCACAGACTAATAATTCCTCAACCACCAAAGAAACAGGTCAGATCAGCATTAATAATCCAATCTTGCAGTGGCAATGCAAGAAATCCCGGATGAGGCAGAAGCTTTTTAAGCAAGTTAAGAAGATGAACGAGTAATAGAGTAAAAAAACAAAAGAAGGAACGACTGACCATGATTGGGGTCATCAGGGACAAAGCCAATGTCCAGAAGAACAACGCCAGGGTCGATAGGCAAATAAACTCTCTCCCACTCCGAAAGGGGTGTTTCTTCCGCAGCAAACGCCTTGTGTGGCACTTGGTAGACTGCTGAAGTTATCAAGGAAACGGCGGTCGCCGTCGCGGTTTCAGAAATCAATCTCCGGCGAGTCTTTTGAGAGGAAAAGGAAGTTGAAGCTCTGGGAATAGAACTGAAGCCTGGGGAAGAAGTCGAAGTGGAAGTAGAAGCAGAAGTGGAAGGGAGGATGCCTCTTTGGAAGGTATTGCCGGGAATGGAGAAGAGAGAATGCAGAGATGGCTTTTGAATGAGTTGCAGTGTCACCATTATTGTGGTTGTAGTACTTGAAGAATTGAATTGTATGTTTCTTATCCAAAACTGAGACTGGGTTTTGTCAATGGCTTCCCGCGGGGTGAAAGCGTGGCCGATAACGAAATCTCTTCTTCCTCTTCTTACTTGTTGGGTGAATGAATGGATAGAAAGAAAGAGTGGAGTGAGTGGAGTGGAGGGAGTTTGCGTTTTCTTTCTTTTTCTCAATAAACCAAACTTTGATTATAAGCCACACACCAAAAATAAATAAATACAAATTCTGACTTTTTTTTTTCCTTAAAGGATAATTATATTAACTTTTAACTGTTAATAGATACACTTTAATTCACCAATGTGAACTCTTCTTAGTGCTCATGTTGGCTAACACCAATTGACAATTTGTCAAGACATTTAAAATATCCCTACACTTATCTAATTCCCACAAAAATAGCATAGCAGAACTCAGGTGAAAACTCTAACCATATTATATACACCAAAAAAATGGTTAGTCTTACCACTTGATTCCTTACTATGCTCCATCCCCTAACTCATAAAAATTCCTATCACACCCCTTGAAACTCCTCAATACTATTGGCGTGTTGGTATTCCATCCATGCATCAATAGCCAATTCAACCACCTTCCTTTCCTCCAACCTTTCCTTTTCAAAGATCCAAAGATTCCTGCTTTTCCATATCTTCCATAGAAGGTAAACTGAAAGCTATGCTTGTTCTTCCCAATTTTCTTCTCGATGTATTGACCATATGTCTTGCCACCACTTTATGAAGCGAATACCTTGTTGTTGAGAGTGATGCCATGTCAAGAGAAGGGGGTGGTAGGCTTAGTAGGGCTCGAACCTACAATATCACCGTTATGAGCGGTACGTTTCAACCAATTAAACTATAAGCCCCTACGAATCTCTACATGCAATTCGCTCACCGTCACCACACATAGGGCATATGGGATCCACTGGGACTCTTCTTTGTTGCGGCCTAAAATTAACAGGCATTATGTCATGACAACACCTCCAAATAAAATGCCTCAATTTCCTCTTAACATTCAAATTCCACATTTGCTTCCACATATTCTGCATTTTACTTTGGTTGGTGCTGCTCTTCGATTTTTGCTCCTGCTCTGGGCTGATTTGTGTCAACTGTGTATATGCCGATTTAACTGTAAAATTTGTATCTGAACTCGAATGCCAAATCAGCTTGTCTCGGCTACCCAGGGAATCCAGTTTGAGTTGCAAAATAGCTTGCTCATCCTGCTTTGGAAAGAGTTGTGAAATGAGTGTAGTATTTCAAGTCGTGCCATCATTGGACAATAACTCACTTACCCATCTTATTGGCTACTGATCTGACTGACTACAGCTGAGGCGAAAATTTTGTCTGCTAGGTATCCGAGGTGACTCCCGCACTCGAATTGCCTTCCCATCCCCCACTTTATATCTTGCTTCATTTGTAATCACATGTTTTGTCCCCATCCATCCCTTCCATAACCAAGATGCATTTTTTTTTTGTTTCCGATCTCATCATCGCCGTATGAGGAAAGTATTTAGCTTTCAAATTTTGTCTCATCATCAACTCTGGCTGTGTCAGAAGTTGCCAAAGTTGTTTAGCAAGTAATGCATCATTAAATTTCTGAATATCCTGAAAGCCCATTCCACCCTCACTCTTGGCTTTTGTCATTTTGTTCCATGCCTTCCAATGAACATACTTCTTTGCATATCCCCCCTGGCAACTTGAAACACCCCATAACATAAGTAGGGAGTGCATTAATCACTGCTTTCATCAACACCTCTTTCCCAGCCATACTCAAAAATCTATTCTTCTAGTTTTGCATTCTTTTATGAACATTTTCAATAACAAAGTTGAATACCTCTCTCTTGGACCACCCCACTTTCATCGGCAGTCCCAAATACTTTGCCTGATGTTGTTCTTTCACTCCTTCCAACAGTTGACAAATTTGGAATTTTTTCTTCATTTTCACATTGTGGCTAAAGAACACGGAAGATTTCTCCACATTGATAAGTTGTCCAGAGCATTGGCTATAGTTGTTGAGAATAGCTTGCAATTTTTGTGCCTGTTTGGGATCCGCCTCACAGAACAACAAAGAGTCATTGACAAAAAAACAAATAGGTGATTAGAGGTCCTTTCCTACTGACTGTCATACCTTATATTCCCCTCGCACACTCGCTTGTTTAATGAGATTAGATAAAGCTTCAGAAAGAATAAGAAACAAGTAAGGCGAAATAGGATCCCCCTGTCTAATGCCTCGTGAAGGATGAAAAAATCCACATGATTCCCCATTTATGTTAATTGACATAGAAGTAGTGCTAAGACACTGCATTATCCATCCTATGAATTTTCTATCAAATCCCATCGTTCTCATGACTACCTCTAAAAATTGCCACTCAACTCTATCATATGCTTTGGCCATATCAATTTTCATTGCCATAAATCCTTTCTTTCCTATTCTCATTGAATTTAAGGTATGGATACATTCATGAGCTATGACCACATTATCAAGTATTTGTCTCCCTGGAATAAAAGCAACTTGATTCGGGCTAATACACTTATGCAGACAAATTTTGAGACGTTCCGCCAAAATTTTGGAAATGATTTTATAAAGCACATTACATAAACTTATAGGCCTATATTGAGAAATGAACATAGGTGTTTGAACCTTAGGTATTAATGTAATCAGTGTGTGGTTTATTTTCCACAACATTTTACTATGAATGAAGAAATCATTGACTGCATTGCCAATATCAACTCTAACCACATGCCAATACTTTTGGGAAAAAATTGGAGTCATACCATCCAGGCCGGGAGCTTTGGTTAGGTGCATTTGAAAAAGAACTTTTTTGATTTCGAATTCCTCCACTGGTCTCATCAACCGCTCGTTCATGACGTTGGTAATGGATCTAGGCATTCCTTCAAGAATGGTCCTGTCATATGTAGGCTTGCTTGATGTGTAGAGCTTCTCATAGTACTCCAGAATTTCCTTTTGCACCTCCTCCTTTGACTAACATATCCCTCCATTTTGTGTTTGCAATCTCTCAATAGAATTCACCTTTCTCCTTTGGATAGTTGTTGCATGAAAGAACTTTGAATTTTTATCCCCTTCCTTCAGCCATTGATTTCTAGATTTTTTATGCCAATATTCTTCTTCCTCCACATATGCCTGCTGAAGTTGAGTTTTTAGCTCCCCCCATCTCCTCCAATCTCTATTTCCTCCCTCACGGTGCAACACCTCCATTTGTTCTTTGATCCTCATGATTTTCTTAGCAGAATTATTCCCATTGGTGGCACTCTAAAACTGAAGATCAATTTGACATTGTGAAATCTTGGAGGTAACTATATATTGCTTTGTACCACATTGTGGTTTGTTCCAGGCTGCACTCACTCGTTCCAACATCCCCTCCTTTTTAACTCATCTTTTATCAAAAATAAATCTGCTCCTTCTCCTATGTTGGTGAGGATCCGTGACTAACAGAAGTATATAATGATCCGAGGTTTGTTTGGCACAATGTAAAACATTAGCTTGATGAAAATGCATTCTCTATCTTGCCGCACCAAAAAATCTATCCAACCTTTCCTCAACAAAACCATCTCCCTCTCAGTTGTTACTTCAAGTAAACAGATACCCCACATAATCCAAATCAACCATTTCCATACATCTAATAAAATTCCTAAATGGCAAACAACTAATTTCAGATTTAGACCTACCCCCTCTTTTTTCACAAGAATATGATACTTCATTAAAGTCCCCGCCTAATATCCACCACTCTTCCCATTTTTCCTTCTCACTTTCCAAAAAATGCCATTGTTGCTCCCTAACTCTAATATCTATACTAGTATAAACAAAAATAATCCACCACATCAAAGGATCTCCTTTTATTTGACATTGAAGTTGTACACAAAAGTTGTTGCTAACCAACTGATTTACAAAAATATTTTCTGTCCAGCAAACTAACATACCTCCTTTAGTACCATCGGCTTCAACATGGCTCCATCTTTGATCAAGTTGCAACCTCCTACACACCTTATCCACAAAAGCCGTTTTCTGTTTTGTTTCCAGTAGACAGAAAACTTCCAGGTGATAGGATTTTATTGTCTCCCTCAGTTGGGAAATTGTAGAGATTTCACCCAATCCTCTACAATTTCACACACATACCTTTATAAAGTGTTTTGGGACTCTTTTAGGCTAGTCCCTTTCACCCTAGAATTCTGCCCCACTTCTAGACTTATTACTTTACTTTTCTTCTTTGGCATGGCCTGGTTCTCTTGTAAGCTTTCCTCCTCATCAAGTAGTTGCCATCTTTGTTTTTCACCAGTCTGCACCCCACTTATTTGCAACTGTTTTTGTCCCATATCTTCAGACCTTAGCTTTCTCCCTAATCTTCTCCATTTACTAGGCCGCTGGCTCAAGTTTTCTTCATCTCCCACAATGCTCAAAGGCAACTTTCTGGTTCTCTCAACCGAAATGTGCTTAACCAGTTCTGTATGCATAACTGGAACATTTATCAACTCTATGTCCATCAAGTGCGTACCACTATACTCACCTTCGACAGCAGCCTCTTCCTCACTAACATACCCTTGGTCGCCTGCTTTTAACTCATTTAATTCACTCTGAATGTTTGCAATTCTTCCTGATTGAAAATCTTGTTGTTCTCCAGCGCCCAACCCCTCCTCATGTGTATTCAGACTCTTGGAACCTTCAGTCAAAACTGTTGGCCTCTCAGCTCCTTCTTCCCTCTTCTCACCTATTGTTGGAGTCATTTTCAATTCTTTAAACAAACTCCCTTGCTTCCTCAATGTTTCCCCCCTGACCTGAACCAAACTTCCAAATTTCCCCACTGCAGCCCGCATCCATTCACCAAATTGTCCCTCAGAAATTTGCTATTTTTTGTGATCATCACTTCTTTTTTCACACATTTTTTTAGCATGCCCGACTCTCCCACAATAAGCACGAAAGCTTGCTAAATGCTCATATTTAAAACTCACCCAACTAGCTTTCTCCTTCAGCTAGACATTTATACCTTTGAGCAACGGTTGATTTAAGTCAATAGAAACAAGATCTTTGATGTATCTCCCATGCTTGCTTCCTCCTTCCGGAATGATCACATCCAATAATTGAGGAAAAAATTTGCCAATCTTGAGTCTTGTGTCTTGTGTAACCCAATGGTTTGATAGGTTCCAAAATTGCACCCAAATGGACACAAAACTGAACTCTTTGTCATGGAGTTGAGCTGCTTCAGTCCATTCCCGTAATTCCAGATAGTGACTATCAAACGTCCAGCCTTTGCCCGCAAAGACTTTATTCCTATCAGCGTGAGTTGAGAACAAATTGAAAGTAGTTTGGCCCCAGCTCTCGGATGATGAACGACTGCTAAATAGGCCAGACAATCTCCATAGTTTTCTTCAACCTAGCAAAACTCACCTGTTTATTCCCAAAGATTTTCCCCAGTGGGCTGCGTTCACCTTCTTCTTTGTTAACTAGCACATCGTTCTCCTCAAGCTTCACTACTCCCCTTTCTACTGTGAAGAGCTTCAATTTCTGTAACAGTCCTGACACCTCCTACTCCACCTGCTTATTGACCCTAGATCCATTACCACAGCCTCAACAACGGAAGATCAGACCTGCAAAAACAAATCAAAAACCAAAACAGCTCCCTGGGGAGGTTATGGGAAGGTTATCTAGTTGCTAACTTTGGACTTCTAGCGAAAGAGATGGCTCACTCACTCACCTCACCCTTTCTGTAAACGGAAAAAAAAAAAAACAACCTTATCTCCCTCAAAATTTCCTAGTTTTCAAGATATAGCTACGATCACTTATTTCCTTGCTTCCAATTGATACTCCATATCTTAAAGCTCCTCCCTTTGTTGCCCTCAATTTTGTTGTCTCTACTGTGGTCATTGCTGCCGACCAACTTGCATAGTGCCTCCCCAACAGAAACAGTGTTCTTTTCCCAAAGAGAAAAGAAATATCTACTCTCCAGAGAGAGACGTGAGTCAGCACCTCTACTAGGTGTAAAAATACCAAACTTTCTTTGGCATTACAAATTCTGACTTCAAAGATAAAAATTGGCTACAAGAAGTGGGTAATGCTTTAAAATTGAAATCATGATTTGGAATAAGTTATGCTACCATTTTGTTAATTACAAAAGTTGCAGCAATAATATGAAACTTTTGTAAATTTTATTTGCTACTAAAAGGCTATTATACACACACACACACACACACACATATATATATATATATTAAAAAACCTAAATTATGTGAGTTGTCTTAAGTTCCTTCATGGCTTAATGTTTTCGCCAAAGTTGAACTAAACCAGATTATAACTCAAATTGTTTTGGGAAATTTACAAAAATGACACATTTGACCATTGACTTTACAAAAATAGCACTCTCCTTTTTTTCTTTTATGTTATAGCACTTCCATAAAAAAAATGACTACAACACCCTTCTCTTCTTCTGTTCTACTATAGAACGCATATGCTCTCTAAGGCCACAGATTCTTACACTTTTGTTGCTTTGCTACTCTTCACTTCAACGTTTTAGAGCCTCTTTGGTCGATTACTCGGTTATAGACTACTCTTCACCACAAGGATTTAGAGCTCAGTTATAAATATTTCAAGAATTTGTTGTCACACCCCATCGGATGTGAACAAAGTTTGTTCTCTCACATGCCATTATTCGCACTGCAAGCAATCACGTTTCAAATAGTCTGCAAGCAATCGCACTTGTTTTCGCCCATCTTGTAGGTTAGTTTGATTTATTACGTTTTTTTAAACTGGGTTTGTGAATGGTACAAAAAAAAATTCGAGCAATATATTCATCACTAGGTCGAGCATAAAGTTGCGCACGTAGTTGGGTCGAGCACCAGGTCAAGCATTAGGTCGAGTCAAGTGGAAAGTCGAGTATATAGTCGATATATTGGTCGAGCACTCTGATAGGGCTAGATAAAGTTTCAACTTTATAATAGGTCGAGTGGAAGGTCGAGTATTAGGTCGAGTCTCATGGGAAGTCGAGTATTTAGTCGATATATTGGTCGAGTACTCCAATAGGGCTATATAAAGTGTCCAGCATTATAGTAGTTCGAGTGCAAGGTCGAGCAATTGGTCGAGTACTGTGGCTGGAATGAATTTCTCTTTTATTTACAGCCCTTCAACGATCCTGCTGCTTGTTGATGGCTTTAATTTTTAAAATGTTCTTTTGTTTGATGTAAAATCGTTGTTTATTGATTGTTTTGGTTTTGAATGTAGGGATGTCACCGACATTACATGGTCTGTACACGTTTTTTATGATGAAAAATGGAACGTTGATCCTAGTACAAATGAACGAAGCTTCATAAATTACAAAAGTGTCGAAACTCTTTTGTTGACAGAAGACACAAGCTTCAAGGAACTAGTGAATCTCATCATCTCTGTTATACAATTAGATATGGAGATTGAAGATAGATTGGTCCTCGAACATGTACCCAAATACCTGCCAAAAATTTCCCCTCTTCCCATTAAGACTGATTACCATGTCAAATGCTTTTTGAATGAGATTATTAGACGGTCTGAAGATGCACGGATTCCAATATGTGTTACCCTTCGTGCTGAGACCGAAGCATCAGGTGCTGAAGATGGTGCTAGCAATTCACCAATAAAGGGATTAGGTGGTGACAGTCCGTTATGGACTAATGATACTCTTCCGCCAAACAATTTCGTCGAACCAATTTTTGAGGAGGCAATTGATGTAAATACTTCGGTTGAAAAAATCATAGTTGTGGAAGATGTAAATACTTCGTCCAAGCAACCAGAGACAAATGTGCCTGTCAATCCAGTTCAAACCCATGCCCGAGCAATCCCCCATTGCCAAACGCTGACAAGGTTATCGCATGCTAATAGTGGGACTTCTTCGGACAGATTAGCCGCCATCGTCGATGTTGCAGTCAATGATGTTTTTGAAACGAGAGAGCAATTGCAATTGAGAATGAGTATGCTCGCTGTGAAATATTTCTACAAGTGGAAGGTGGTCAGAGCAAGTTGCAAGTATTGGTACATACGATACACGCATAGCAATTGCGGATGGAAACTAAATGCATCTTCCATTGGAAACTCGGGTGCTTGGAAGGTCAATAAATTTGAAAATACCCATACATATCAGTTATCACTTGTGCATTGTGATAATCGTTAGGCAACCAGTAAAGTAATAAGATCGTGGATCAAATGTAAGTATCAAGAAATTTGTCGGCCATATAAACCTGCCGAAATCATAGCAGACATTCGTCAAGAGTTGAGTATGAATATACAATACCAGAAGGCTTGGAGATCAAGGGAATCGGCACTCGACGAAATGAGAGGTGGATTTGAGGATTCATATAAAATACTACCATCTTATTTGCACATGTTGAGGGCGTGTAATCCGGGTACATTTAATGATCTCGAGATGGACGAAGATCATAGTTTCAAATATGTTTTTTTTGCAATGGGAGCATCACTTCGTGGATTTCGCAGCTGTATGCGACCGGTTCTTGCCGTTGATGCCTGCTTTCTGAAGGGGAAATACCCTGGGTCATTGCTTGTTGCCACTTGCATGGACGGTAACAACCAAGTGTACCCGATCGGTTGGGGTTTGGTGGATTCAGAAAATAACGCCTCGTGGGAATGGTTTATGAAAAAGTTGAATGCTGCAATAGGTGTTGAAATCGATGGATTGGTGTTTGTGTCCGACAGGCATAAAAGCATAGCCAAAGGTATCGCACGTGTTTTCCCCAACGCCTTCCATGGAGTGTGTATCTATCATCTGAACAACAACTTGAGAGGAATGTTCAAACACAAAAAGGTGCTCCCTATATACTTTAAGGCAGCAAAGACATACCCTCTTGCCGAATTCAATGAGATGTGGAGAATTCTTTCCTTACAAGATTCACGCTTCTGCGAGTATTTAACAGAGGTCGGCATTGAGCGGTGGTCAATGGCACATTCTAATGGGAGACGATACACTATAATGACTACTAACATTGCTGAATGTCAGAACGCATTGTTGAAGGATGCACGGGAACTACCAATTCATTATTTGGTCGAGTACATTTGGAGCACGATTTAAAGATGGTACCATGAAAGGCGTACAACTGCGTCCGAAATGAAAATACATACAACCCCTTATATTGAGAATGAGCTTTCATCTAGAATGCGAGCGGCACAATCTCATGTCGTTGAACCAGTTGATATACACCGGTGGTGTCTACGAGACATAGCAAATCGTACTTATACTGTCGATTTGCTTCAAAGATCGTGTACGTGTCGAGTGTTTGACATGGATCAACTCCCATGTGTTCATGCGTTAGCTGCAGCCCGTCGCCAGCAAAGTGACCATTATTCTTTATGCTCGCCATTTTATTTTACTGAAGCACTCAAATCCGCTTATGCAGATCCCATTATCCCGGTTGGTGAACCTTAGGAGTGGCTTGTGCCTGAAGAAATTCTGTCTATTCAATTAGCTCCTTCTGAACCAAGGTCTAAAAGTGGTAGACACAAGAAACAGAGAATCCCTTCAACGGGTGAGGAAAGAGTTCCAAAGAAATGTGGTCAATGTGGAGGAACTGGTCATAACCGTAAAACTTGCTCTAATCCATTCCAATCTAGGGCAGAAAAGTGATTAGCCTGCGTTCATTGTAAATACACTTCTGCAATAAGCCAATACGTTGTAAACATTTGGTGTCTTGTGTGATTTCAACATTCAATTTATGCTATATTTTCAATTATTATTTTTATCCAAGGTTGCAATAATTTGTTGGTTTTTATTTCAGTTTAATCAAGAAGGATTATCAGAAGTTTTGTTAATCAAGAAGAAATGATGGCTATCAGTAAATTACAATCGACTATTTCATCGACCTTAAACTCGGAAAAAATAAATTCTGTTTCCCGCTCAACTTTTTGCTCGACTACAAACTCGACTATTTAAAAGTTCGACTTGCTTCGTGAATTATACTCGACTATAGGATCGACGTTAAACTCGACTAAATTTATTAAAGCCAAAGTTTGAGAAGTTCTGTTTCCTGCTCAATCTTTCACTCGACTAAACACTCGACGAAATAAAAGCTCGACTTGTTTCGTTAACTATACTCGACTATAGGATCGACATTAAACTCGACTAAATTTATTAAAGCCAAAGTTTGAGCACTTCTATTTCCTGCTCCACTTATAACTCAACTAAATACTCGACTATATAAAAGCTCGACTGCCTTCGTGAACGAGACTCGACTATAAGATCGATCTTAAACTCGACTAAAAATTATTAAAACCAAAGTTTGAGAATTTTTGTTTCCTGCTCGACTTAGTACTCGACTACAAACTCGACTAGTTAAAAGCTCGACATGCATCGTTGACTAGACTCGACTATAAAATCGATTTTAAACTCGACATGATGCCAATTGTTGATAAATTCTGTTCCCCACTCGACTTGTTGCTCGACTAGAAACTCGACTAAATAAAAGCTCTGCTTGCTTCATTGAAATACACTCGACTATGTGATCGAGTGTAAACTAGACCAAAAAGTACATCTAAATGTACCATCAACTAAATGTTTGTGACATTGCATAGAGCGATAATTGGACAATTTGATACTTCACATTAATAAATGTATTTACAAGGCTCAACTATGAGTCGACTTAGCTATATACAAATAAATGTTTAGGAAAAAAATTGTATTTACAACACTACTCTACTTTTTACGTGTTTTTTTTGGACTGCTTTCCTCTTCGCTGGTCCCCTTGTCTTGCATGGATCAATAGTGCGGTAGCTATCTCGGTACGTGCATCCATTACAGACTTACGGTCCGGATTAAACGTCTCCAGTGGGACTCCGTGAATCAGAAATTCAGCCCATTTCAAGACAAAGATATCATAGGCTCCATCGCTAAAGGAAACGATGAGCGTATATTGTTAGTTGTAAAGAAAAATATAAAACAATGAAGCACCACAAACATTTTAACGGTGCCGGAATTACTAACCTTGCTTCTTAACGTGGCAAAACCTTCTCAATGACGATTTGCCAAGTATCCATGCTTGGAAGTTCACATGCCTTTAGTATCTTCAGCATGGTTTGCACAAGATGCTCCAATTTTGGCCCCATCCCTTCTTGGTCTAGTGAGTTATACACGTGGAACGTGTGTTGATGGATATTCATCCTCACCAATATCCAGTGATTTCCATCCACATGGACCGGGAACAGAACTTGGTCCACCGTCCGACAGTTAATCTCGTACGGAACTGAACCAACAAATTATTTCATGGCCAAATCTTCGTGCGAGGGATCCTGCTGGGCCGTATATAATGTTTTCATTCCAATCTGTGCCCACAAGGTAAGACGACAATATTTCAATTCAGCTATACAAGCCAGCATAAAAATAAGGAATATGACAAATAACTTACATCAAAATGTGTTGCCATAATGGAAACATCTTTGCGGCCTATTATGAGGATCCTTTTCCGAAGCATGGATGTGTACAAGTCCAAATGCTGGAAAAAACACCCGAATTGCATGGATTAGGACAAATATATTCTCATTGCCTATGGATGAATAGAAAAACAAGAGAGTATTACCTCATTGGAAAGCCACTCATTTTCAAGAAGAAGCTTCTTGAGCAAATCCGAATCAAGGTCAAAAATTGGAGTCCACAAGAATTGCCGCTTTGTCGGTTTCAACCACTTTAGCATGTCTTGAATATCTTCCGGCCCAGGTTGGAAATCATGGAAATTAAACCGCGCCGGAACCAAAAATTGGGAGGGGGGGAGTGGGATACTCAATGCTAAGAACGGGTGCCAAGTTGATATCACCAGAAACATCATTCTGACGAACCCCATGATCCTTATTGCCTTTGTCCTTAATCGGGATTGAGGGAGGAGTCTCGATTTCAACAATGACGGGAACGGATGGAGTCTTGTGTGCTACCTCAGGTTGGTAAACAAGTACCAACGCTTTCAAATCCGCCTCATTCTTATCTGAATTTGCCCCACCATCAGCTTTACCTTCTTTTCCCGCCATCACTTGCTCGAGAATGCGAGTCAGATGTTGAACGGTTGCGGTTAGCCTGTTAACTGTGGATTCCAATTGGGCTATTCGAACCTCCGCCCTTTCTTGCCGTTCGATCATCTGACTCACTGAAGGCCGACGAGCCTCTCGTGCCTCTTTGGGAAGATGCACGTCTTCTTTTTCTTTTTCTTCCTCGTCAAACTGCAAATCATTGGCGGCCTCTCCGATTTCTTCTTATTCTCAACTCAAAAAATTCGCAACTTCTTCCGGAGTTGGAGTTATTGGTGTGACTTTAACTCTCTGCAGCACATTGAATGTGGAAATAATTGATACCTCACATTATTTAAAACGCAAACATATGAGGAAATTATTTCGTCTTATTATCAACTAATACCTCTCCGCTAAGTAGCTTTTTGGACCATACGGCATTTTTTTCTTGGACAGATCGGTGGCTCTTCACCGCCTTCCACCTGAACATCCTTGGCCTACATCCAGAGGTTTCGACCTTTTGAACTAAAGAGAATCGGTCAAAATGCTGCATCAATTCATAGGCGAACACCTGCAATTCAGAATAGAAAAAATTAATTATTTAAACTTAAGAACACAATTAAAAATAAATCGGTTGTCACTATTAATTTGTTACCCCTAGAGCAACTAGGAATCCACCAACGGTGTATGTCCTGTTATCGAGATCCCTCGACTGCTTCAAGGTGTTGGCCATAGCCTTTCTAGCACTATCCATAGTCACACGAAAAGATTCTTCGCCCCACGGGATTTCATCAAACTTCTGCCAATTACAGGCCAAATGGACCACCTTGTCATCTATATGGTTCCTCTTTTGCTCCTCAATGATAGATGTGTATAGCAATAGCAAGGTGAGGGACACAACAACCTCGTCCGAATAGCTTGCGTTTATTTGATCGTAGGCTTTGAAAACATCAGCGTATATTGTTTCATTGTGCCTACCTTCTCCAGTTAGATACTTGCTAATCAAACTTGGGACATCGGGTGCTTCGAATTTCGCGTATTCACGAGTAAAGTCGCCCATCTTGAACCCAGTGATAAGTGCGAACTCCCTCCGCCCAAATTTAACCTTCTTCCCAGCGAAATTAAAGAATAGGCTTCCGTCCTTTTGGGATTCCTCGTCTACCTTCAGTTGCCTCAATAGGACGCTGTGGATCATCTGTTTGCACCAAAACGTATGCTCATGATCCAGCGCAATTCCAGCAAGGCTACTCTCCTTTCTAAGTATGTCCCTTTGCGATTCTGTTAGTTTGAGCCTTATTCTCTGCATATTAGCCTCATAGTAGCAATACTGCGAAACCTTTGCATTGAAGAATCACACTGAACGACCATTTGCTCCTTCAGAGGGTCCTAATTAATAAATTTGCAAAATAAAAGCAAATTAGAGCTGGTAGACCCTTTACTGGACTAATAGCTCGGAATAACACAAAAAGTTCTGAAAATTAAACACTCTGTTTCATGCTCGACTCTTTACCCGACTAATAACTCGACCATAAACACAAGATTGGATATGAAAACAATAAATTAATAAGCTGGCTCGACCATATACCCGACTACTAGCTCGACCAAAAACATAAAGTTTGAAGTGAAAACAATAAATTAATAAGCTGGCTCGACTATGTACCCGACTACTAACTTGACCAAAAACAGAAGAGGTATGAAGAACAAAATTTCTGTCTATGCTTGACTATGTACCCGACTACTAACTTGACCAAAAACAGAAGAGGTATGAAGAACAAAATTTCTGTCTATGCTCGACTATATACCCGACTACTAACTCGACCAAAAACAGAAGAGTTATGAAGGACAAAATTTCTGTTTCATGGTCGACTATATATTCAACTACTAGCTCGACTAAGAACATAAGAGTTATGAATACAAAATTAGTTTCATGCTCGACTATATACCCGACTACTAGCTCAACTAAAAACATAAAACATCTAAAAAAGCAAATTTGCTTTCATGCTCGACTATATACCCGACTACTAACTCGACCAAAAACAGAAGAGTTATGAAGGACAAAATTTCTGTTTCATGGTCGACTATATATTCGACTACTAGCTCGACCAAAAACATAAGAGTTATGAATACAAAATTAGTTTCATGCTCGACTATATACCCGACTACTAGCTCGACTAAAAACATAAAAATCTAAAAAAGCAAATTCGCTTTCATGCTCGACTATATACCCGACTGCTAACTCGACCAAAAACAGAAGAGTTATGAAGGACAAAATTCCTGTTTCATGCTCGACTATATACCCGACTACTAGCTCGACTAAAAACGTAATGTTCTGAAATCAAAAATTTAATATGCTTGCTCGACCCTTGACCCGACTATTTACTCGACCGAAATATAATGTTTTTTTTTTAAAAAAAAAGCAGGAGCGTTGAAGAACTGGTAACTTGACTATAAAATCGACGATAAGCTCGACTTTTTAAGAGGTCGAGCGTAGGGCTCGACTTATCATCGACCCCCTGCTAAATCAATTTTCGACCATATTCAGACAACCCATTTCAAATCCATATACACAACATCCACACACACTATGTAGGATGAATAAAATAATCAATTTTGGAACAAAATTTACTGATACTTACCGCGTGATGTTGTACTTGTTTCTTCTCCGTCGCGGTTGTCTTCTTAATCACGGAAGATGGTTTTCCTCCCTTTGTGCGTGCTATTGAATGTGTTTCGAATGTTTAGCACTTTGGTTTTTCAAAATATTTAAGGCGGAAAACAACGAACGTTTTGGAAGCAAATGAAAGAGAAAAAGGTTTGCAGAATTCCAACTAGCACGGTTTAGTTTCAAGAAATTAAAAATAGAAGAACGGTTTCAAGAATTAATTCTGGAAGAAGAACGGTTTCTCAATATGCATTGGTTTCCCGCGTACAACAGATGGGTGTTGAAGTAATTTTGTGCATGGAAGTGCTATAACACAAAAGAAAAAATGGAAGGTGCTATTTTTGTAAAGTCAATGGTCAAATGTGTCATTTTTGTAAATTTCCCAATTGTTTTGTCTCTTAATATTTTTAATTTAAATATTATTTCTTATTTCTTAATTTTTTAATTCAAATCTTAATTATTATTTATCAATTCTTATTATATTCCATCTCAATTTATCCTAATCTTTTCGATCAATATATTTTGAGAGCCAAGTAACAAGACAAAAAAAAAATGCAAAATGTTCTCATTGTGTGGCTCAACAGTATAATAGAAACATAGTTAATTATTTATTTTTCGCTGAAATATTGTGGGAGTCTGTCTTAGGGTTTTGGTCTGTTGGCTCTCTCCCTCAGGCCTCTGCCAATTTGTGCACATCCCTCGATTTACAACCCGCCTGGCTAAGGGGCCTCTGGTACAGGTGGGGGAGTTTCGCCTTCGTAAGGAGGACTTTCTCCAAATCAAAGAAACATAGTTAATTATTTAGTATTTAGTAATTTAGTCCTACTAAAAGACAATTTATCAAGGTGCCATATATATAGTTTTGCATAACTTATTATTATTATTTTAATAAAACTTTTAATGTCTTATTTAATCTAATATCTTACCTAATACGTTTACAATTCAAATTGTAAATTTTTCTTATCCAATTATAGTCACTATTATAATTACAATACAAAATCACCAAAACTTTCCCATTCTTCAATCTTAACCCTTTATTCCTCTTCTTCTAACCTCTGAAAATTACTAGCTCTTGTTTTGCATTTCAATTCATACACTATTCCTTATCATTGGATAAAACAAAAAATTTCAATTATTTAACAATTTATGTAAATTTGTTGGAAAAACCCTAACTTTAAGTGTTTGCATATCATGAATTTTGTTATTGAATTGCATAGTTTTTGTCTTTATGTATTAATCTTACCATTTGGATTATCATTTAACTTGCATCATAATATAATCAATTATATATTGTTGACAATTTTGGTTTTCGAACTTGAGTTATAATATGGTGTACACATTTTCATCTATTTGTGCAAAGTGCCAATGATGAAGTAATGAAGCTCTAGGTAGAGATGATGACTAGTGGTAGTTTTGTGTTTATATGTCATCATGTGAATTACTCATTTAAAAGCAAGATATGCTATTTTTGTTCAAAAAAAATAAAAAAAATAAATGATATTTAATTATCTCAAATAACCGATGCATATATAATGAGAATTAAGCCATTAAAAATTTAAAACTATTTTTACATTTGTACAACCACATGTGCTATTAAGTGATATTTATTCAAAAACAATGAACTCTTCTCATTTTTCAAGGGCTAATCCAAGATTCACCCAAGATGGCCCAAGATGGGCTCTACTCCATATGATTAGAGATTGATTACTATAGGCTTGTAGTTGATAACAAGTACCTTCTCTAACTGAATAATAGATTGGTAAAGTCCGCATGAACTGGGGTGAGGTGAGCAATTTATGCACCAACGCATTCTGTACTCTCAAATGTTAATTCAAAGATTTGAGTGAAGTTTTGGTGCAAATTCTCAATACTCACATCCTTTCCCTATTTAAGGGCCTTCGCATTTAAATTCCTATCACAATGAATATTTCGCTATGTTAGCTCATCTTCTCCTTTGACTATATATTGGCTCTTTTACATCCAAACTTCTATTACATTAAATGTTTAGGTTTGATGTGTTAATGGATTTAAACAATATTGTTTTATGTTCTTTGTCATGTCATGTTTGTTTAGCAAGGTTGATATTATCTTTTTTTCAAGATAAATCAAATATTAGAAAAGTTAAATTAGATTACTGTACTTTTTTCATTTTTATTTTTCGAACTTTTTTTAGCATGGAATGAATCAAACTATAATAAATGACATCACCATTATCTCCCTCTATTGTTTACAATTTTTTTTTTCTTCCCCTACTATATATTGATGCCCTACGTGCTTTTCCAAGTGGATGTGAATAGGATTTTTATTTGTTTGTTTAGTATTTATTTCTTACTTCAAACTTTACTCAACAAACATTAGTACAAAAATTAAATAATTCATATATCATCTTTAGATTTAAGTATGTATAATTAATAATGCATGTTCTCTTTTATTACTCTTATACTATTATTGGTGAAAAATCATTCTTATTTTGTAATATCAATTCTTTTAATCACATTACCCATTTTTTCTATTATAATATAGACATATTTTTTCTTTTAAAGAATTTCTTTATAATGAATAAAAAAATTTGAAATACCTTATCATTCTTGATATAATAAAAATGATCCGTGTAATTGCACAAATAGGAAAACTAGTTATTTTATAAATTAAGTACCTTTTTAGTCGTATTATTTTGTAAACTATTTTCGGTACTTAATATCTAGGGGCGCCAATTTGAAATTTCATATCAGATCAAATTTATATTTTGGATAGGATGGGATTGGCTTGATCCAATCTAATATAAATTCCCACGTTACTATACTCAATTTATTTTGGACCAAAAAAAAAATCTAATATGAATGAAAATTTAAAAAATTATAACTCTTTTTTAATTATAGTTAGTCAATTTTGTGATAAAAAAAATTAAAATATTTACATGAAAATACACAAATTAATTTTCATTAAAAAAATTAATTAATTAAAATATTTACATGAAAATTATTTATTATCTTTACATAAAAAAAATAATTTTTTTACATGAAAATATTAGTTTCAAATTAATACTGTATATGAAGAGAGAGAGATTCGGAACAAATCAGATCAAAAGTGATCCAATTCAAAATTTAATCTAATCTAATTTAAAATGTTCAGATCAATTTTGAATTATGATATGCACATTGCGGGGCTTATTAATATCTATGGAGGTTGTAAATCTGAGTTGATTGAGATGTTTATGGATTTAAGTTCAAATTAGTGGGGAAGATAATTAGGGTGATGAGCAGCCTTCAGCCTGACACGCCTTTCCAACAAGATTTGAACCTTTCATCCCATGCAGTCCAGTCCAACTATTTTGGCAATATTTGAATATTGTGGTATATTTTTGGTATGTTGAGATTCCTTCAGTCGAGCACACATAAACCCTAAGGAGATAAGACTGGTTTTTTGTAATAATAACTATGTGAAAATTAATCCATGATATTATCATCTTATTTGGAAATTCAAAGCCAATATTTCGTGTTTATTATCATATTATTCTGAAATTCATAGCCAATGTTTCATGTTTGTGTTAAATTGTTTGACTCACAAGTTACTTATTGGTTTTGAGCTCACACTTTATTTTCTTCAAATGTTTTTTGATGAGTATATCAAAATCCCAGAGGTAGGGATTAGATTTAAATAAGTATGTTAAACAATTATAGCTTATATTTAGTGGGATGACTTTATTATTATACATTAAATGTTCCTTAACGGAGACTTTATATATTACCTCAATTCTAAAAGAGTGTCTACTTATTATTTTTTTTCTCATAAAAAAAGAAAAAGTTCATTGTTCAATAAAATTTAGGGACAAATCTAAAAAATTATACCTGAAAAGGCAAACTTAATATGTGAAACAGCGATAATTGCCAAAATATGAATACACACGTAATTCATTTAACAATTATAAGACAAAATATTAAAACTTATTTATTTAAAAGTGACATACATAATCATTTTACAATAGTTCGATACATGTCCACATTTTTTGATATTGTTCTCTAACATTTTCACTTTAAAACTTTTTAAAATATCCGTTTCCCAATATATTAACCAAATAATCATTTTATGAAGTGTCTTATATTCGATTGCACAATCCATCGTGCACTATATTCAATGCTGAAATACTATTTCAACACTAGCAATAGCAACAAGAAAAATCAAGCTCAATTTCAAAAGCATATTCACTTAAAGAAATACAATTTCTTTTTGTTATTTCCACCAACTTATGAGCAAGATCAATAAGCTACCATGTTCACTATCCATTGCAAGAAACTCTAACTTAGAGAAATCATCAAGAGAGAACTCATTAAGTCAAATCAACATTTACTTGTTGAAAAAATAATTATCTAAACCCAAACAAGTCATACAATGAACTAATTCTAAAACTATAACTAGTTCAGTTAAACTATTAATTCTAATTCCGTTAATCGGTTTTGTGGTTTGTGAAACAAAAACTGAAACCGAATCGATTAAAAACTTGGTTAATCGATTTCATTTCCTAATCATTCAATTTTAAATTAGTTAAATCAAATTAAATTAAAAATAAATTGCAAAAAAGTTCAGCCCAAAAATTAAAAAAGAGATAATCTATAAAATAGTCCCTCACATATTTGGAAAATAACTTTTTAATCCCTCACATTTAAAAACGAACCAATCAGTCCCTCACTTTCATACATTTAATCTATTTTGGTATTTCCGTTGACTTCTGTCAAACTTTTTGTCGAATTTGCCAACACGTGCTCTAAGTGTGCTATTTGTTGAAGGCTTTTTGGAAGCACAGAAACTCTTCCTTTTTCTTGCCAAGCGCGACTGTCGAGTTGCTCCTATCTGTTTTCTTCTCTCCGCCGTTGATGTGTAAATCTCAACCTTTTCATTACTTCCTTCTAGTTCCCTTAGCCCTCAGTCTAAGTCTCACTTACTTGAACTCTTTTTTAGCAGCAACCGAACACAAATCAATTGTTGGGAATTTTAGAAAATCTCTTTGACAACAACCAAAAATTGAATTTAGAAGAAGAAGATGGCCAATGAAGTGTTCTACCACTATGGGAAACTAGCGTCTGTGCAAACATTGTGAACGATATCAAATCCCAGTCGAAGGTTCTATGGTTGTAAAGAATACAATGTAAGACTATAATTATTGTAAGTTTAACTCTTTATTAAATCCAACCAAAATTGGTGGTAAATGTCATGGGTCAATTGTGTAGGGTAAAGGGGGATGTGGCTTTTTTCGTTGATGTGATGCTAGTTGTGATAAATGTGTTTGATCAACTGAAATCATTGGTGAACTATTGAGCACAATCAAATAATTTCAAAATGAAAGAGAGGCACAAAAGAAGAAAGACATGCTGCTGAAAATTGCTTTGATTTTAATTGTCATTGCATTTGGTTATGTCACTTTCAGTTAGAACTGAGTGTATGTTTAGGAAAGATGCAAGACTACTTATGCTTAGGAAAGATGCAGCAAATGCAGGACTACTTATGTTTAGGAGAAAGGAGAAATGCAGCAAATGTATTAGTTTATGTGCAACTTGATGTAAATGGGGTTATTGTATTTGTGATTAGGCTTTCATTTGTTTAGGACTCACTTTTTGCTATGTATTGGTAATTTGGACCACCAAGAAATTCTAACAGTCTATGTAGGATTCAGTTGTGGACTATTGGAGATAAATTTGGTCTAAACAAATTGATGAAATTGAAACTAAAGCTGGAATGTGGATCCACAGGTATTATACTTCTTTGATGATCCAACACAAAGCACATAAACATTCCATTGTAAGCAAACAGTCATATGGATTCATGAAACGTGAAGAACAAGACAACAAATCAAAAAAAAAAAGAAAAACTTCCTGGGTAAATCAACAAATCAGCAAGAATGAGGTATACAAGCAAATCAACAAATCAACATATCTGCACTATCAAAATATATAGAAATGGCCAAATGCGGGGAAAAAAAGCTACAGTATCCAATTGGAATAACAAGCCAACAAAAATTCTATCAAACCTAGAAATTTAACCAAAATGCCAATTGGCAAATCAGCAAAACAACAAGGAACATATATACAAGCAACTCAGCAAATAAGCATATCTGCAAATATAGAACTGGACAAATGTGCAAAAAAAAAAAAAAACTACACCATCCAACTAGAATAACAGGCTAGCAAAAATTCAGTCAAACCTAGAAATTTAATCAAGCATCATAAACACAGTTATGAACCCACAATTTTCATAAACTACCAACAATCGATCAAAATAACAACATTTACACTTGCAAAATACTACGGCCATATAGTATGTGTCATTTACAAAAACAAAAGAAGAAACATGGTCCACAATCCACTTAGTTCAAAAATGATACTAATTTTGCATATCCACTCTGTTTTCTCTATCCATGGACTACACATTGTCAAGTCATCAATTGGTCCTTGTCTCTTGATGGTCTACTGCATCAGAAGGTGTATTGGTACTTGAACCAACTTTTGAATGTTGCTTATGAAAGCCCTTGGATTGGATTGTTCCCTAAACAAAGCTGCAATTGTACTCTCACAATTCTTTCTGTTGTGGCCAAGTTGTCTACACAACCCACTTTTAGTAGCCCTACTTTTCTTGATCTACATGCAATTGTTAAATTTTATAACATAATCAAACAACTGCTAGATGAATGAATATTATACTGAAAATGACAAGTTTAAAAATTCGAAAACTCACAGGAGTTTCATTGGAGAATGATGCATGAGTTTCTTAGCTGCTTAATACTGGATGTATTGAAGCAATTTTATCAACATATTGGACAGTGTCCTCTACTCTACCATGGCCTTCACTTTAAACTTGGTAATGAGTGGCATATGGATCATGGTTCTCAACCTCAATAGTTGAATAAGTAGTGGGATCTTGGGTTGGAACATCTGGGTTTCCAGGATTTGGCGTATTCTGGGATTGAACTCCTTGATTGCCAGAATCTTATGCAGCCTTTCTCGAGTATTTTCTACTATTGTGCCCCAATTCATTGCAAGTTCTGCACTTGTAGTTCATCATTCTTGCCTATGAAACCTTTTGCCTTCCATTACTAGTACTTCTTCTCATTTGTTCTTCTACAGGATTCTTTCTTCTTAGTTTTTTGGGCCTGCCCGGAAGCTTGATCTTCTCTGGAGGCAACATAGGAGCTTGGTTCATCTTTTCCCACAAGTTTTCTCCATTTATTGGATAGATAACATACTCATATGCACGTTCAAATGTTTCCTTGAGGTAGTACTCATGGACAAATTTTTATACTTCCTCTCTTATGGTTGAAATGGCAGCAATGGCATGCGCACACAGAAGGCCATTCAAGTCCCACTTTCTACAGCTACAAGACCTTTTCCTAAGGTCCACTATGTATTGATTACCATGCATGCACCTTATCTCGAACACTAATTCCCCAGCTCTAGATGCAATACACTCACTTGACAGTTTCTTAATCTTGTCAAGCTTCCTTTGCATCTTAGGACACACACCCCCTTGAATCTTGCCACATATGCTCTCATTTGATACATTCGAACCATTAAATAGAACCTAATATCCTCTAACATCCCCAAGATATGTTTCTCCCTTGCATTATGAATTGCAGAGTTGAAAGACTCATAGATGTTATTCACCACAATATCACACTTTGAGGTGGTTCTAAAGTGAGATCGACTCCAGTGCCTAGGATTTGTGTTATCTTCCACCCACTTATATGCTTTCTTATCCATTTTTTTCAACACCTTCATTTCACTCACAAATTTATTGAAGTACAATGCCCTAGCTGCAGCCCACATCTTATCATCAATATCCAGTCCTGAATGTTCTTTCTTGAAGTTTTTTTTATCTTGTGCGAATCGCAAATTCTATGTTCAACCCCATTAAATAACTCTACAATAGCAACAGTTAAACTTTGCATTGCACGAATAACAGTGTGAGCAACTTGTATATATTTTTTGAGAAAACAAATAAAGAATAAGTGAAATTTCCTTTATAGCACCTTGTGCTTATCATTCATAAATGTCCATGCATTGGGATCATAAATTTGTTGGTCTTCTCGAAGCTCTCTGAGGAACCATTTCCAGGTCTCTTTGTTTTCAATCTCCACCACGGCAAAAGCGATAGGGAAATATGATCATTAGGATCCAAACCTACAGCTGCAAGGAGAACACCTTTGTGAGGTCCTTGCAAGTGACATTCGTCAAGGCCAACTAGTGGTCTACAAGTAGCTTTAAAACCCATTTTGCAAGCTGATAGGATTTAATTTGTTACCGTTTAATAGGAGCTAAACTATGATGTTAATGCTTTATTTGGTATGAAATTGGCTAATTTAAAGTGTTTTTGTCTCAGGAAGTAAAGTTGATGGACTAAGGCAAAAAGATGGAATTTAATGGAGATTTAGAAGATTTTTGGAGAAGCACTTCTTGAGCCAAAACAGAAGACTCTTTTGTTTTAAACTTTCCCACGCCTTAAAGGATGAAGTCTTGGAGGTGAAAGTCAAGAAAATGCGCGTGACCACGTCTTGAGCTGAGATAAAGAACCGATGAGCTGATAACTTGAATTTCAATATTTGAATTTGTCTTTTGATTTCAACTTTTGTAATTCAAGATAGAATGGATTTGAAGACAATTGATAGGATTAGATAGGATTAGATAAGATAGGATGGTTGGTTAGGAATTTAAAGTTTAAAGACTTAGGATTTGTTGGAGAGATTTTAGGAAGGTTGTTAGAGAAGAAGGCTATAAATAGGAGGGTTAGGGAACTTGGAAGACATAAGTCTTTCCTTTAACTCTTTGCAGAATTTTTCCTTTCTCTTGTACTTCTCTTTCTTTTTAGAATAAATATTAGAATAGTTTTGCCATCATGAGTGGCTAATTTACTTTCATTCCGTTCCAAAGGGTGTTGACGCCAATATATTTAGTGAGGTTTTGTTCATAGTTTCATAATCTTTTGCATTCAAGTAATCATTATTTCTTGCATTATATTTTTATGGATTTTTGAATGATAAATAAATTGACAACTTATTTGCATTCTTCTTTCTATAGCTATCTATTTGTTCTTGATCCGTAATTGTCCGGTACATTTAGTACAAGTAGCACTTAAATCGTTTTGCGTGTGTAAAGTGACAGTAATCATGCATTTATGATTTAAAGGGAAGTAATGATACAAAGATTTTCAATTGTAGCTATCTCAATTGTTGGTTTTTGTTTTAACTGTTTTCAATGATTTTAATGCTACTATCAAATGATATGGAACGCTATCGCCCCCAGTCATTTGTTAGTAAGGTTTGTTGTGAATGCTAGGTTCAAACAAATAAAATAGGAAAACTCAAAATTTTGTCATGGCTATCTTGCGAAATTTTCGGTTAAATGCTTGAATGAAAAAGTGTTTTTAGAATCCTGTGATCTAGATATATTCGGTACAACTACACTTCCTTGGATCGGAGTTTGGTAAGATTGAATTATTTCTTTCACATATTGCTAGTAATTTCTTGAATAATTTTCTTTTATTTATCGGCATTAACCTTCTTTCTTTTATTCTTTTCTTTTTATTTCAAGTGCTAAAAACCCCCTTCACACATAGCTCCTCGTGGGATTCGAACTGGTCCACTACTACTACAAGTTAATTGTAGTTAGTTGAAGATCTGAAAAAAATTTGGGGGCTTCGACAACCCGACCACAAGCAACAAAGCATATGTACATTCTTTGGAATAGCTTCTCACCATCTTCGTTCTCAGTCACCCTTTAGAAAATATTTGAACCAGGGTTTGAGTTATTCAATTCTCGACAGTAATCATAAAGTTTACTGTATTGGGACTCATAGTCACCTTCAATTTCTTGCATTGTTTTCTGTTTAGCGAGGTATGCCACCTGTTTGGATATGTTGATATTTAGATCCAACTTCACCTTCTTAACAATATCACCAACTCTCATGTGAGGCACCAGCATGATGTCATCCTTGTATTTTGTAGCCAAGAATAATGAGTTAGCACATCTATTGTTGAAAGTTCTATTGCATGTGTGCTCAGGATGCATGCTCATTATTTTGAGACCCTTGTCCTTTTTACTAAAAGCGGTTGAAATCATCCATTTGCACCCTTTACATTTACATACAGCTTTCACTCGTCTCCTATCATTTTTTTTTAAACCTTATCTTCCTTCCATGAGTGATACCGTGTTGCTTGCACGCTTTATTAAACACATCCCTAGGGTTAAACACCATTCTAAGTGAAAATTGGGGATCCTCTTTGTGAACATCATGATCAAATCTATCACACTTTGTGGCTGCCTTTTTACTATAAAACCCCTCTTTTGAATTGCTTGTGTCAACTTGGAAGTCATCAGAATGCACGATGTCATCTTCACCCAAACTATTGGGTTCTGCCCTTCCTGAACCCCCATCTCCTGTCCTGCTAGGTTGGCCCAATGGAACTATTTTGTTACCTTCTCCCACTCCTTTGCTCTTTTACTCAAGATGTTGGTTATATCTTCCTCATCGCTAAAGTTGTACTCACTATCACAACATTTTCTCAATTCTTTATCCAAACCCTCATCACCCGCAACACTATCATTTCTTTCCGCACTTTCTTTTCTCTCATGACTTACATTCTTCCCATGCTCAACTTTCTTCTTGCCTCTTTGTTTTGAATCTTTCATTTGATTTCTTGAATATTCCGCTCCATCCATTGGTTTAGGACCTACCAGAAATGAAATAGTTAATATTTACCATATGATGGAGATATAAAAAATATACAAAAGCATAAAAACAGTAAATGATGACCATAATAACTTATTACCTTTAGTTTCATGTACTGCATCAGAATGTTCCAGAGTTTCTCCACCAGTCTCCTTGTGCCTCGTTGCTTTGGCATTGTTCTGCATCCCCTCACCCTCAGCACTTGCATTTCTTTCCTCTCTTTCTTTTCTCTTATGGCTAACATTCTTCCCGCCCCCAGCTTTATTACCTTCTGTTTCATGTACTTCATGAGAATCTTCAAGAGTTTGGGCTTCTGTCTCCTGGTGCCTCATTGTCTTGCTATTGTTTTTAAACTTTTTAGGTGTTCTCTTATTGGCTACACACTTTATTCTGGGATGCTTTTTTGGAGAAATCTGTAAGAATGAAACAGATTCAACTCAGAATATGGGATGATGATGAATATGAAATTCAATGATGTGTTGCATGTTCCAACCATTAGAGCTAATTTGGTGTCTATGTAATTTCTTAGCAAAGTTCTTTCCATTTTTTATTATTTTGTGTAACAAACTTACCGTTTCCATTTTTTATTATTTTGTGTAACAAACTCGCCGTTTTTTTTTTTTGTGATAATTTTGGTTAAAAAATATTATTATATCACATGCAAGCACTTAAGGAACAAAGAGAATTAAAGCAGTGATTGCTAATGATTACAAGCACTTAAGGCAATCCTTCTCTTAATTCTTCAGAAGTTGACTGTTTCCCCTTCTTCCCTTATCCCATCTCCCATGTCACCAGTGCTCTTTCTCCTCCTCCATTAGATCATCTCCCCTTTGTCAGTTTATTGCATTCATCATTTTGTCTCCTTCTACCCATTAGTGTCTTTAAGAGTCTGGGCTTCTGTCTCTTGGTGCCTCATTGCCTTGCCATTGTTCTTAAACTTTGTGGGTGTTCTCTTCTTGGCTACACACTTTATTTTGGGACACTTTTTTGGAGAAATCTGGATTGGAGCGTTAGGCACTTGGAATTCTTTAGGGTGCACTTTATCAACATTCATCTCCCCTTTGTTAGTTTCTTGCTTGCATCCTTCTGTCTTTTTCTACCCATGAGTGTCATTCATGAGATATTCAGATGTGTGCACCACACTTGGAATTCTTTAGGGTGCACTGTATCAGTATTCATCTCCTCTTTGTCAGTTTCTTGCTTGCATAATTGTGCCTCTTTCTGCTCATGAGTGCCATTCATGAGATATTCAGATATGTGCACCACATATACATCCACCAATCCATATTTCTCCCCATAAATCCCCAAATCTCTTGCATCATCATCACTCATCATATACACTAACCCATCATCCAATTCCCTCCCAGGTATAAGATAATAGTACCCTCACAATCATTCGATCATAACCGACCATCTTAACCAAACCATCCAGAACACAAAGAGACCATTTGTCTGGATGGCACTAGTCTGCAACATCTGCATGACCTTCATTGTAAGTTTTTCTTGGATTATTAACTAATTGCCTGCCATAGTGGACCCTTAGTGAAAAGTAACCACTTTTATGTTCTGTCACACATTTAGCAGACAACCATTCTTAGTTTATTATTCGGGGGGGGGGGGGGGGGACCATAATAACTTCAAATTTTAAAAAGCAAATCCAATGAAGGACAAAGAAGGAATTTAAGCAAGAAAGGGGTAAAATAAAAAATCTCACACTGCAACAAACACAAGTCAAGTTTGAACCAAGAAACTAGTCTCCTTCACTATTTTTTTAAATTTTATACACCCCTCTGTTTTGATCTGCATTCGAGCACTTTCTGTTGCAAGCATAAACTGAGACCAAACAATACAAACTAATGAATGCCTTTTCCAACAAAATGGGGCTATTCACATTTTGCTCATTACAATATTAAACACCGCCACCAACTATTAAAATAATCAAGAGTTTAAGCAAATGACATCAATGCATTATGACCAGGATATTAAATATACTATGGCTTCTAGTAGTGTGTTCTACAACATCAACGCAAACGTACACAAACAAGAATGTTTTGTCACCAGAAATCATATTTCTTCTTCCCGTGCTGCTAAAAAAATAGAAGCCTTAATATCTAATAAAACAATTTAAGTCGTCTAAAAAATAAGTTTAATCATACTCATGTTAGTAACAGTACTAACGCCAATGGCCAATTTCCAATCCAAATAAACCCTAATCCAATGTTGTTAAACTCTCGATTTTACTAATACGTTTTTACGTTTTTACGATCCAAAACCAAATCTCCGATTTAGTTTATAGGTAAAAACGCAATTGGGGGTAAAATCGTAAAAATCACGAGTCTGACTCGTACAAACGTTCTGAGTTTACCCAAACGCAAAGACAGACGTGCGTTTTGTAGTCCCTTGACTCCCTTTTGAAATCCATTTTACAATTTTAGCTAGGGCTTTTCCGGACGACTTTCTTCTTCAATTTTTCTGCTGCTGCTCTGAGCCTCTGCCTCCCCACCGCCAGCAGCTCGCCTCGCCCTCTCCGCCGGCCGACCGATCTCTTCTCCTTCCTTCCTTCATTCCCTTCTTCCTTCCTTCCCATTATTTTCTCCAGGTATTTTCTCAATTTTTTGTTCTCATCCCCCGCTAAAAGGTTATGATTCAAGTTATGTGAAGTGTGACTGTGTGAACAACTGAACATTATATTCATCCCTTTTAAACATGGGTGAGTAAAGATTGCTCCTTTATGCATTATTGTTGGCTTCTGAAGTTATGTGAATTCTGAAGTTATGTGAGCATTATGATTCAAGTTATGTGAAGTGTGACTGTGTGAACAACTGAACATTATATTCATCCCTTTTAAACATGGGTGAGTAAAGATTGCTCCTTTATGCATTATTGTTGGCTTCTGAAGTTATGTGAATTACGAGTTATGTGAGCATTAAGTTATGTGAATTCAAGTTCTTACAATTACGAATTTAGCTTTAATTCTTTCTAAATTAAATCTGAAATCAATTCGGACTTGAGATGCAATTACGAAATGCGAATTCAATTCGGAAGAATCTTGGTCGAATTCGGACTTCAAAAGAATTTCGAATTCGACCTTGAATTCTACGAATTCCTAATTGAAATTGTAATTCTTAAGAATTCTAATGTCTGAATTCAGAATTCTTAGGAATTCTGAATTCAAACTTCTTGAATCCATTAGGAATTCATGGGATTGAACAATCATTGTTTGACCTTAATGGATTTTTGCAACTTCTGAATTGTTTAATTTAATATCCCAAATTGCAGTCTTACAATCTGACTTGGTCACCGTGACTCATGAATCTTTGGAAGGAGATGCGTATAGTATATTCTAATGGAGGCTCCGGCATTAAAAAAGAGTGCGGAAAGGTCATGTCACAAAGACCTATCGTGGGGTTATTTAGTTGCAATCTCTGTTTGCTGGAATATTTAGTTGGAAGTTGGAACTTGTCTGTTTGCTGGATTACTTAGTTGGAACTTGATTACTCTGTTTGCTGGATTACTCTATTGGAACTTGTCTGTTTGCTGGATTTACTCTATTGGAACTTGTCTGTTTGCTGGATTACTTAGTTGGAACTTGATTACTCTGTTTGCTGGATTACTCTATTGGAACTTGTCTGTTTGCTGGATTTACTCTATTGGAACTTGTGCATTTCTTTGGATTACTTAGTTGGAACTTGATTACTCTGTTTCTTTGGATTACTCTGTTTCTTTGGATTACTCTATTGGAACTTGTGCATTTCTTTGGATTTACTCTATTGGAACTTGTCATTTCTTTGGATTTATTTTTGTAATTCTTCTTCTGTTTTTATTTCATGTAACTAGTTGGTTCAAAGTGAATATGTCCGCTTCCGGTTCTAAGCCTCAAAGGAAAAATCAGACAGGGAGTAGGCTTGACATAGGATGGAAATATGGCCTTGATGTGGATAAATCCGCAAGAAAAGTGCAATGTAAATTTTGCAATAAAGTTGTTACCGGAGGGATTTATCGTTTTAAGCATCATTTGGCTGGTACTAGAAAAGATTCAGAGCCATGTATAAGTGTGCCAGATGATGTTAAACAGGAAGTCCTAATGGTATTGGTGAAAAATACAGAAATTGCCATAAAAAAAAGAAAGGCAACTTCATTTGGTGATGAGTGTGAAGGTGATGAAGTTGAACAACCATCATCACAAAGTGTAGCAACAAAAGGAAAAGGTCCTATGGATTCCTTTTTAGGCAAAAAAACACAAGCAACGGTCAATCACTTTATGAAAAAGGAGTTGAGAGAGGATGTGTGTCAACAAATAGCAAGATGGTTTTATGTGTGTGCTATTCCATTCAACTGTGTGAATAATCCAGAGTTCTCAAAAATGGTTGAATTGATTGGTAGATATGGTCTTGGCCTTAAGCCTCCTTCTTATTATGAGATTCGGGAAAAATACTTGAATAAAGAAGTGAAACGCACTATGGAATTGCTGGAGGAGCATAAATCTGAATGGAAAAAAACAGGTTGTTCTATTATGTCAGATGGATGGACGGACAGAAAAAGGCGATCACTTTGCAATTTCATGGTGAATAGTCCAAAAGGCACTGTTTTCTTGTGTTCAATTGATACTTCTGATGTCTCTAAAACTGCACATAAAGTTTATGAGATGTTAGATGAAATTGTGGGGAAAGTAGGAGAGGAAAATGTGGTGCAGGTGGTTACTGACAATGCTGCAAACTATAAAGCAGCTGGAGAGTTATTGATGAAAACTAGGAAAAAATTGTATTGGACTCCATGTGCTGCTCACTGCATAGATCTAATGTTAGAAGATTTTGAAAAGAAGTTGAAACTTCATCAAACCACCATTACAAAAGCAAGAAAGATTTCAACTTACATTTATACAAAAACAAATGTTATATCTATGTTGAGGCATTTTACTAAAGGGAAGGACTTGATTAGGCCAGCTGTCACTCGATTTGCCAGTGCTTACTTGACTTTAGGTAGCCTTAATGATCTCAAAGGTGCCTTGATGACCATGTTTACTTCTGCAACTTGGAAGTCCAGTAGGTTTGCCTCGACAGTTGATGGAAAGAAAGTTCAACAATTTGTGTTAGATAGTAGATTTTGGAGGAACATAGTGTTATGTCTCAAGGCTGCATTTCCTCTCATCAAAGTACTTCGAATGGTGGATTCGGATGAGACACCGGCTATGGGATTCCTCTATAATGAGATGGATCGTGCTAAAGAGAAGATAAAGATCAATTTCAACAATCTGAAGAAAAATAAGTTCCTACTTTCTAATTAATTATTAATTATTATTGTTTTGTTTAAAATGATATTGTTGCTAATGCTAATAATATTACTTTTGTAGCTATGAGCCTATATTGTAAATCATTGAAACTAGATGGGAACTTCAACTTCATAGGCCATTGCATTCAACATCTTATTACTTGAATCCACATTATCATTATAGTCCAGATTTCAAAGTTACTGCTGAAATGAAAATTGGATTATATAGTTGCTTGGAGAGAATGGTGGCGGATTCAAATGAAAGGTGTAAGATCGATATGCAATTGGAAAAGTTCAAAGATGCAAATGGATTATTTGGGATTGAAGCTGCTAAGGCTGCAAGAAATAAGAAAGCTCCAGCAAAGTGGTGGGATTCTTATGGAGATGAGTGCCCTGAACTACAAAAGTTTGCAATTCGAGTACTAAGTTTGACATGTAGTTCATCAGGATGTGAGCGCAATTGGAGTGCCTTTGAGATGGTAAGTAAAAGTAAAATAAAACATATTCAACTTATATTTGATTTTTTATTTTCTTCTACTACTGGTTATGTTTATAGTTATACTTCTCAATCTTTAATCTTTAATATCTTTTCTTCAGGTGCACACAAAAAAAAGAAATCGTTTGCTCCAAAAGAAGATGAATGACTTAGTTTTTGTGATGTACAATTTAAAGTTGAAGGATAGAAAAGTTCGAAGTTTCGAAGAAAGCTTTGATAATCTAACTTCCGATGATGAGTGGATAACTGAGAAGTCTGAGAACTCTAGTGATGAATCTGATGATCCAATTGAAATTAATCCTTTGCATGTTCTTAATAGTGCATGTGCTTCTATTGAAATTGAAAATGAAGAAGGAATTGCAAACAATTTGGATAGTAATGAAGAATATGTGGCTTTTGATGCTGGTGGCAGTGGTGCACGTGCATCATTTATTGATCTTGAAGATAGGTCGAATTAACCTTTAGATCTTTCAAAAGAAATGGACGAAGGTGATTATGATATTGAAGAAAATGAAGATGAAGACAATGAGGATGATTTGAGCTTGGATGCGGATTTAAATCTTTCTGTTGATGATCTTTATTGATTATTGTAGTATTGCATTTGGAATATTGATGTTTTACTTTTTGTAAGTTGTAACTTTTATTATGCATGGACATGGTTGGATATGAATTATGATTATTATTAATTTTTAGGTGTGATTGATAATATTTTTTTTTTGAAATTTGTGTATTTCTTATAAGTTTGAACAGGTTTATAATTTATAAATTTAACATATATTACATATAATATATTTATTATATTATTTTTCATAATTTGTAAACTCTTACGAGTTTACGATCCGAGTTTACGATCCGATTTTGTGGACCCTCTACCAATTTTACGTAAAAACTCAAGTTTAACAACCTTGCCCTAATCTCTTCTATGCATAATGTTCCAATAATCACTTACCATATTGTGGTATCTTCCAATCTACTCCTCTGTAATCCGTTGCCATTGCATTTGAGAGCAATATGTTGAACTTCAGCATCGATTTTCTTCTAAGCGAAAGGATTTGAGTTTTTTTACACTGGCTATTGCTTCCTTGTTGTCGGAATGAAAAATTTCACTTTATCGTCAGAAGAAAAGCAACTCGACAGTCACGCTTGGCACGAAAAAGGAGGAGTTTCTATTCTTCCAAAAAAGCCCTCAACAAATAGCACGCTTAGGACACATGTTGGCAAATTCGACGGAAAGTTTGACAGAAGTCGACAAAAGGACCAAACTAAATTAAATGTAAGAAAGTGACTGACTGATTGGTTTGTTTTTAAATGTTAGGGTCTAAAAAGTTTTTTTTCAAATATGTGAGGGACTATTTTGTAGATTATCTCATTAAAATATGCAGCCCAATTGGAATTATAATCAAGTCCAAAGCCAATTAAAAATCAGGTTTTTTAAGAAGAGGCCTAGAAAAATCTGCATCTCAGAAACGGCCCAAGATACACCATAGAAAATAGCCCCAAAAAAATATTGTGCATTCAAAACATTGGGCCTAAAATACAAACTCATATATGCCCCAAAAATTATTATTACTTCTATTTTTTTAACCCAACTTAAATTTTTATTCTACTTTTAACTAGAAAAAAAAAACATAGTTATTTTTAATTATATCCCAACAAATATTTATTGACTCCAATTGAAAATAATACAAAAGTTACACAACATTTTATATAAATATGATTAATTATATGTGCTTATATAAATCCTTTACAAGTATAATTTATATTATTATTATTCATAAAATTAGTGTATAATAAATACTAAATAGTCATATTTACAATTTTTTCCCCAAAAGAAACGATGTGTATTAACTTTTAATGAAAAAGTTAAATAGTACATAGAAGGTCCATTTAAGGACTTACCCTAACACATCTAACTTAAACCTAGTAGGTGTTAGTTGAGGCATCCCACCCCTATAAAATGGGATGGCACCTCTTAGCTAACCTAGTTAAGAGAAACAAAATTCTTAAATTGTCGGCCTCTACTTGCAAGCTACCGTCTTAGCTTCACGCTGTGTGGCATTGTATTTGACTCTCCTCCCAAGCTAGAACACCAAAACCCTACAGTAGGGAGGCCTCGCCAATAGCATCCTGAAATATTTACAATTCACTTATATAGTTATATTTACCTACTAATTAAACTTAAAATAATAATTGCTTTGTATTACTACCTCCATCCTAAAAATAGAGTTTAGTTTTAAAAAAAAAAATTTGTCCAAAAAAAGGAGTTCTACTTTGGTATAAAATTCTTGTATTACTCTTATTAATAATGATAATGTATAACCCATATTAAAAATTAAAGATAAAAATGTAAAATCATACATTTAATTATACATTAAGTGTGTTGTACCTTATAATTGAAAAACAATTATACCAAATCAAAAGTAAATTCTTTTTTTAGGATAGAGGGAGTAATATACAAGTGCACTAATGATAAATTGTGAATACTAAACTAATAGTGGCTCTTATAATTGTAGGAGCAAGACTTTTACTAACATAGTAACATTATTTAAATTATATTATAAAAACATCTAATGTGTAGATTTATTAACAATAGTATATAAACTATAAACTTATTGTTATTGTTTTATAGTAATTGCGCAATGTATAAATATAATTTGTAAAGCAAATGCACAGCAATAACAAATTAAGAAGATAGCCTTAATTATTAACTTATTTGCAGTAGCAATAGCAATAGTAATATTCCATTATTTATAAGACGATATCGTATAACTTTGCAATTTGTGAAACATATTAATGATATTGATAACTTATAAACTTTTATTTTAAACTATTGCTAACATTGAATTATATGATATTATAATATTACACGAGAAATGAATTATATGATCAACTAAATTGACGCTAAAATCTTGTAAAACAATAAAAGTAATCTTATAGTTATATATGCTAAAACTATAGTCTATACCATATAATATTATAATTTGTGAAATATGTTAATATAATTCATAACTTATAAATCTTACTTTCTTGGTAATTATCAACATTATTTATATGATATTAGAATATTGCAAAACATATTATCAATTATAAATTTATAATATTGAAATTTGTGAAATATGTTAACGTTACTTATAATTTATAAATTTTAGATTATTAATTACTATTAACAATAGTTATATGATATAAATACATGACAAAAATATTATATAATCAATTATGATGTTGAAGTTTGTAGAAAAAAATAAAAGTAATGCTGTATTTTTAAAATATATAATATATTAAAACATAATTCATAACAACATCTGGTATATGCGAGTACGGATACTAAAGTCCGCAGCCAGCAATGGACTATCTTCAATAGGCCAAAAGCAAATGGGGGAAAAAATGGTTTATGGGTGGGGATTTCAATGATCTAGTTGATAATTCAGAGAAGAGAGGTGGTCAACCCCGTTCGGAGGCCAGTTTTCAATATTTTAGGGACTTTATCAAAGTCATGGGTATGGTAGATCTAGGTTTTAATGGGAGACCTTTCACTTGGGCCAATAATAGGGAGCAGGAGGGTTTTGTTGAAGAAAGACTTGACCGTTTCTTCGGTTCAGCTGAATGAATAATCCATCACCCTATGGTGGCAGTCAAACATCTGGAAAAATAGTCGTCCGACCACTCTCTACTGTTACTAGTCACTTGTCCGGACAAGCCCCGGCAGAAACATAGGTTTATTTTTGACAAACGATGGATAAAGCAAGAGGGAACGTCTGCAGTAATAGAGCAAGCTTGGAAAAGGACACAACAGGGCAATCCAATGTTCCAACTTACTTGCAAAATCAAACAGTGTAGAGTTGATTTGCTGAAGTCGGCCACTGCTGCGTATTCTAATGCAGCACAAAGGATAAAGGAGATCAAAGTGCAAATGGAAAAGCTCAGCCAAGCAGGGGGTAACAGAGACTGGAATCTTTGGAAAACATTGAGAGAGGATTTACACAAAGCTTACAGTGAGGAGAAAAAGTATTGGCACCAAAAAGCACGCTTTCAATGGCTAAAAGAAGGAGATAAGAACACAAAGTATTTTCATGCTTCTACAGTGCAAAGAAGAAGAGTGAATGCAATTTCTAGGCTGGTGAAGGACAATGGACGTATTTGTACCAATCCAGAGGAAATCAAACAGGAAGTTTTTGACTTTTACTCTTCACTTTTTACTACTTCCTCTCCAACAACTGACCCATCTTTTTTGCTAGGTATCCCAACCACGATTACAAGAGTAATGAACCAAAGACTAACCAGGCCAGTTGAGGATGCTGAGATCCAGCACGCCTTATTTGGTATGCACCCTAATAAAACACCCGGACCGAATGGTAAGGAGTGATCAGTCTCAATCAATCTGATATGCTAAAACTAGCATTATCAAATTACAACTTTGAATTGCCCATTATATCTCAACAAATTTGTCTCAAAAGTTGTACCTTAGGCTTTATGCTTTTATAATCATCATGGAACATTGGATGAGGTAAGAAAAATCAGAAATAGTCCAGCAACTCGACTCTTTTGAGCTAAGTTGAGATATGCATGAGCATAACTTCTTTAACTATAATGAGCAAAAGCAACGTTACTTAAATTGTTGCAATCATGCATGTTTTTCAGTCTTACGGAAGTTCAAAAGTCGCTCGTAAAGTGTTGTCTTTGAAATGGATAATCCAACACAAGTACTTTCTGGAGAGAAAAATGGGCTCGCAATCTCGTTATTCGGTTTCTCAATGGCTTTATTTCCTCAGCTTAACGTGAGTATTTTCACTCTTTCAAAAACCAAAAATAATATAATTCGAATTTTAGATACTACTTTTGAATGATTGGGTTTGTGTTTTTGTTTGGATTCCCGGCCTCTTTGGGTGTTGGTTTGTTGAATTGGGAGCACACACACAAACTGCTTGACAAAAGGTCCCAAAGAAAAATTTGGGACTTCTGTGGTCTGAATCGTGGTTGATCCCCTAAGGGTTGGACACACTCCATCTCTGGAAATTATGTCATATGCGGCGGCTCTAAAGAATGTGGGAATGGTGATCCAACCACAAAAACCTACCTCATCTATTTTGGCATATGAATTGAATTGGCCTAGATGGAGAATGTTTTTTGGTTTTTTTTTTTCTAAATTTTTCTTGGTTGAAGCATAATACGACTAATTTTAGGGGTTTTTTTCTAATTTTTTATGCACTTTTCTGGACTAAAGTACAATGCCACTTGTTTTTGGGTTTTTGCTGGATTGAATTGGACTGACTTGAATTGTTTTTGGGATCTTTCGTTGTTCTAGACTGAAATGAATTGGCTTAGATGAGGATTGATTTTTGGTTTTTTCTGTTTTTCCTAATTTTTCTTTGACTTTTCTGGACTATTTTTTTGTTTTTTTGGACTAAATTGGGTGAATTGAATTGTTTGTGGACTGTTTTGATGGATCAAATGAATTGGCGTAGATGAAGACTGAATTTTTGGTTTTTTTGGTTTTTTTGAACTATTTACGGACTATTTTTTCTTTTTTTCTAGACCGAATTGGGTGAATTGAATTGTTTCGACTTTTGATGGTGAAATAATACAAATATGAAAAGTAGGTGAAGATTTTAATTTAAAATATTGGTTGCATTGCTTAGTTTAACTTCTATCATGCCGTGGTTCTTTAATGTTAATTGTTTCTTTCTTATTGCCTTTCAGTTTAGATGTGAATGCTGCCTCATGTTGGAGGTCATGCATATATTGATATCTGCCATCATTTGCCTTGTTTCAATAATTAATTGAAGTTCTATATCTTTCTATCTTCTTTAACAGGAAGTCTGGAATGGTGATTAAGAAAAAGGGAATGAAAGAACACCGCTTGTGGCAGAAAAGAGATTCTTCTAGGTCTGGACAAAAAGAACTAAATCTTGTTCGCAACGTATGTTTTTTTTTCTTTATTTGTAGTCAATGTGCTATTGTCACATGTATGTCTTGTTTTCTCCTAAAGAGTCCATTCTCTAGTTTTGACAACTAAAGGATGAATGCTTTTGATGGTATTTTAATTAGATAATTTCCTCACATATATAGTGGCTTTATTGGATTACTTGGCTTTCTCATAACATTGTGTTGTTTAAGGAAAGTCTTTCACTTTGGAGATTTCTGGACTTCCAAATGAAAAAGAGGCTATATATGGTGCTTTAGATAAATGGATCGCTTGGGGGACTGAATTTCCATCAATTGCTGCAGCTAAAGTTCTAAGAATTTTGAGGAAAATGAGACAGTGGTTGTATGTGGTGCCTTAGATAAATGGATAGCTTGGAAACTTTAGTTGTGTACTTTTGTAAGATATAAAATGTTGTTTTTGTTTTGGTGCATTAACTTTGGATGCTTGTGCCTTTCTTTTTGTACATCATTAGGTTGATATTATCCTAATTCTTTTGTCATTTAAATGATATAACGGTCATATTTTGTAGAGATATATTAGTTTTATCTATTGTTCAATACTTTGTGTACAATTAATTCCAAATAATAAATTTAATGGCAAATTGGTGAGAAAATAATGTGGTCACTAATGGTTGTCTATATGATAATACGTGACAACAATATTTCGTCACTAATTATTGTTATTTGTTCACAATTTACTGAAGACTTTAAGTGGTCACGAATGGTGTTGACTTTCTTATATTTCTTGACCACTATATGTGGTAACCAAAAGTGGTCACAATTGGTGTTAACCTTTTTATATTTCTTGACCACTATATGTGGTAACCAAAGGTGGTCACAATTGGTGTTGACTTCTTATATTTCTTGACCACCATATGTGGTAACCAAAAGTGGTCACCAATCACTACTTTTTTGTGACCATCTTGTATTATCAGTAATCAAAAAAATTATGTTTTGGTGACCACTTTATGTCGTCACTAAGAGCGTGACTACTTTTTTTTGTCACTAGCTGTACCAATTAGTGACCACCATGTCACCAACGTGTTTTACTAACTAAGCTTTGCAAACCACCATGTGACTATAGGATTTTGGTCACTAAATCTCATTTGTGACGACTATTATATATTTAATGACCACTTTTGACTTGTCATTAAAGGCCATTTTTTTTGGTAGTGAGAGATAGATTAATATTAAGATATATTAGTTATAATAAAATCAAAAACCTTAGAGCTTTAGCCATCTGATCTAGACTTAATTCACTAATTTATTTAGCTTTGATTAAATTTAGTTTTAATTTAGTTTATTCATAAAATATCTTTACAATCATTCAAATAAAGTTAGAATTAAGCAAATTTTGGTGTTTAGTAAACAGTTAGTCATCGTGAGAATGATACTTTATTCACTATTTATTATTTGTTAACGATATCGTATACTTGCGTGTGTAAAATCCGCAACATCTACAACATGCTAAAAATGAAGAATCACCCATCAAAGATATAGTTATGAAAACGACTAAGGGTAGATTAAGAGCAACATCTATTTCCCGTGTAGCTCGCAAATTTACTTGTAGAAGACTAACAGTAGGCAGGATACCAAACTACATATGACATGATATATATGAAATTCTTATAAGCTTAAGATAAGCCCTTCTCCAAAATCTTCATGCAAAATATGTAACTCATATATGCAAGTTAATAACTATAAGTAGTGGAACAATTACTGGGTACAAGTTCCCTACCCCAAACTCAACTTTCATTTTAAAATCAATCACGGTCAATTGCTTTCTTATATAAGCTTTGCCGTGATTGGTGTTTTTGTTTTTTTTTTCCTAACTGCTTTTCCCCATAAAAATTAAAAGCTTTATTCCCAAAACAAGAAAAACAAATATATGGGGATGACCAAATTTTAATTTTACCCATAAATAAAAATTTTGATTTTTACACGTTAATCACAATAATTCAACAATATTCTCACAAAATAAAAAAACAATTAACAAATAATTATATTGTAATAATGAAAATGTTGGGTATTTAATATAACCCAAGTGTATGTTCTAATATAAGCCCAATAGGTAATGCACCTTTGTAGTGGGCCTATATGGGCAAGAGCCCATTAATTGGTTTTAACCCTAGTGTATCCATATTTATATGCTAACTGGAGGCAGCATGCTAGGTATTCCAAATTAAATACCTAGGGTGTAATGCTTCAAGCAATCGCATATACTATTGCTTGACTTTAAACCCTAACAATCTTGAAGCATTAGGTATCAAATATTTGGGGGAAAAAAAATTTCGTGAACAGTACGTGAATAATGCCGCAGGGGTATTTTAGTCCGATTGAAAGTTGACTTTTTACTCCGGTGACGGATCGAGGCAAAGGAGGAGTCCATCTCGTGTATCTCGACGAGAGGAATCCATTGGTGGTGTCGGTTTTTTGATTTGGTGACCGGAAGACAGAGAAATCATCATTTAAAGTCGCGGTGGCCGAAACTTCCAACGCAATTTTCGGCGGCTGTGGTGGTCGGCGTCACACGGTGCTGGTTGGGATTTGTTCCTTGTGATCGTGCGCTTCGTTTCGGTCGTAACAGAGCTCCGATCGGTGACCGGAGGCGGCAAAGACGAAGTGGCCGTCGTGTAGCTCCGTCGTGAAGCTTGGCGGGTTGAAGAAGAAATCTTTGCAAATTGATTTTGACCCGTTTGACCGACCCGCTGGACTCTTTGACCCGTTTGATAGACCCGCTAGGCTCTTTGACCCGTTTGACCTACCCAGCTGGACTCTTTGACTTTGACTCACCTGGTTTGATTGTTGACTTTGACCAATGTTGACTTTGACCATTGACTTTTCAGAATTTTGTCTGCTTCTGAAATCAGGTGCACTCATTCTATTTTTCCATTCTTACTTATTAAAAATGGAAAAACGCATGCCAATTGAGATGGTCAAACTTCATACTTTTAGTGGGTCTGAATTTAATTCATGGAAGCGAAAGACTCAGTTTGGTTTAAAATATGAAAATATTTTTTATACTGTTTTGAGTACATTTACTACTGAGGAAGTTGATGAGTCTCAATGGAATAAGGATGATGACTTCTGCAAGGACTATTTATTGAACTGTCTTTCAGATCGTCTTGCAGAAGTTTATAGCAAGTTTAAGACTGCTAAAGAAATCTGGGACAATTTAGATGCTCAATTTAAGAAGGAAGAGGAATTGTCAAAAACACATCTTGTTGACAAATTCATGGATTTCAAATTCAAGGAAGATATGGAAATCAGTCCTCAAGTAACTGATCTCGAAAATTTGAGATCTAAATTAACCAGTGAAAACATCATCGTTTGTGATCCTTTTCTGGTTGGTGCCATTATTTATAAATTACCATCTGCGTGGCATTCTTTCAAAACTAAGATGTACCGGAAGAAAGTGCAGGTGGGACTGGATGATCTTAAACGATTCATTAGAATCGAGGATGAGAATCGAGTTAGGAATAACTTGGAGATGGTTAGACAGCAACAATCAGCTGCTAACGCGGTCACAAATCCCAAGAAATTTCTTAAGAAATCCAAGTCACACAAAAGTGAGTCTCAACAATTGGAGGCCAAAAAGCCTATCTTTAAGAAAAAGAAGGGCAAGTGTCACAATTGTGGGAAGTGGGGCCACTTTGCAGCAAATTGTAGGCAACCTAAAAAGGACAAATCTGACACACCAAAGAAGGAAGCAAATATGCTAGTACAGAAGACTGAGCCTCAAAAATTTGTTGCTATGGTGGGCAATAATGGAAAGGCCAGTACTTCTTCAGAATGGTGGTTAGATTCTGGGGCAACGTGCCATGTCTGCAAAAATGAAAAGTTACTTGATGATGTTGCTGAGGCCAACGAAACTATTGTTGTGGCTAGTGGGGCAGCGGAGACGGTGACTCACACTGGTACTGCAAATATGAGCCTTTCTTCAGGTAAACTTCTAACTTTAAAAGATGTTAAAGTAGTTCCTGCTATTCAAAAGAATTTAATTTCTATTAGTCGTTTAGACAATGCTAGCATGAGCATATTTATTTCTGGTGGTAGAGTAACTTTATCTGTTAACTCTCATTATTTTGGTTGTGGATTTTTGATTGGTGGTATGTATAGATTGAGTTCTGTAAATGAAACGGTCAGCCAAGTTAGTTCAAATTTAATTGATCCTACAACATTGCATAATCGGTTAGGACATGTGAACTACAAGAAAATGGCTAGACTAGCTAAAACTCATAATATACCTCTAGATACTTCGATCAGATTTAACAGATGTGAAGCATGTGCTCAAACGAAAATTATTAGAAAACCATTTCGTATGGTCTCTAGGAGTACACAACTTCTTGAATTAATACATTCTGACCTCTGTGACTTTAAAAGTTTCACAACTAGAGGTGGTCGGAAGTATTTGGTAACTTTTATAGACGATTTTTCTAGATATTGTCATATTTATCTGTTAAAATCAAAAGATGAAGTATTTGATAAATTTACGATTTTCAAGAATCGTGTTGAAAACCAGTTGAACTTGAAAATTAAAAGGTTTAGGAGTGATAGAGGAGGAGAATATACATTGGCAGGGTTCAAGGAATTTTGTGCTTCAGAGGGCATAATACTTGAAACTACTACTCCTTACTCACCTCAATCCAATGGCATAGCTGAACGTAAGAACAGGACGTTAACAGAAATGTTAAACTCTATGTTATTGACAGCTGTCATGCCTTCTTATTATTGGGGAGAAGCAGTTTTGACTGCTAATCACATCTTAAATTGGTTGCCGCACTCTAAGTTGTCTTCAACTCCTTATGAGATATGGCATAAACATCCTTGTAAATATGATACTCTTAAGACTTGGGGCTGTATTGCTTATGTGAGGATACCAGACCCTAAGAGACCTAAGGTGGGGCCTAGGACAAACACTTGTGTGTACCTAGGTAGTGCAGAGGATAGTGCAGCTGATCGGTTCTTGGATCTATCAACCAATGTGGTTATAGAATCTAGAGATGCAGTTTTCTTTGAAGATAAATTTCTTCGAGATCAAGGGTTGACAGTACCCTGCACTATAGAAATAATTTCAGAATCACTTAAAGAAACTGAATCAAATTCCTCTGACACTCGGATAATTTCTGAATTTGCACCTTTAAGGGTTTCTACAAGAGAACGAGTTCCCAAAATGTTTGTTGAGGATTTTGTCACTTACCATTTAGAGGATGATCCATCCACTTATAAAGAAGCGATGAGATCTAGGAACTCCTTATTGTGGGCAGAAGCCATTGATGATGAAATGAGCTCTCTGTTAAGAAATCAAACTTGGCAACTAGTCGATTTGCCAAAAGGGGCTAAGACTATAGGTTGCAGGTGGATTTTGAAGAAGAAACTTAATCATGACGGATCTATAGCTCGATATAAAGCACGTTTAGTGGCTAAGGGCTATACTCAAGTAAGTGGGGTAGATTATTTTGATGTTTACTCCCCGGTCTGTCACTTGACTACGATAAGAATTCTTTTTGCTTTGGCATCTATTGAACACTATGTTGTGCATCAAATGGATGTAAAGACAGCTTTCCTAAATGGAGATCTGACTGAGGAGATCTACATGAACCAACCTGAAGAGTTTGTCATGAAAGGTTTTGAGACCAAAGTTTGTAAGTTAAACAAATTTTTGTAAGGTCTAAAACAAGCACCTAAATTGTGGCATAAAAAATTCGACAAGGTAGTAATGAGTTTAGGATTTCGATCCAGTTACTCAGATAAATGCCTTTACTACCGTTCTGTGTTGAATCAGGTTGCGATTATTTGCTTATATGTAGACGACATGCTGATACTTGGTTCCAATCATTCTGCAGTGAGTGACGTAAAAGCTGAGTTGACAAAAGCATTTAAAATGTCCGATCTTGGTGTAGTAGACATTATTCTTGGTATGAAATTAAGTTTTACAGAGCGAGGTATTACTCTTAGCCAAACTCACTACATTGAAAAACTACTTTCTACCTGGGGATACAGTGAATGTAAAGTGGCTGAGACACCGTATGATCCTAATAAACGGCTGAGCCCCAACGAGGGAGCTAGCGTGAATCAGTTAGATTATTCTAAATTGATTGGTAGTCTCATGTATGTAATGATATGTACTAGACCAGACATAGCCTTTCCTGTAGGCATGCTGAGTCGTTTCACTAGTAATCCCGGCCCTGAGCATTGGAATGCCCTCACGCGACTTATGCAATGTTTGAAGGGTACCTCCAACTATACTCTATGTTATAATGGCCATCCTCCTATCTTGGAAGGATTTTCTGATGCATCGTGGTGCTCGGAATTAGGAGACAGTAAATCTACTAGTAGTTATATTTTCACACTGGGTGGAGCGGCTGTTGCATGGAAATCCAAGAGACATACTTATATTGCTTTGTCGTCTATGGAATAGGAACTTTCTGCTCTCGCTTCCGCAGGAGGAGAAGCAGAGTGGATAAGAGAACTGATCCTAGATATTTCATTAACACGTTTAAAGATTAATTCTTTAAGTATGTTCTGTGATAATCAGGCTACAGTTTCGGTAGTGAAAAACTCACTCTTTAATGGTAAGAGGAGACATATTAGGCTGAAACATGCCCTACTGAATTATTTCATAGAACACGGTATTATCACTTTGGTCGATGTGAGATCGAAGGATAATATGGCTGATGCTCTCACAAAGGGACTAACCAAAGATTGAATATTCAAAATTGTGGGGGAAATGGGATTAAAGACTATATAGACATGTCTTAACCTACATTTATGTTATTTTAAATTTTCGAATCTCCCTTTGTTGGCTAAGATAAGCACTTGATAATGTTTCGACGATGTTTATGGTTGTCAATATATCATTCCACATTTGATGATATATCATTTTTGGGTGAGTTGTCTCATTCCATATGTGATGAGGTAATTTTACTCATTTTGGATGTTCGGTTTAGAGCGGTTGTATCATTCCATATATGATGATGCTGCTTAACTAAATTTGGACTTGATAGCTATAACATTCCACATAGAAACATGAAATGGTTCTTTTGAAAAGAAACTGTTTAGGTCTTGTTCTTATAAAGAAACTAGACATTGACGCTTATTGGTATGTGACATTGATGCATATTGTTATTGACATTGATGATTATTGTTATTGATATTGATGCTTATTGGCATTGATATATATATTTATTTTCAGTCATTGTGGTATTGTGCTAAGTTCTTTTGGTAGAACTAGACACTTTAGTTTGTTACACAAACAATTGGATTTACATGAAATTCATATTTGGTAACTTGTAGAAAATGACGGAAATGGAGGAGCTGATTCAAACTGGGATCCTGAAGGGGATGATCTACTTGATGGATAATTCCTCTAGAGCTCTGCACTGTGGGGGACTATTATTTTCTTTGAAATTGAATAAATAGTTCACTTACATATGAATTTGCCCATTTAGTTTGAGTTTAGAGTATTTCTAAAACTCTTGTGTTCAAAGTTTAGAGAATTTCTAAAACTTTGATTTGGTTCACTTATGAGTGAGACTTATTGATTGTGTTTGGTTGAGTTTAGATTGTTTCTAAAACTCATAATTGTGTTTAAAGAATTCATATTTTTGAGTTATGAATCTTTTGTGCTATGAATGATTCAATATTTTGTTTTGAACATTACATTATCTATCTATTGGATTGTGCTATATGTAGAACATAGGAGGAGATTGTTGGGTATTTAATATAACCCAAGTGTATGTTCTAATATAAGCCCAATAGGTAATGCACCTTTGTAGTGGGCCTATATGGGCAAGAGCCCATTAATTGGTTTTAACCCTAGTGTATCCCTATTTATATGCTAGCTGGAGGCAGTATGCTAGGTATTCCAAATTAGATACCTAAGGTATAATGCTTCAAGCAATCGCATATACTATTGCTTGATTTTAAACCCTAACAGGAAATTGGATATCCAATTCAAGAACAAAACTTAAAATTTTGTTAATGATAAACCAATGCCAATTTCTTCTTTGGATTTACTACGGCTTATTGGCTCTCTATTGCTTTTAGAAAAATTTCAATAGATATATGATAGGAATTTTCTCCTACTTAAAATTAGTCAATCAAATGCAATATATAATATTGTTTATGTTCGAAAAAGTAACCGATAAGTAAATATACAATCAAATACAACTATGTATTTTTATAGAAAAACTTTAATTAACTAAAACTTGCAGTTATTATTCAATTAACTACATTAATTCAAATTATATTTTAAAATATGTTTTTATATTTTTATATTTTATAATTATTGTATTAAAATATAAAAAAATGTATTTTGAAAATAGGTGCGTTTTAAACCTTTGTTTTCTTTTATTCGTGTGATAGATGGAAGATGATGAGAAACTCTTTAAATGCAGTAGTTGACACTTGACAATTATCAAATCAAATCAACTCAACTACCGTCTCAAGACAACAATTCTGCTTGAGGGTAGTAAGCCTACAAAAAGAGTTTGAGAAAAGAACCATGTTATCGTGTACAACAGTGTTTTTTTTTTTTTTAATTTCCCATAAAAATGACAAGGAAAACTGAAATTAAGCCATTCACTCGCAATCCAAATTGTGAAAAGTGAGAGCATCAAATCAACCAGCAATTGAGAGCAACATTCAACAATTAGGGCATTAAGTGTTGATAGGGAGATCATTTTGCTTTCTTTGGCTAACAATTATACAGTACTATTTTTCATCTAATAAAATTACTATCATTTTAGTAAAAAAAAAAGAAAAAAAAAGTGTTGATAGAGAGCATTATCCGGGGAGTTGATAGTAAAAATGCATAATCTCATATAACATAAATTTATGTTACATCGCTCCTATTTTCTTTCTCACTTTTAGCAATCTTGTGTTGAATATACATGCAATATAAATTCCATATATTCTTGCTCAAAATAATCTTCTATTTTTATTTTTATTTCTCTCAAATTAATTATGTCAGAATTGGTAGTATTAAATTATAGAATATTTTCTTATTATAATTCCTTTTACAGTTTCTACCTGATAATGCTTATTGCAAGTCATTGATCAAAATAATCATAATCAATGCATAATTTTATTATTTTTCAAATTCTTCTATATATTTTTTAACTTGTATATTTAATTTAATCCCAACCACATTAAACACATTTATATTTATTTAAATATTTTACATATGTACATGTTAAATCTTCGCATGCATTCGTCACAAGATCCGACTATGTTGTTTTGGCGATTTTTTTTTATGCATTTTTATCTAATTGTTCTTGATTTTTACTTTTTTGTTTTCAGTTTCCAGCATTTGATTGAAGTAAAGAGTCGTAAGCTGGAGATAAGATAAATATGCGTATCCATCGAAGATTCTGTAGTGCTTATCATAATGCCTAACTGACATCCCGCAAAATGGATCATAGCCGTGCACTGCATGGCCGCCCATTGGTAATTAAATAAACGAATATTGCAAATGTGAGATTTAATTATAATGTTTTTTATTTTGATTTAATTTTTTAAAATAAGGTAAAAAAAATTTGTAAGGATATAAATTTTTTTAAAAAATTATATTTGAATATATTTTCAGAAGAAATTAAATTTCGGTAGTAATCCATCCATTGCCGTCTCTGAACTCTGAACTCTGAACGGTGGAGTAGTTGACATTAAATGCGAAACATCCAAATTCAATGTTGGTCCTCATCGAACCTCCCTTTTGTACTGTGCTACACGAAGTACTCATTTGGTCCCTCCAAATTCCAATAAAGCAGCAGTTCCAGCTTTCGATAAAAGCACTGACGAAGCGTCTTGAAGAAATTCGAATGTGTGTAAAGGCTGGGGTTTTTCAGATTCCACTTTATCTCTTCTTTATCTTTAAATATTTTACTCTAGAAAATGCAAGTTTTCGCCCCATTCCCATACTCATCTTGCCCCATTCCATGAAGCACTTTCACCTGCGTCTTATTCCCATCAACAGAAAGATGAAAAATAAGACGATGACTAAACATCCTAAAAATTCCAACAAATTTCACAAGAAAAAGAGGAACACCAGCAGCGTAGGAAATTCACTGAATCATTCAGTCCCAGCCATGGTTGAGGGAAAAATGCCCACTCCGGTACTAACTTCCTCATCATCGAGCCTAACCAACTTATATTCAGGCTCCACTGCTGTGGCAGAATGCATGGTGCAGCCCGCCAGTAAAATGCCAAAACCCACTTCAGAACGCACCAAAAAGGTAAAAATCGAAGAGGGTCTAAGAAATGAAAAGGATAGCAGGTTTGTTGCAAATCAGATTGCTACTGGATCCCAAGCAGTTCCATCTGCTGGGGGTATAATTCGCAGTATTTTCACGGAGGGTGATGAAATTATCATACTACAAAGTATGATTGAATATGCAAGATCAAAAAATCTCCCTCTTCCTTTGACTAATTTGAAGGAGTTCTACACATTTCTGAAAGGGAAACTCAGTACTGATTTCACGAATTCTCAACTTTACGACAAGATTAGACGTCTGAAGGCTAGGTACTTGAAAAGATTGGAGAAGAAATGTGGAGTCCCTGGTTTTTCAAGTAATCATGATTTTGAAGTGTATACGATCTCTAAGAATATTTGGGTTGATGTGAAGAGGGTTGATGATGATGATGGGGAAGATGACATGGATTGTGAAGGTGACAAAGATGTCTTTTATGCTAAATATCCTCTTTTGATGGAATCATTAGACTGGGAAAATTCATCATCTTTTTCAAAGTTGGACACTGTGAAGGAGAACATGCATATGATTGGAAGTGAAAAGGCCACCGAACTGGAAATGCAATGGATGGAGTTGCAATCCAAGGAGTCTGAAATCCGCTCAAAGAAGATGAGTTTGAAGATGGAACTGATAAGGTTAGTATTGGATGCTACGAAAGGAGGAGAAGAGCCGTCTCCGGCTGCTGCAGGTGCGATGTGATTGAGCTTTTTCTGAATGTGGATGTGGATGCGGATGCTACTGTTAACTCCGTTTTGAAGCAGAAATGATGAGGAAGAGGGTCTGCCTTTGTTTAAAATCATTTTGAAATGTTGGGTTTTAGTAATTGATGTTTATTTGGAGAACAGAAAGTTATTAGATTTACAAAATTTGATATTTCTGCTCCTGGTGGAATGATTTCAGTTACTGTTGATTGAAATTAGCTCTGTGAAAATTATGTTTCTGATGTTGCACTTGGTTGTGATGCTTTTGTCATTGCTCTCATCGTCATTTCTTCTTTTTTTCTTTTTTTTTCCGTTTTGGTTTTCAATCCACAATATTTTGACATAATCCGACATAGAACTAAACTAGTAATTGATAATATTGATTTGATCATCGTATCAAACAGTGGCATGGATTTGTTTTTATATTGACCTTGAAATGTGATCACGAGCGTAATAATACAGTAACGAGATTCAGTGGCTTAGAAGAATGAAAACCTCGAATGCTTTAGGGGAAGAAAGTTTTTTGTATTTTTCTTTGTCTATGAGACTATCCAATTTTAGTACGGATTTTTAAATTAGTTTATTACAGAAGAAATAAAAATTCAATTAATGTAAATAATTTTTACGTCTGTTTGGTTGGAGGTTAATCATTACTTGGCGATTGGATAATGAGAATACAAAAGTATATTGATTGTGGAAACCTCACGGTAATGTTGATTGTGTAAAGATTAGTGAACAAAGAATTGTTTTGATTACTAATGGAATCAACTTTTGCTAACCTAATTCTATTTTACCATCAGCCAATTTCGTCAATGTTTTTTAGTAGTATTTTTGTAGCAATGAATAAATGTCTTACTTGCATAACTTAAATGCCTAGTATTTTGGAAAAAGTAATTCAATTGATAAGATTTGGTATAAGATTACACAGTACATGACTGTTATGGTGATGGTAATATAAATATATAATGAGGAGCAATTCAAATTTTAATTATAAATTCTTATACACAATTCTTTTCTTTTTTTTTTTGATAGGGAGTGGGGTGTTCAATATTAAAAAATTTTCTTTTTCGTTCAAAGAATTAGCACATCCCCACCAAAATCACCAACACTGCTACTCACTGCTATTAATAACTAACCCATAATGCTCCTTTCCGTGTCCAATTTTTTTTAAAAAAATTATAAAATATAATACACTATTAAATAAATAATTTTTTATTTTTTAATTAAATTATATATTATCATTGTTAATAAAAGTAATACAAAATATTTTTTTAAAAAGTAAACTCTCTTTTTTAAACTAAAAACATTAAAACTGAACTTTTTATTTTTTTTGGAGATGGAGGAAGTATTAATAATCAAGTCACCTATTTTTTTTTGGAAAAGATCAGAGTTTTTAATTATATTTTTGGTATTGATTTCTGAACCAAAAATTAATTTTGCTATGGCCTTAAGCAAGACAAAAATTAATATTTTTTTGTGGGATCTAAATAAACAATTAGCAAAATCAGAACGAGATGAATGGTGTGATAAGAGCAAAATTTATATAATTATATAGCATCTCAATAATGATACTTTCAATAAATATACTTATATACACGAAAGTATCATTGTGTTGGCAAACCTCGTGTGGGGCAGATTTTCCACTGAAATATTGTGGGAGTTTGTCCAGGGTTTGGTCTGTTGGCTCTCTTCCTCAAGCCTCTGCCAATTCGGACACATCCCTTGATTTACATCCCGCTTGGCTAAGGGGTCTCTGGTACAAGTGGAGAAGTTTCGCCTTCGCAAGGAAGACTTTCTCCAAATCAAAGTATCATTGTGTTGGTGTATATGAATATACACAGTCTGTCTGTCTTTTCAAATTTCAAAATAAGCTTAATAGAGGATGGAAAATAAATTAGATAAAATAAAAAGGCAGTCCAATTTCTCAATTCTATGCAGTAGCAATTGTGTATCTGAATCGCCAAACCGAAGGTTTAGAAATTCTCCTCTGAGCGGGTTGTAGTGTTGCCCTCATTTTGCCTTTCCATCCAAATCTTAATAGATGTGGAAAATCTCTCACCGGCTGAAGCCCAAATGTCTTTTTATTCGGCTTCTTCCTCTGTTCATCAAGTCTCCCCGCCTAATTAAAGGCGGCAAAACTCTCAAAACAAGAGGAGAAGGCCTGACGACCAAGAGGCTTCTTCTTCCAAGAAGCCTAATTGGGTGAGAATTTTCAACAAGGATGATGATCTCCTCATTCTCAACGGGCTTGTCGATTTTTACAATTCCAACCAAGGGCCGGACTCTTTGGATGAGATGGAGGAGTTTCACCCTTTTCTGAAACAAAGACTTGATGGTAATTTTACAATAACCCAAATCAAAGACAGGGTTCACAAGCTGAGGGAGAGTTACTTGGAGAAAAAGAAGAATGAGAGGGATTTAGGTGGAGATGGGGATGATGATGGGATTGTTCTTGAAAGCCCTCACGAGGCTCAGGTATTTGACTTGTCAAAAAGGGTTTGGGATGTTGGCTAAAATGAGGATGGAAAGGGTGATGACACTGACGATGGAGATGAAGAAGGGAAGTTTGTGTTTTCGAATGAAGCTTTGAAAATTCTTGAAATTTTGGGAATGCCCTGAGTTCTGGATGAGAGTATGATGATGATGAAAAAGGAAGATGCTAACGAACTCAATCGTTGTTGGAAGGAGTTGCGTATTGAAGAGGTAAGAGTTTATATTGAGAAGTTAGAGCTGTTCAAGGAGATGACTTTGAAGATTTTGGATGCAATGAAGAAGGACTGTGTTGAGTTCATGGATACTATGGTCGGGTTGTCGAAATCTCCAAAATTAATTCAAATATTCAGACTAGCTACAATTAATTTGTAGTAGTAGTGGACCAGTTCGAATCCCACAGGGAGCTATGTATGAAGGGTTTATTAGCAATTGAGATGAAAAGAAAAACTAAACGAAGAATTTTTAGTACCAACTCTAATATTAGTTAATAATATATATATATATATATATATATATATATATAAAAGAAATTAACTGGAAATAATTAAAAGGATTACTTTAATCTTACCAGGCTCCGATCCAATGAAGTGTGTTGTGTCGAATATATCTAGATCATAGGATTCTTAAAACACTTTTTTATTCAAGCATTTAACCAAAAATTTTGTAGGATAGCCATGACAAAATTTTGATTTTTCCTATTCTATTTGTTTGAACCTAACATTCACAACAAACCTTACTAACAAATGACTGGGGGCGATAGCGTTCCATATCATTTGATAGCAGCACTAAGAACCTTGAAAACAATTAAAACAAAAACCAACAATTGAGATAGCTGCAATTGAAAATCTTTGTATCATTAATTCTCTTTAAATCATAAATGCATGATTACTGTCACTTTACACACGCAAAAAGATTTAAGCGCTACTTGTACTAATTGTTCCAGACAATTACGGATCAAGAACAAATACATAGCTATAGGAAGAAAAATGAAAATAAGTTGTCAATTTATTTATCATTCAAAATCCATAAAAACATAATGCAAGAAATAATGATTACTTAAATGCAAAAGATTATGAAACTATGAACAAAACCTCACTAAATATATTGGTATTAACACCCCTTGGAATGGAAAAAAAGTAATTTAGCCACTCATGGTAGCAAAACTATTCTAACTTTATTCTAAAATGAAAGAAAAGTACAAGAGAAGGAAAAATTTTTGCAGAAAATTGAAGGAAAAACTTATGTCTTCCAAGTTCACTAACCCTCCTATTTATAGTTTTCTTCCCTAACAACCTCCCTAAAGACTTCCTAAAATCTCTTCAACAAATCCTAAGTCTTTAAACCTTTAATTCCTAACTACTTATCCAGCCAACCATCCTATCCTATCTAATCCTAACAAATGCCTTCCAATCCATTCTAACTTGAATTACAAAAATTGAAATCAAAAGACAAATTTAAAATTTGAAATTTCAACTCATTAGCTCTTTATCTCAGCTCAAGACGTGGTCACATGCATTTTCTTGAATCTCACCTCCAAGACTTCATCCTTCAAGGCGTGGGCAAGCTTTGTCCAAAATAGTCTTCTGTTTTGGCTCCAAAAGTCCTTCTCCAAAAATCATCTAAATCTTCATTAAATTCTATCTTGTCGCCTTAGTCCATTAACTTCACTCCCTGGTACAAAAATACTTTAGATTAGCCATTTTCATACCAATAAAACCATTCACACCATATGTTTATTCCTATTAAATGGTAACAAATTAAATCCTATCAATTCCATATTGGAAAATTAAGAGAAACTAGAGCACCTAATAAGTGGCAAGGACCCAGAACCCACTAGTTTAAACTTTTGGGCTCAGGTGTGCTCCTACTGCTTATTGGGCCACTTTAGTTGGGCTCCCCTTTATAAAAACCTCCCCAACAAGTGAAAACAACAAACCTTCCCCTTCATCATATCAAATAGAACAACCATAGATAATAACACACAAATAGAAGTATGTTTCACAACAGGAGAAAAAAGTTCATTAAAGTCAATACCTTCTCTCTGTGTAAAACCCTTAGCAACTAATCGTGCTTTGAACCTTGTATCTTCAACTCCTGGGATTCTCTCTTTTTTCTTGAAAACCCACTTGCACCCAATAATTTTCTGTCCTTTAGGCAGTATAAGTAACTCCCAAGTCTTGTTCTTATGAAGAGATTCAATCTCTTCATTCATAGCAACGAGTTCGCCAAGTCTACTATCTCGTTCATATACTAAGCCAATATCTGCAATTCCTTTGAGATACCTTAAGATCCATTTCATAGCTTCCCAGTGAGTTTTTCCAGAACAATGCATAAATCTACTCACAACACTTATTGCATATGACAGATCTGGTCTAGTGTATATTATGGCCTATATGAGACTGCCAACTGCACAAGCGTATGGAACATAAGACATACACTTCATCTCCTCCTCAGTACTAGGTGACATACTTGTTGAAAGTTTGAAGTGTCCAACATTTGGTGTTTTTCATAATTCAATTAGGATTTGGAACCTTTATATAATCCTACTGTGTTTTGTAACACTAATCTAAATGAGATTAGGATTGAATCTCTATCAGATTAGGATTGGGTCTCTATTTGGTGTCTATAAATATAGATGAAGTAGAGGTCTTTTCTCAGAGAAATTGTGAGAGATTTCAAAGAAAACTTTAAGAGCTTTTGTGAGAGCTAGGGTGTTTCTAAGGGTTTGGAAAATCCTTGTAATATTCGCGTTTGTTATTAATATCATCATCATCTTTGTCATGGATGTAGGCTTTAAATTTTGGGTTCAGAGTGGATTCTTGATCCAGGCTGCACTTTCCACATAAGTTCACGTAGGGACTGGTTTACTACTTATCAATCTGTTGATGGTGGTAAAGTTCTCATGGGCAATAATTTTGCTTGTGAAGTTGTTGGAATAGGTACAGTAAGAATTAAGATGCATGATGGTATGGTGAGGACTTTGACAAATGTCAGACATGTACTTGACTTGAAGAAAAATTTGATTTTTTTAAGAGCACTTAACGAAATTGGCTGTCACTACAAGGGTGGAGGTGGAGTTCTTAGTATCTTTAGAGGTGCACAAATGGTCATGAAAGGAATTAGACAATTGTGTTTGCGAAGTTGTAGTGATTATGTGGATTCGGATTATGCAGGAGGCTTGGACAAAAAAAGATCTCTAACAGTTATATTTTCACACTTTGTGGTTATACTATCAGCTGGAAGGCTACGTTACAATCAATTGTTGCTTTGTCTACAACTGAGACAGAGTACATGGCTTTGGCAGAAGTTGTGAAAGAAGCTATTTGGTTGAATGGTTTGGTTGGCGAATTGAGTATGGAGTTAAAGCAAAACACTATCTATTGTGATAGTCAAAGTGCCATAAACTTGACGAAGAACCAAATGTACCATGAGAGGACCAAGCACATTGATGTTAGACATCATTTTGTTCGAGAAATTTTGTCTCAAGGGTTAATCTCTGTAAAGAAGATTGTGACCACAGATAATCTGGTAGATATGATGACTAAATTACGTCGACAAAGTTCAAGCATTGCTCAGATTTGGTCAATCTGTGCAGTTTGAGATAGGAATGCTTCAGATGTGCGAAGACGTCATGATGGGAAACAAGTCAAGGTGGAGATTTGTTGGATTATGCCTTGTTTCCAAATTGGAATGGGATTAGATAATTTTATCTAATATTCTAATTTGGTGTTTTTCATAATTCAATTAGGATTTGGAACCTTTATATAATCCTACTGTGTTTTGTAACACTAATCTAAATGAGATTAGGATTGAATCTCGGGATTGGGTCTCTATTTGGGGTCTATAAATATAGATGTAGTAGAGGTCTTTTCATAGAAAAATTAAAAGAGATTTCAAAGAAAGCTTTAAGAGCTTTTGTGAGAGGTGGGATGTTTCTAAGGGTTTGGGAAATCCTCGTAATCTCCGCGTTTGTTATTAATACCATCATCATCTTTGTAGTGGACGTAGGCTTTAATTGTCGAGCTGAACTACGTTAACTTGTGTGTCTCGATTTATTTTTTGTTCTTACTTTTCTATTTTTGAACAATCTTGGGAATAATTACAACAAAGTGGTATCAGAGCCGAAATGTTGGCCTACTCGGGGAAGCAAGTGGTTCCTCTTCTGGTTGGACCGGGGCTTAGTGGGTAACTTGTGGATAAGTAGGTTTGATACCAGTTTACTATTTGCACGGGCACTAAATGGGTACATGTTGAAGAGATGGGCTTGCTAGAGTGGGGATTGGGCTTGTGGGGGAGTGAACTTTAATGTGGTAGTGTATTCATGAAGGGGGAGGTTTGTTGAGTTCATGGATACTATCTCACATTGGAAAATTAAGAGAAACTAGAGCACCTAATAAGTGACAAGGACCCAAAACCCACTAGTATAAGCTTTGGACTCAGGTGGACTCTTACTGCTGTTAAAGGCAATTTAGTTTTGAATTATGGTAGAATTTGGGACTTGACCATTCTTAGTGTCTGATCAGTGTTTTTGGCGGGATTTCTCTGTTTAATCGTTTTGCAAGGTACTGGTAGTATTGTCATTGTGTTCCATGTCACTTTTTTAGGGCTGTGGATGGTCATGGACCATAGACATTAATGGAAGATTCTTATGATCTTTTACAAACAGTCAGTAGGTTTGCGTTTTAGGCAATTTGAAGCTATCGCTGTAAACACATACGATGTGTTGTTTACCTCGAGCAATCCGAATTAGGAAATTTGTTTTTAATTGCTTGCAATTTCGCTTCTAGACTTGTCTTTTTCTCAATGAAAAATAGCTACCAACTATCTTGCCGCTATTGGCATGGCACGCGACACTATCCTAAACCCTATGTCCAAAAACTCTAGAGATTGAGTAGTTGTACCACATTAGTAATGCTGCAATGCTACTGAATAACTGAAACCTAGAATGGAGACAAAAGATGATTCAAGAGAAAGGAAAACCTAACATGGAGACAGAAGATGATTCAAGAAAAAGGAAAGACAAGGCGGAGGGAGTGTCTCCTTCTTCGAAAGGAGAGTTTAGTGTTGATCATTCATGATAGTTCCAGTTCACGAGGAAAATGGATGAATGAAGCAGAGAAACAAAGGGAATATCAACGGCGCTGAGTTTTGACATATAAATTACTTATTAAACTCCTACATGGCAAGATTCTCACAAGTATATAAACTCAGTGTCTTGGACAGGTCCTCCATCTGGTTTTCCAACCAAAATACTAATATTGCGGGCTGCAGAAAACTCAGCTACAGAAGATATAAATTTCCTAATGCCTGTGGACTAAGGTTGCCAAAAGAACAAAACAGCACAATCAATCTCTCTCTTCCGTCCTTGTTTTCTTCTCGCCACAAAATTATCCTCCCCACTTACCAGCACAATCAACTCAAAGTTCGTCCGTAGCACAAGCAAGTAAGATAGCGACCCTTTGCCCCTAGTTCCTGCTCAGAAAAACACAAGTAAACCTCACTGAAAGAGACTTCATGGTAAATGAGCTATATCAATCTCCCTGAAAACAAATATACGAGATTCTTTTCAACTAAATAGTAATAGCACAAAGAATAATGATGCCCGGTCATTTTAGGCGTACTATGCTGCCCGTGTAGATGAAAAAATTGCTTCCAGCAAGTTGCAATTGGAAGATTCCACGAGGAACTTACCTGAATGGTTTCTTCTGATAGCTCAGATGAACGCCTAACTACCTGAGCCTCGGCACCTAATTCCAACCTTTGCAGACTCAAGATAACTGCAACTTGATCCTTGGTAGCAGCAGTTGATGTAATTCGATAACCTTTATCCCAGGACTTGTGGATGCCTTCACTTGGATACAGAAAATCAAGCTCTACAACCTGCAAAATCACAAGAACATGGCAACGGTTAACAAATACAAAAATAATTTGTGTTCCCACAAGAAAATCAAAATACTACAGCATTTCTGACCAGGGAATGAAATCCACTACAGTTGTTTGGACCAGAACAAGGATTATATGATGTCCTTTTATGTGCTCGAGAAGGCTTTCAAAACCTATTTTTGTATTTTTTAAAATACTTTTTTTAATTTTAATATATTTTTTACCTCATAATTACTATTTTAAAAAAATATAAAAATTCGTTTTGAAATAATGTCCATATATGCCTTAATGTTGATGTCGGATTCACAGTGGACTCATGTCTAGGTAAAGACATTTCAAATTGGCCACAAATGTTCTAAGCATTCCCTACTGCTCCCACTGATGCTGACTCGCTGAGCAAATTTTAGATATCAAACACATTTCCTAGACAATAATTTAATAGGACCGATTTCACCTTTTGCCATCAATTTCAGCACATTAGACTCGATGATGGGGATCGTTTACTTGGACTTTTCTAGTTTTTAGTATTTTTTTATTCTTTTTGATTTTTAATATATTTTAGAATTTTTATTTGAAGTGTTCTAAACTTAGCAAAATTGTGTTTTAGTATTCTAACCATAGTCGAGTTGTATTTTAAGCCTATATAAGATTATTTAGGACTGCTTTGACAACAATTCATTATTATTATTCAGTTTTTTCGGACTTGATTTTCTCCAAATATTTCTCTACGCTGAACGCTACGTCACACGACCACTTCTTGCTGTTCTTGGAAAAATTAATATAAAAAAAATAATCATCACACATAATTCAATCTTAGTGGTTATATTGCTCGCTCCATTTGTTTTTTTCTTCTCTAGAGAATCACACTTGAATGAAAAACAATGACCTGACCTGGCAAATGAAGTCAGAACCTTCAGACATTACAACAGCCCAGCAATTATCAGTAGTTGCCATGGAGGTCACATGGAAACCTTCACCCCACCTCTTCTTAATCAGTTCAAATGGAAAAGTACTACTCTCTTCAACAAGTTGACGTTTTATACTAGTGCCTGCAGAATGTTTGTCAAATTTCTTTATGTTAGAGATTTTGATATTAGCAACAAATAATCTGATCACAACAAACTTTAGGATTTGAACTAAGGATCTATCTCCTCTCATTCTTTTCCTTCATTAAGGATCTTTATATTATTTTGCTCGGAAAAAAGGGATGGATCTTATCAAACATCATCTGTTTCATACCACAGAGCTTAACTTAAAAATCTATCTTGAAATCTCTTAACTATGATCACATTTGACAAATGTCTTCTATAAAATTTTGGCTCAATCTGATTTCCATGTTTCAGCACTCCCAATCTGACTTTCGCATGCGAAGGGGAAAGTATATGCAAAGAGAGATCTACTTCTTAGGCTCCATAATTATAAAAGATTGTCATCCACAAACCAAAACTGTCACCTTAACCAGATCTAAGCAAGCAATATTATCGTTGGGGATTGCCCCCAGCTTCCTCATTTTGTTCACCATGCATCTCATGAGAACTTGATTTCAGAAAGCAGAAGAAGAAGAAGAGGGCCGGGAGCAAATGCAGCATCAGACAACTTAAGCGCCTAAGCGGTATAAACAATACAAACGCAAAACTACTCTCTGTTAACAATGAGAACATATATGTTTATTGTACATGCATACCTTTGACATTACAATCAGAGCTCTCCCATCAGGAGCACCAGCAAGAGAGCTGATTTGATAGTTCTTATTCCAGTTATCCTTAATCCACTTCTATAATCACAACATTCTAGAAGTTAAAATTCAATAAAGTTCTGGGATGTGTTGACAACACTTAATTTAATAAATAAATCAGGATATTTGAAGAATTTACTGAGTGTAAGAAACAAGGTGCCAGATCAAAAACTTGATCTGTAAAATAAGTTGCATCATCCATAACAACAGTCCACGAGTTGGAAGAGAAAGCAACAGAACTTATGAATAAGCCTTGTTGATACCCCTCTTCCACGAGCTGATGCAATTTGTCATCCGTTATACTGTGAAGGTATCTAACCCAACAAAAAGTATAACAATTTCATCAGGCACAATAATGAGGAACTAAAAATTGTAAAGGATGAGTTTTATAATCGTTTTGCTCATAAAGCTCGATCAAGCAAATTTATATATTTTCTCAAAATGATGGGGAAAGAGACCTTTTTATTCTTGTTACATTAATAAAACGCTTCCAAGAGAAAGAGGGCAGTTTAAATGAGTGAACAGATTTACCTCTGTCTGATGGGTGCTTTCCGGACATTGAAAACAGAAAGCCATATTGGTGCAGCGACTCCAGTGCGGACTTTTTTCCTGGGTGGTTCACCATCATTCCCATCAAATGTAGACCAGTTCTTGTAAACTTCCATAATCTACCATGGTTATGAAGAAAAAGTATTAAAGTTCCTATATACGCTATTATATACCGTATACAGCTTACAGGGAAACACAAAATTAATTTTGAAACCAGAAATCACCCTTTGAGCACCGTCTATCTGTAATGGGCGCATAGAAGGATTGGGTCCAACCAATGCATCAAAGATAGATATTAACTTCAAATAGTTGGGCTCCTCATCAAACTTCAAGTAAATGACAGTCTCAAGAAATTGTCTGAAAGGGGCAGGGCAAGAGGAACACAACTTGTCAGGAGATATAGACATCTTTTCCTTGGCAACGTGGAACTCAATTTCATCACCCTGAGATCATTAGAAAGGAAAATAAGCACACAAGGGGTTAAGGAAGTTGTAGAATAAGATAATATTAGTGGAACTGAAAATGTACGTGCGCCTGGAAGTATAGGAGAAAAGGTATTACCTGTAAATTTTCCCATGGTAGCTGGCCTTGAAGAAGGAAAATAAGTGTATACGCAAGTGACTCTAGATCATCCCTTCGACTGGGTGTCCTCCCCAAGAGAGCATGCACGCTTGCATATGGGACAGTCCCGCTGGAAAATAAACAAAAACGGGAGAAAGTATGGCAAAGCTGGGAAGTAAATTGAAGAACTGGATTGACAAAATACAAGCATTCACCTAAAGCGATCGGGAAATTGAGCATACTCAACATGTTGATTGTTTTTGGTGTTTCTCCATTTAGTAGCTGCAGGTTATGGAAAAATAAGCAAAAGAGAAAATGAACATAAGGTACTAGAGAGAATGCCTTACATATCCTCCCACCTAATCCGAAGTCCACAAGAAACAACTTCTTTTCATGTGTTGATGATGGCTTGCCGAGCAAAAAGTTTTCAGGCTTTATATCGCCATGCACATAACTGTTGAATCATTTTGTATGTAATACAATGAGAACAAAAAAGGATTACATAAATTTTTGTGGTTCCCATCTACACCTTGAGACACTAGAGCACTAGAGAATGAAAAAAAAGGGATAAGACACAGAGAATGGAGTACCCTCTCGAGTGTATCTCTGCCAGTATTGACAAGGACTCGACAGCAATGCAAGCTACCATTTCTACAGACATACTGCAAGGAAATGAATATAAGCACAAAAGGAAGATAAAATGAAACAGCAATCTCTTAGGAAAAATTCAAGCTACCAGAAAAGTGAGGTGAAAAGGACCACAAGCATAGAATAGCTATCAATCCAAGCATAATAATCACAAATACTTATATATGCCAAAGGAGTTGAATTATATTCCACCCTCAGAAACAAGGAGGCCTAATAAACTGCAAGTCACAACATGGTTCTGAAATGGATAGGCGTATTAGATATTAAGATCAGAAAGGACTAAAATGGATAGAAGAGTCAAACTAGCAGGAATGCTATATAAGTTCTGTCAGCCACTAATGTTCACAGATCACAGTAAAAACTCTTGATGGTCTGTCATACAATAGTCATTGCAGTTATTCACATACAGCTCACCTTGGTGATTCTAGATACTTCCTAAGACATCTGATTGAGGATATCAAACATCTTCAGTTTCGGAAGTTGGTTCAACTGCAATTTAGCCTTATGGAAATTTATACTACAGCTTCAATCCAGGGGGAATAACGAAGTCTTTTAAGAAGTTGCCAAAATACTTATGAACATAAAATGAAAAATATGAACATCAATATTATTACCAATCATCTTTGCTCTACCCTGAATTATAGATGAAAAGATAAAGAACCATATCTGTAGCATTTTCAGAAGGCTTGCTTTGTACGGGGAACAAATTTCAATTGTCTTGTAATTTACTCATTTGCGCATTTACAGCATGAAAACGCCATGTGTGAAAGCAAAGGGAATCAAGCTCCGTAAGTGTATGGTCATTACTAGAAGCCTTGCCGCCGCTAACTGTTGCTGTAATGCATCTGCTAGAACATATGTAGCCAATATATTCTGTTTCCAACAAGACATTTATATGTGCATGTCATGTCAGATATTCTAACTACTTGAAATACTCAATCGCATAGCAGAGACCCAAATTTATTACTTCATCAAGCTTGGTGATTTATTTTTAGTTCTATATGTTGCAACACTTTCATACAAGACTTTATTACAACGAGTTCATTATTTGATGCAATATGGGTTAAATAAAGGATGACCCAACAAAAGAAAAAAATCGTATTTTTTCGCCATTGTATTCAACTTTGACAACTGCTCTACTCCTCTGTCCCATTAATACATTGTGCTTGCTCTTAGCAATCTCCCAAAAATTACTGTTAATGTCCCCACAAAGGTTCAATCCGAAATTGGGACTTATTATGTGGGTTGCTACCAACATTATCTTCCCAAATGCTTCCAGATGTAAGGTCTCTCCCAATGTTGCTAACTGTATGAAACCTAATTTATCAAACCCATGAAAAAGCCAAAACATCTGTTTAGGAAAAGTTAAGAAAGGCATGTGATTTTGTTTTGTCTAGTTTGTGCAAAATAAAAAATTAAAGGGAAAAGGTTGACACCGCCTTTAGTCTATCAAACAGACATCATAACCTAATGGAATCAACCACATCAATGCTCTTTTACTCTGATTTTAAATAGTGAGAATAAATATCTCCATGAGTAAATGACTTTTCTGGTATGAAGGGAACAACCAAGAGAGGGGATTAGAACTCCTCTCCCCAGCCCACGGCTTCTGGAGAAAAAACACTGGTCAAAAGTAGAGATGAGTGAAAGATTAGGTTTCAAATTAACGAGCCTACAAAATTTACGTGCCGTGATCCTGATGATTACCAAAACTCCAACTGCTATGGGACACAACCGCAAAGTAGAGATCATAAATTCCCCAAAGAAAATGACATGATAGGATTCCTTTTGTCCGTAGTTGCAAATGAGGAGTACTTCAAGTAACTGTCTCCTGAAGTTCAATTAACAGCACTAATATATGTGTGAAAATTACTGCAAATGTTTTCTCACCTTGAATTCAAATTAAGAAAGCAGTTGATAGACAAAATGATAATCGAAAAACATCCATATGTGGTGAAGCATTTAGCGTGTCCCAAAGAAGAAAACTATATTTGAACGCATCAAATGAAGTTAACAAGAGATGAGACAATAGCAGAGCGAAATAAAACAGAAAAGCTTCAGGTACTCACCATTTCCCTGAGGACTTCCACACATCCCGTAAGCTACTTCCCAGAATATCCATGACCTAAACACGTGTAACATTCAATCAACATATTCATATACACAAAATTGTGAAAGCATTTCGTAAACCCTACATCATGCTGTTTTAGCATGTAAACAAAACGAACGAGGATGAATTCATTTAACATTTCCAATCTTACCATTACGTTATACTGTCCTATTTGTCCTTTATAATGCACTTTGGGTACTCCATGAATATCTCCAAGGTCACTATTTAAACACAAACCCTTCATTAGACAATATAAGCATTAAGTACCTGATAGGAGAAAAAGATTTGGATCCATACTTGTAAACCTTCCACTCCTTTGGAGTACAGTGAGCACAGCATGAGAATTTCGTACGCTCAAACTTCAGCGCTACCTAAAACAAACAATAAAACCAAAGTCAAGGCCTAAAAAATTATCAGTTTTATGAACTTCATAAATCATTAAGAAAACATATCCTTGGCCAAGGAAAAAGCAAAGGGTTACCTCCATAGCTCCAGGACCTACTACATTTTCATCTCCACCAGATACACGACGGCCCAAAAACACCTGCCCGAAACCACCTCTGCCTAGTCGCTTCACAATTTTGTACACAGGTGAGCCTTCAACTTCTACCTGTCAATCAGGGAAAATTTTTTGAAGAAATAAACCTCATTAACATTTTCTACAAGTTGGAACCAATTTTAAGGAAATAAAAAACGTTGTAATCATTGAGTAACTAAGACATGTAAGAAATATTAAAAGAGAAGTTTTTTCTTCCCACTATATTCTTATACTGCAGGTCCTATCAAGTCCTTTTACAGAAACTAGTCCCATATCTATTCATCAAACTATATCATCACACTGCCAGAGTTCCCAAGATAGAAAGAAAAATCACGTTATCCCACCACAATCCACACCCCCACCCCAACCCCAAAGAAAATAATGTATGAACATAGGCAATTGCAGCCAAATACTGGTACCTCATTTGGGATGGTTTCAGTACATCCCCTCTTGGCTGCAACCATCTTGATCCTCATATTACAAGGCAACAACAGGAATGTTTGAGTTTCCTTGTAACATTATAGAAAAAGAAAGAAGGATGCGTTTCTGGGTTTTATAGTGGAAAAGACCGCGCAGGGGTGGCGCTTCGTTCACTGCGAAGTCTGCCATGCTTACATTAATGCTTCATCACTCTCGCTCTGTGGTCTGAGCAGCTCAACTCAACCGACTCCCCGTTCGCCCGAAATCTTCATGGCATTTTTCATTTTTGTGCGCCAAAATTCAAACTACCGAATTCACTCCCTGTGTCTGTTTCCAATGAGTGACCTGGAAGCCACATAGGGCGCGCTTTATTTTCAGTTCTTCTGTATTTTCATATTTTGAGGACAGACCGACGGACGGACGGATGGATATTGAGATCCCATTTCAATTCCAGAGAGTTTTATATATAAACGTCAGTATTGAAATTCTTAATCCAAATTATAACAATATTGATCTATTGGCATAAAAAACCATTTAAATAATTGATCTATCTATTCTTCCTATACATTTTTTGTTTTTTTTTTTTTTGAGAATGACTTTAGCTTATTATTCTGGCTTATTGCTCATGCTGAATTCAAATTCTTTTATTATTATTATTTTTTTGACGCACTTGCAACTTTTGGGAGAAGCTCACTTTTTCTGTTTCCTAACTTGTTGAACTATCCAATGGATGCCTGAAAAATTATATACTTTTCGTTTTATTTATTTCAGTTAATGAACAAAGTTGAATTTTGAAAAAGTTGACTTTAAAGTCAATATGCTGAATATTAAAAGAAATTAAACCATTACGGTAAGAAAATGTTTGATTTAGCCAGAAAAAAAATTAGAATATACATGTAGTATTTGATTTGTATATTCTCAAAAACAAAAATAAACAAAGTTATCGATTGAATGGGAGATGAAAAGTTTATAAAAAGTTACACCGCATTCATTTTGTTGCATGTTTTAAATGGACCTTAGAGAGACAGCATCTTAAATTCTTAATAATGGTTCAGGAATAAGTTGACTATTTTAACATCAGTTTGAAATTTATAAAAAGAAATCAGGATTTATTTTAATTGGATTAAAAAAGCCCAAATTCGTGTGGCTTTCTTTCTTTTTTTCTTTGGCTCCTTGTGAATTAATTCCTCAAAATATTTAAAAAAGATAAACTTTCAACAATTAAATTTGAATATAATCAAATTTAATATTAATATAATAACTAATTGAAATTTTCAATCTAATCTGATTCTTATCAATTAATATGTGCGCCCTATGCACTTTTTATATTCTTCCTCTCTCTCCCCCTCACCCTCTTAATATTTTCTATTCTCATTAGGGGTGGGAAATGAGTGAATTAAGTCATTTGTAGGTTGGGTTTTATGGGTTATGACACAACTAAATCAATATAATTATGAGTAAAATTTGGGTTGGGTCAAACTTATATTAGATTGAACCTAATTGATCAAACGGGTTAAAATTATAATTTTTTGAAAATCAAGTAATGACCTAACGAGTTAAAATGACAATTTTAAAACAATCAAATAGTGACCCAGCGGGTTAAAGTTATAATTTTTAAAAATTAAATTGATGGCTATCCAACCACTTGCTGTCAACCAACTGGATTCTGACCAAATTCTGACAACTTTGCCGTAATTCAACCGATCGGTCACTAATTGTCATTGGTAGACGAAGGTAGGTGGCCAGCTGATTGGACAGCTCTTTAATTTTTTAAAAGTAACACTTTAACCCAATGGGTCATATTGGGGTTGACCCAATTCAACCCAACAAATTACATGACTCTTTGTCAGACATTCAAGTGGGACAGTGACGTTTAGCGGCTAGTTAGCTAATAAAACAAGCAAACAGTTAGTTAGTTAATTGGTTAATCATAACTAATTTGCAGTCAGTAGCTAAATTGCTGCGTTCTAAGTGTAAAGCTGAAGTTTGATGAGGAATGAACTGGAATAAGATCAATCTTTCCTTTTTCTCTAATCCTTTTCTTCTTTTGATTCATCTCTTCCCTTCTCTTCTCTTCTTTTCTCTTTGATTTTTCTAGATTCTATTATTCTCTTTCAACAATCAGTACTACAGGTCAAGCTTCAAAACTTCCACTTATGATTCTTGAGCTAAATCCAGAATCTGAAGCTTGACATTTGGTATCAAAGTGGGCAGATTGGTGGAATGATGGCAGACGGAACAAGGGGAAAAGTGATGGAGGAACAATTCAAGGAACAAGAGGCCCGATTCACAAAATGGAATGAAATTTTTCAAAGGCAACTTTTGAAAATTCAGACCAAGAATTCGAAACTCCAACTCCAGATTACTGAAAATAGTAAGCGAGTAGACACCAACATTGCTAGTCTCCAGGTCAAATTTGATGCGATGATAAATTTCATGATGAAGGATAAACCCTCGGAGGATCAGTGGTGTTGGTGGATAAAACACCATTGCTGCCCACTCCAGATGCAAGCATGAGAATTGGAATGGAGAAAAAAGCCTTTATCCCTTCAAAAGTAGAACAAGTTATGGAAATAGCTGGGTGCACCCAAAGATAGAATTACCCTTCTTTGAAGGAAATAACTCAAGAGAATGGGTTAGAAAATGTGACAAATTCCTCTTGATATATCAAGTAGAGCATGATCAGAAGGTCGAAGTGGCAAAAATATATCTTACTAGGAAAGTTGATGTGTGGTTCCAAAGCATCAAACTCATAGGTTTCTTGGGAAGAATTTTGTGAATTACTCTATAGAAGGTTCGGATGAAGTAGAAGAGTTCAATAGGTTGCGGCAATCTAGTTCGGTGACTGAATACCAAGAATGCTTTGAAGAATTAAAAACACTAATGCTGACCTGTGATCCCAGGCTACCTGAAAGCTATTTTATGTCAAGCTTTATAGGTGGACTTAAGGAAGAAATCAAACTAGCAGTCAAGATGATGAAACCAACTTCCTTGATTGAAGAATTTGAAACTGCACTGTTACAAGAAAAATTGGTGGAAATCAATGCAAAGAAGTATAAAGTGGCGCCTAAAGCATATTTTGATACCTCCCTAGGGAACTACAAGCTAGGAATAGCTTCAGTTGGTCCCTCTAAACCTACTGCAAATGCTGTTACAAAACCTATGGACAAGTGGCGGGTGAAACGAAAAGGATATCCCCTTAAGAAATCCAAAGAAAGCGCAATCTAGGGCTATGTTTCAGGTGTGGTGACAAGTTTTGCCATTGGACATGAATGTAAAATGAAGCAAGTCATATTTGTGTTGACTGAAGAGGAGGATGATCAAGACTTTCTTGATGCTAAGAAATCCTAGGAAGAAGAAAGAAAATTAACATAAAATGTAATAGATGTTTCCTTGCATATTTTGTCAAAAAATCTGAAGAGAAAGACCATAACTTTGCAAGGGAAACTAGAAGGAGAATTGGTGAATATTTTAGTTGATACTGATAGCACTGGTAGCTTCATACAATGGAAATTAGCAGAAGGATTGGCACTAAAACATGAGGCGGCACCTTCTCTACAGGTGACCATAGCTGATGGTACAAAGATCACAAGTTTTGCAGTTTGCCCTAGAGTGGAATGGAGTATACAGAACCAAAAATTCCAGCATGATTTGAGAGTAATGGAGCTTGGAGGATAGGATGTACCAATACAGCCCTATAACATTTGATTTTAAACAGTTGCACATTCAAATGGTTCAAGAAGGGGAGGAAGTAGTTCTGGTTGGAAGGGCAAACAATCCTTAGCTGAAGCTAATCAAAGGGAAGGAGATCTCATCTTTCTTGAGGAATCAAAAACAAAGCCAAGAAAGGGTCAAACTGTTTGTTATTAGTGAGCTCAACTTGGAAAATGAGGTAAAGAATTCTGATAACATTTATAAATTATTAATGCAATTTTCTGAAGTCTTTGAAACTCCCAAAAACCTACTCTCAAATAGGACATTGGACCATCGAATACCCTTGAAACCAAATGCTCAACCCTATAGATACCCTCATGCCCAAAAAGATGAGATTGAAAAACAAGTTGCTGAAATGCTACAAAATGGTATCATACAACACTATAATAGTCCCTTATCTCGTCTTGCTGGTAGACAACACATGGAGATTTTGTGTTGATTATAGGTACCTTAATGATCTTACTATCAAATACAAGTATCCTATCCCTAACATAGATGAACTATTTGATGAGCTCTTTGGAGCTAAATTCTACTCAAAAATTGATTTGAGATCAGGATACCACCAAATAAGATTCTAGCTAGAAGATGTCCCTAAAACGGCATTTCAAAATCACCTTGGACACTACAAATTTTTTGTGATGCCCTTTGGTCTCACTAATGTTCTAGCCATATTTCAAGCTATAATGAACCAAATCTTTCAACCTTTTCTCATAAAATTTGTGTTAGTATTCTTTGATGACGTTTTGATTTACATCACAACCTTAAAGGAGCATAAAAGACATCTAAAAATTTTGTTAAAAATTCTTAAAGATCATCAGCTCTTTGCTAAGTTGTCCAAGTGCTCATTTTCTTAGCAGCAAGTAGAATCTCTTGGCCATGTGATTTCAAAAAAAGAGGTGAGCATAGATATAAACAAGGTAAAATGTGTGCTGGAGTGGCCTGTTCCAAAGAATGTCAAAGCCTTAAGAGGTTTCTTAGGACTCACTGGGTACTACCGCAGGTTTTGTAAAGGATATGAGGTTATCACTAAACCCTTAACTAATATGATGAAGAAGGAGGGATTTCTATGGACAGTAGAAGCTGAAACTGCATTCCAAACACTCAAAGAAGCACTAAGCAAGGCACCTGTGCTTAGACTTCTTGGTTTTTCACAATCCTTCATCATTGAGACTAATGCTTGTAGCAAGGCAATGGGTGTTGTTTTGATGTAGGATATACAACCCATAGCCTACATGAGTAAGGCTTTTAGTTCTAGAAACCAAGGATTATCCATTTACGAGAAAGAACTTCTTGCTTTAGTGATGGCTGTGTCTAAGTGGTGCCATTATTTGGTTGGTCACTATTTCATTATCAAAACAGATCATCAAGCCCTTAAATACCTGCCAGAACGGAAACTCACCACACATTTTCAATATAAGTGGTTAACTAAGCTTATGGGAATGGATTATTCTATTCAATATAAGAACGGTGTGGACAATGTAGGGGCTGATGCATTGTCTAAAAGAGATCTACAAAATGAAGAAGAAAAAGGAGCATATGCATGCTATCATGGCCATATCATCAATGAAACCAACTTGGATAATCCAAATAGAAACTAGTTATGAAAAAGATTTTGATTGCCAACATATCATAAGTGCACTACTGATTAACCCTTGAGCTATTCCTGATTTTTAGTATGGGGAATTTTGAGGAGAAAAGGGAAGGTATATGTGGGCAAATCGAATAATCTCAAACAGCAAATTATTCAGAATTTGCACAACACACTGTTGGTAGGTCACTCAAATCAAAAAGCATGCATTCAAAGGCTAAAACTCTTTTTTTATTGTTCGCACCTTCAAGAAGATGTTATTAAAACAGTATAGGAGTGTGAAGTCTGTCAACACAACAAAAGAGAACATGTTCCCTATCTTGGCCTATTACAACCATTGGAAATCCCACAAGAAGCTTGGAGCAACATCACCATGGACTTTATCTAAAAATTACCTATGCCTAATGGCAAAGATACAATCATGGTGGTAGTGGACCACCTCACTAAGTTTGCACATTTCATAGCCCTAACTCATCTTTTTGATGCAGGAAAAGTAGCTCGGATCTTCTTGGATCAGATCTTCAAACTTCATGGATTGCCTGCAACCATTATCAGCAATAAAGATCTCCTCTTTACTAGCTATTTCTGGAAAACCATCTTCACACTGCTAGGAATCACACTGTGTTACAGTACGGTATACCATCCCCAATCGGATGGCCAAAGTGAGAGAGTGAATCAATGTCTGGAGGTATATTTGAAGTGCTTTTCCTTTGAGAAACATTCAATTTGTAGCCAATGGCTGTCTATGGCAGAATGGTGGTACAATACAAAGTTGGCATTCCAGCATCAACATGACCTCTTTTGAAACTCTTTATGGAACCAAACCGAATCCCTTACTCCTGGGTCCATACCATGATACACTAATGTCGGCAGTGACGGATATGATCCTGCAGTGAATGGCTATTTTGCACAACCTCAAAGATCACCTATAGAAGGCTCAAAACCAAGCCAAGAACGTTGCAAACAGACATAGAATGGACAGAATGTTTCAGGTGGGAGATATGGTTTACTTAAAGTTGCAACCATATAGACAGCAAACGGCTACAATTCGAACATGCCTCAAGCTTGCTTCCAAATATTATGGCCTTTTTGAAGTTCTAGAACGTATAAGATATGTAGCTTACAAGCTGAAACTCCCTGATATAGCTAAGATACACCCGGTCTTTCATATGTTGCTACTAAAGAAGAAGATAGGAGATAGACCAATGACAGCAACTGAACTGCCACAACTCAATGAGGAAGATGTCTATCCTATCCAGCCAATTGCAATTCTACATAGAAACATTATCATGCAAGATGATCATCCTGTAACTTAGTGGCTAGTCCAATGAAAACATTTCAGCAATGAGGAGGCTACATGGGAAGATCCAGCATTCATCAAACACCAATTCCCTCAGTTCTAGTCTTGAGGATAAGATTGATTTTATTGAGGGGCATTTGTCAGACATTCAAGTGGGACGGCGTTGTTTAGCGGGTAGTTAGCTAATAAAACAAGCAAACAATAGTTAGTTGGTTAGTCCTAACTAACTTGCAATCAGTAGCTAAATTGCTGCATTATAAGTGTAAAGTTGAAGTTTGATGAGGTGAGATGGAATAAGATCAATCTTTCCTTTTTCTCTAATCCTCTTCTTCTCTCGATTCATCTCTTCTCTCCTCTTCTCTTCTCTTCTCTTCTCTTTTCTCTGATTTTTCTCGATTCTATTCTTCTCTTTCAACAATCAATAATACAGGTCAAGCTTCAGAATTTCCACTTATGATTCTTGAGCTAAATCCAGAAATCTACAGCTATACACTCTTCTAACCTATAGCTCATCTAACCCAACATAATAGGTTAATTAGGTTGATTTTCTGGGTTGAATTGATTTTTGCCAACACTACTCATAGTCTCCTTTTGTCATTCTTATATTCTTGTTTTGTTAATGGAGCTTTCAGGTGTCAAACAAAATTGATTAATTATTTTTATAAGGATTATGTGAATTTCAAAGGGATTATATTAGTTTATATCTTGTTGGTGAATACATATCTTCTCTTCATCTTCTTATTTTTTTAAAAAAATATTTTTGCGTTTGATTTTTTTTTTTGTTTTTTGTGTAAATTAGTTTGGTTGTTTTTTTAGTAAGATTTGGAAAAAAAAATTCATTACTATGTGAATTAGTGTTTAGATCACGGTCATTTTCGGAATCCCCATCTAGCCATGAATCCGACAATAGCGTCTTGGTACGTGTACATATTTTTTACCATTGAATCTTTCTTTGTTATTTTATAATTTTGAATGAAAATTGATTAGTGTTTTTTTATCCCGTTAATTTATGCTCATTGACTTCTCATGTTTCTTTAGTTAGATTAAATAACTTGATATTCAATTATAATGTATTCTTAGGGGTGGATACACAAGACAAGAGGGAAAAAAAGTGTGAAATTTTTATCGAGAAAAGTTCTATATATCTAAAGTTAATTTTTTTACCATTGGTCTAATTAGATTACTTTTTTTATTTTTAGTTACTAATTATCTTCCCTCTACTTGAAAGTTTGGTTCTTGATCAACCATACTATATACATATATTTTAAATTTTATCTTATCAAAAGATTTTTATTAGTTTCTTATTTCTTATTGAGGACCAATTCTTTTTTTTATTTACTTTTGACATGGAATGAATCATTTCTCACAATTTTGTAAAATTATTGGAGTAGCTTGAAATGGAAAATTTTCTTTTTATAATAATGCCTGGCAGGTGATAACATTGAGTCTAAAGGTACTTCAAAGATATTGTCGTAGTTTGTGAAAACGCGAGTTTTTTTTTTTTAATTATGGTTACATTTTAAAGTTATAGAAAATTTGAACGTCTAAAGTTACTTCAAAGATATTGTTGTAGTTTATGAAAACTCAAGAATTTTTTTTAAAATTATATTTACATTGTAAAGTTATAGAAAATTGGTGGTGTTCAAAGTTATTGGGGGGAGGTTTACATATAGGAAGTTTAACTAGAGCGACCCAATAAGTAATAGAAATCTATGTGAATTTAAAAGGTTAAACTAGTAGATTTTGGATCTTTACCACTTATTAAGTGCTCAAGTTCTTTTTTATTTTCCAATGTAAGACAGTATCTATAAACACAACAAACTTCCCATTTAATGGATAAACTACCACATTAAAACATACCCCCCACAAGTTAAATATCTACTCCTACAAGCCCATTTCTTCTTCATAGACTCATTTAATACCTATGCAAGTAGTAAACCACTAAACCTACTTGTCTATGAGTCTCCCTCTCTAAGCCCCAATCAAATCAAAAGAGGAACCACTTGCATATCCGAGTGATCCAACATTTCGGCTCTAGTACCAAATGTTAGGACCAAAATTTGAAAGTTGATTGAACAAAATAGAAATTGCCAAATTAGGTTTTAACTTACTTATTAGTGGTCGTTTAGTGTTTTTTTCCCTGAAAAAATTCCTAGCAAAATTGAAAACAATGTATATGTTACATCAATTAGTTGCATGAACCTGACCAAGCAATGAGAGTTTATTAAAGATATACAAAGAAAAGGCATAGAATAATTATTACTTCAAATGCATAAAATAATTATGAATCAAAGTTTAAGTGTTATTTTATAACTGTTTATATAAATCAAATATATATTTATATATATATATATATATATATATATATCTATCTATGTATATCTTTTCAAACACACACTAATTCTCTATGTCCTATATGTACAATTCAATATTATTTAGGTCTAAGTAATTAATGAGACATTTAAAATTATCCACGTCTTAATTAAATTTGAATTCAATAGTTTTATCTATTTAAATATAATATTCTCATCTATCTAAATTTCTAATATAACTTCTTTAAAACAATTTAAATATTTTAAGTTTAACATAAAATGATAAATAATAATTTTCACATATTGAATTATAATACAATTTTTTTCAATAAAATGATTCCATGCAATTGCATGGGCAGAAAGCTAGCTCTGGAAGAACAGAGTGCTAACACCAATAACTTTGTTCTTAATTTTAATGCGCATGATCAAATTTTTATTATAATCAAGGTAATAATATTGACATTTTATTTTTTATTATTAGTATTTTTTATCCATCACTAAAGATATAAAGATTTGTTAGTAATTGTGTTTCTTCCAACAACATTGATTATTGATAATATAAAGTAGAGTACTAATATCATCATCACCCTAAAATCAGGACAAAGGAACAAAACAAATTTGAATGATTGTGTACCTGTATATAGTTATATATTTATTCCAAAGGAGAAAATATCCATGCATCTACTAGGCCTTGCATGATAGTACAATTACAGACAATTAGAGTACCCACAACAGCACCTTTTGGGCTGCTCGTGGGTGCTCACGAACACGCCAAGTTAGCTTGAACGCTGACTTGGCGTCACTGTTCACACAAACGGTCGTGGTTTGTGGCATGCAGATACCACAAACCACGAACCAACTTTTTTTTGGGCGTAAAACGTGTTAAAATGATGCCGTTTTGCGTCAAAACGACGCAAAACGGCGTCGTTTTGAGCCGCGTGTCAGCGGTCAACGCTGACGGACGACTGACCCGTTGACAGGTGCGTCAGCACCTGTCACCATGTGGGGCTTTTTTTTTCATCGTTGGGACGGCGTCAAAACGATGCCATTTGAAGTCCTTTCCGTCAAAAAGATGCCGTTTGGCGTCTAAAGGACCCCAAAAGGCATCGTTTCTTTTTTTTTTTTTTTTAAAAAAACAGGCACTGATAGCTGTGTCAGCGCCTATCAACGCCCTAAGTGACGTGCGCCCAATGGGCGCGCGCCACGTGTACCGCCCGTTGCAAGCCTTGCAACAGTTTGCAACAGGCATTTCTGCATTTTTTTAAAAAAAAAATTTTTACCAATGGAAATAAAATATTTTTCTCTATAAATTGACATGTATTTTGCCTATTTTTTGTGCAAAATCTGATTTCCTTATCTCCGAAACTCTCTCAAAATCCATCTTTTTTTCTAAAAAATGGATCCATCACGAAATGTTGGAAACAATTCATTCCATGCAAATAACAATTCATTCCGTCCAAATTACTCACCAAACTGGAGTGATTATCCACAATTTAACTTCCTCAATGTTCATATGAACCAGGATATAATTTTGGTCCATTTGTTCCTAATCCTCACAATTTCCAGTAAGATCGTTCAAGATTTCAATCTCCAGGGTTTCAACACCACATGATGTCCAATTTCAATACTCAACAAAACCGTGAATTTCCTACAAATGTTGATAATTTGCATTATCAAGGTCAATCTAACAATGAAGATGCCTTCGGCGGCGATGAAGATTTTGCGAATGTCGACCCCTCGAGGCCGCAAATGCAAAAGGGGAAAGCATTTTGGTCATGGCATGAAGATGAGGCTCTGATTTCTGCATATATTAACACCACAACCAATCCATTAATAGGTACATCTCAAAAGAGTTCTATAATGTGGAAGAATATACTACCACAATATAGATCTGCTCAGGAAGAGAATGCGAACGTCAACCCCAAAAACTTGGCTCAGGTTAGAGGTCGGTGAAGAAGAATTGCTATAGCTGTGTCAAAATGGGCTGAAATTTTTGTAGAGGCGCAAATGGGAAAAAGAAGTGGAATGAACGATCAAGATGTGATCCGAAACGCACTTACCATATGGGAGCATTCAAGTAAGGGTTCAAAGTTTCAATTTATGGAGCATTGGAATTTGTTGAAGGCTTATCCCAAGTGGGAATCCATGATTGGATTTCATGTTCCTACTTCGAATGTTCCATGTGATGATTCAAACACCCCTGACACACCAAACACTGCTAGTAGCGGGAAGAGATCACGAACAAATGATGATTTTGTCAATCTATCATCTCCAACTGGCGAAGATGTTCCCATTAATTTAGAAGACACTGCTACTAGTCTTGTAAAACACCCAATGGGTGTGAAAAAGGCAAAAAATAAGGGGAAACAGAAGGTCAAGCAACAATCATTTTCGAAAATGACAGAATCATCTGAGAAGATGTGCATGGCCTTAGAAAAGAGATTGGTGGTCGAGAGGGAGAAGATTGTTTTGGAGAGGGAAAAAATGGAGGTGGATAGAATTGCTCGACAAATTGCTCATGAACAAAAAATGGAATTAGAAATAGTTGTTGAACAAAGGATGAAATATGACCAAAAGTTCCAAACTTGGCTTACTTTCGCAAATCGTGGAGAAGAAAACTTATCAGATGCTGAAAAAAGAATGTATCATAAGCTTAGCGAATTTTTAGGGATGTAGTAGTAATTTATTTATTATTTTGTCATGCCTTATGTTTTAAGTTTTTCATTTTTAGTTTAGTATAATTTAGAGTATTTATTTTCATGTTTTAAGCGTATTATTAAATTTTTATTTTAATTTAATGTAAAATTATTTTCCATTAATTGTTTTAAGTATTTCATAGTTAATTTAGAGTATTTGTTTTCATGTTTTAAGTGTATTATTAAATTTTAATTTTAATGTAATGTAAAATTATTTTCCATTAATTGTTTTCAGTATTTCATAGTTAATTTAGAGTATTTATTTTTATGTTTTAAGTATATTATTAAATTTTAATTTTAATATAATGAAAAATTATTTTCTATTAATTAGTTATAAGTATTTAATATATGAGAATTAAAATTTGGAATTTTATTATTAATATATATAAATTTTGATAATGGTTTCGTGAATAGTAAAAGCTTGGCTGATGGGCCTGGATCATTTTTTTATGATGGCTGTGTGAATAGTAAAGCAATGGCTGTGAGCTGATGTGGCGTGGCTGTAGCTTGCCTGTGAAGAAGGGCTACTGTGCATGCCCTTAGGGAGACAATCTGTAATTTATGAGGAACAACTTATTTATATTTAGGATAATTAGGGAGATAACCTATAATTTATGGGGTACAACCTATTTATTTGTAGGGGACATAAAATTTTATATAATTAGTTTGTTATATTAAAAATAAAAATTAAACGGATGTATAAAAAAAATATATATTTTTTGAAGTTTTTCTATATCAAAGCCACCCACTCAATTACTCGTTGGATGAAGTGGCACACATTCTTAGATGCAAAAAACATTTTTTTTTATATAATAACTAAACTTCTTTTTATTATTGAAAAAAATAGTATTATATAATTATTTAAGAAAATAGAATTACAATTTATTATTTTTTATTGAAAAATAATTATTTTATGTTAAATTAAAGAATAAAAATAATAATTAATTTTTTATAAAGAAGTTTAAAAAATGATGTATATTGAAAATCTAAGTTTTATTTAAATAACATATGAAAAAATTTGAATGGAGAATAATGTCAAATTTCAAGTTTTATTAAAAATTTAAAATTGTAACACATAAGAACAAAAATATGGAATTCAAATTCATGAAAAGTATAACAAAAAATTCTAAAAGTTTAATATAGTTGCTTACTTGTAAATAAAAAAAGAATTATAACTGATTATATATCAAATAAAGATATCTGATATACTTATTTTTTAAATATATTTAATGAAAAAGTGTTTCATTATGAAAAAGTATTTTATAATACATAAAAGTACGTTTTAAAAATGATTAGGAGTTAATTAAGATAAATTCAAGTTAGTATTTAGTAATTTTCATCTACTCAACTTATAATATATACAATTAAAAAAAATTTAGTTTTTTAATATACCTCTGAAAGATTTAGAGGCTAGTATACCTGATAGTATTTTTAAGGGAAATTTGCATATATAGCAGCGTTAACCATTGACTTTGCATATATAGCACATTCGTTTTTTTCCTTGCAAACATAGCACCTTAGAGCTGAACAAAGACCTACATGCCCCTCTCTTACTTCAGTTCCTTCTTCATAGCATCTTCTTCGGTTTTTTCTCTTTAAACTCTCTAAGTTTGCAGACCCTCTCTTTTTTTCAAAAACCTACGGAGCGGCCGTTCCTCTTCATTTGCTCAGTTGCTTTACTCAGTAATTCTTCATTTTCTTAACACTTCAAAACTTCCTCTACAACAAAAAAATACATATCACCTATTTCAATGGCAAGCACAAAAGGAGGATCACCATCTTCAAGCAAAAAAGTGCAGGCTCAGAAGGTCAGTCGAAATTGAACTAAAAATTGTTTTTTTTTCCTTACGAATTCATTCTGAGAGTGTTTTGGTAGAGTGCAGTGTTATTGAATGTTGGAATTTGAGTTGGGTTTGTTTGAATTTGTAATTGGTTTTGGACAGAAGTGAAATTTGGTCGAGGCATAGGTCGATTAATTAGTCGAGCCATATGGTTCGTCGATATTTAGTCGCGTTAATAGTCGAGCCTGAAGTGGAGTAACAGTATACGTCGAGTTAATAGTCGAGTTAAAAGTGTAAGTCAGATTTAGGGCTTGGCCCAGAATTGCAATTTGGTCGATCATAGGTCGAACCTTAAGTCGAGTAATTAGTCGAGTAATATTGTTGGTCGAGTATTTAGTCTCGTTAATAGTCGAGCCTGAAGTCGAGTATTCATATCGAGTTAATAGTCGAGCAAATTATCAAGCAGCATGTTACTTTTATTTTCTTTCATATCTTGCAGGAGAAATCGGTCATCGTATCTCAGCATATGCAAGAAGGAATGAATGCTCTCAAACGTTTGGATAAGGGCGTCAAACGTGTTGCGAAGCTGACGGCCAAATTGGATGCTCGTGTTGACAAGCTACAGGCCAAAATTCAGCTTTTACAAAATGCCCTGGGAAATGATTCTAAAGAGGACAAATGTAGTAGCGCAGTTGAAGACAATTGACATGTTAAACTTTGTATTAGTCTTCACTTTTATTTTATTAAGGACCGTTATGTTTTAAGAAATTGTCATTTTTACTTTTGTCTCTGTTACTCGACTTCACTGAAGGTTTATTTTTTAAAATTTTAGATTTTCGTGTATTTGGTCTCGCTCGACCAACAAATCGACCAAAAACTCGACCTAATGATAAGTCTAATTTTTAAAAAATTCTTTTTCGCTCGACCTAATACTCGACGAAAAACTTGACCTAATAGTAAGTATAGTTTTGTTTAATTTTATTTTCGCTCGACCTAATACTAAACCAAAAAACTCGACCTAATGATAAGTCTAAATTTTTAAAAATTCTTTTTCGTTTGACCTAATACTCGACGAAAAACTCGATCATTAAACTAAGTATTGGTTTCTTTAATTTTATTTTCGCTCGACCTACTATTAGACCTAAAACTCGACTTAATACTAAGTATAGTTGTGTTTTTAATTTTATTTTTGCTCGACTGACTACTCAATAGAAAACTCGACCTAATAATAAGTCTAGTATCTTTTTTTATTTTATTTTCACGCGTAAAAAGACCTACATGCCCCTCTGTTTCTTCAAAAACCAAACGGTCGCGCGAACTTCAAACATAACCGACTTCTGCAAACCTCTTTAGTACCTTCAATTATTCATTCTCTTAGAAATCTTCAACCTCATAGCTTTCTTCAAAAGCATCATAACCCATTCCAATCATTTTCAATGGCACGCACAAGGGGAGGACCATCTACCACCAAGGCAGCCTCGACTGCCATAGAGAAGACAGAGAAAAAGGATACTCATCAACGCGAGGTGAGCTCTATATTACAGAAAATTGTCATTTCATTATTCGTTTGGTTGAAAGTGTAGATATTGTACATACTGGGTTGTATGAATTTGATACATTGGAACCGGGTTGTTTGAAGTTGAGGGCGATAAAGGTCGGGCAATGGTCGATAAGAAGTCGAGCCGTCGTTCGAGCCCTAGGGTCGAGCATCCATGAACTATTAAAAGTCGAGTATTGGGTCGGGTTTTTAGTCGAGTTAAACAGTCGAGTCATAGGTTAGTTGAGCTAAAAGTAGAGGCAAAACATAAATAAGGTCGAGTTTTTAATGTCGAGCTGAATTCGAGAATGAGAACGAGTACTATAGGTCGAGTAAAATTGGTCGAGTAATTTAGGTCGAGTATATAGTCGATTGTTTGGTCGAGCGTGGTGCCGATTTACTTTACTTCTATCCTCAACCCTAATTTTCTACACCTCTTTTTCTCAGGACCTTCTAAAGAAGCAAATGGTTGTTCAATGTGATTTCTTCAATGCCAAGGTTTCTCAGTATTGCTACTATGAAGCAAATATGCTGCGCATAAGGACTAAACTAACCGGGCAGCAAAAAGACATACTCAGACGGGAGAGCAGTCTGGTTGGAATTGCTTTGGACCACGAACATACATTTTGGTGTAAATAGATCATCCACAGCGTGCTATTGTGCCAATTAAAGATAGATGAGGCAAACACGGCAGACAATGCCATGTACTTTAATTTCGCGGGTAAGAAGATTAAATTTGGAAGAAAGGAGTTTGCACTAATCACTGGGTTAAAGATGGGAGATTTTGATCGCGAGTACGCCAAATACCGGGCACCGATGGTCTGAGTATGATTAGTAAGTATTTGACTGGGGAAGGTAGGCACGAAGACACAACATACGCGGACATTTTCAAAGCTTATGATCAAATTTCCTCTAGCTATTCGGATGAAGTTGTTGTCTCCCTAACTTTGTTATTGCTATACACCTCCATCATCGGAGAATGAAAGAGAAACCATATTGAGGACAAGGTGGTTCATCTGGCATGCGACTGGAGGAAATTTGATGAGATGCCTTAGGACGAAATTTCTTTCCGGGCGACAGTCGATAGTGCTAGAAAGGCTATGACCAATGCCTTGAAACAGTCCAGGGACATCGATAATAGGACGTACACTGTTGGTGGCTTCCCAATGGCACTAGGGGTAAGGATTTACAACGCATAAGCATATTTAATTTTATGTTTTTCTTGATTCGAAAGAACTCATTATTTTCCAATCGCAGGTGTTCGCATATGAGGTGATGCCGCATTTTGAATGCTTCTCATTAGTGCAAAGGGTCGAAACCACTGGGTGCAAGCCACGGATGTTCAGGTGGAAAGGAGTGAAGACCCACCGCTCTGTCCAAGAAAAAAAATCAAGTATGGTCGAAAAGGTTGGTTAGCGGAGAGGTATGATTTCATAGTGTTTTGTTTTTTCCTCCGATAGTTGATTGTTGTACTGCGTAGTGTCATTACTTACCATATTTTGTATTGCAGCAAATTAAAGTGATCCCAATAACTCCAACTCCGGAGGAAGGTGCACAATTTTTGACTTGGGAGAAAGGAGAAAAAGGCGAATCCGACAAGGATGTGGGGTTGGAAGACGATGATGAAGAAGAAGAAGACGGCCAGCTTCGTCATGCCTCCGTGGGATCCGAACAGGCTGCTGATCTTTCAATGGGAAGGGCAGCCAGACGGGAGGCTCGCTAGCTTTTTCTAAGTCAGGTCCTTGAACGGCTGGAATGGTCGGAGACCTGTATCGCCGAGTTGGAAAACCTTAATAAAGAGCTGACCGCCACTGTCGAAAACTTGACACATACTGTCGAGCAACTACGATCTGATGTGCATGGAAAAGGACGAGTTGGGAGTCCGACTGATGATAAGGATGAAGATCCCTCCAACCCTTCAACTGCTTTGGTGGTTGTTTATCCATACAGGTATGAAGAAAAGACTCCTTCCATCCCGGTCGTTGTTGAAATCGAGAGTCCTCTACCAACTCCGATGAAGCAGAAATGCGGGAAAGAACACAGTATTGCCATAGAGGACTCTCCCGGGGTTATCAATTTGAGTCCCATACTAAGCATTGAATATCCCACACCCTAACCACTAATAGTTGGCCAGCGTTTCAGTATTGAGGATTTCCAACCGGGGCCTGACGAAATTGAGGACATGAAAAAGTGGCTGAAGCCTTCAAAGCGGCAGTTCTTGTGGACCCCGGTTTTCGACCTTGATTCTGACTTGTTGAAGACTATGCTGCTCGAAAATGAATGGCTGTCAAATGATGTAAGTGCCTATCATACTCCTTCGTCGTTACACATAGATTGGTTTTAAACTAATATTAGTGTTGTACTATTTTTCAGCATCTCAACTTATACACGTCCATTCTTCGGAAGAGGGTCCTGGTAATGGGCCGCAAAGATGTATCAATATTGGAGACATACTTCGATGTAAGTTACTAATCATATTCCACATTCCATTGACTATGTAGAATATAACCACTGTTGACATTTCGGTGTGTTTATTTGTGGTGACAGACTGGTATGAAGACTCTGTACACAACCCAGTGGAATCCAACTTATGAAGACTTGGCAATGAACCAATTTGTGGGTTCAGTGCCATATGAACTTGATTGCTGGTATGCCAACCATTTTTTATTTCCCGTGCATGTCGATGGCAATCATTGGATACTTGTTAGGTTGATATCAGCTCGAGAACGATCCACGTGTACAATTCGCTTGACCAGAAGGGGATCGTCCCAAAACTAGACCACCTTGTTCGACTGATGCCAAAAATACTCCAAGCATGTGAAATGGAAATGATAGATAACTGACAGGTCGAGGTGGAGAGGGGATTGATCAGCCAAACACTGGGGTTAGCACTTTTAAAAATGCTATATGTCAATTTTTTATTTCATCTTTAATTTCTAATAACTCATGGCTTTTGTTTTGTATAGCACTGGAGATTGTGGAGTGTATGTTTTAAAATGGGCTGAACGACTAATTCACAGGTTGCCGCTAGGGTCGTTTAAAATTGACAATGTAATGGATGCTCGGACTGAGCTGGCCGCCACTTTATTTGTACATGCAAGACAAGAGGACCAAAGAAGAGCAAAGCCGGCGAAGAAAAAAAGAAAATGATTTCATTCGTATTGGTACATATATTTATACATTTGTGCCTTTTGTGTGACTATGTGACAATGAAACTCGGGAATTATTTAAATATGTAATTAGGTCATTGTTTACTCATGTTTGAAAGAAATGAACAAATATTCTAACTTCCATGGGAGCACAAATTATACTAATTGCCACAATAAACAAGATCAACCCAAAGTAGGTTGTGGATCCAGTGGGGATAAAAATAGAGTTTCACATGAATATTTAAATAAAAAAGTTGAGTTTAAAGTCGAGTTAAAATCGAGCACATAACAACAAAAAAAACGAAAATCCAGAAAAGTCGAGTTAAAGTCGAGCACATAACAGCAAAAAAATAAAAATTAAAAAAGTCAAGTTTAACGTCGAGTTAAAGTCGAGCACATAACAGCAAAAAAAAGAAAATTAAAAAAAGTCGAGTTTAACGTCGAGTTAGAGTCGAGCACATAACAGCAAAAAAACGAAAATTAAAAAAAGTCAAGTTCAACGTCGAGTTAAAGTCAAGCACATGACAGAAAAAAACGAAAATCCGGCAAAGTCGAGTTTAAAGTCGAGTTAAAGTCGAGTACATAATAGCAAAAAAAAGAAAATACAGAAAAGTCGAGTTTAACGTCGAGTTAAAGTCGAGCACATAACAGAAAAAAATGAAATAACGAAAAAGTCGAGTTTAACGTCGAGTTAAAGTCGAGCACATAATAGAAAAAAACTAACAATGTCTTATTTTTTAAGGCAAAGTCGAGTTTTGGGAAAGTGGAGAGTAGGGCCGAGTTCATCGTCGTGCACATAACAGCATAAAACATATTTTTATCTGTTGGTGTTTTGAGTCGGTCGCTGTGCGAAAGAAGAACGTCTTATTTTTAAGCATTCATGGCTGAGATGAAGATAAAAAAACAATAACAATGCAAATATTTGAAAGAAATAGTTGACGAGCACGCCAACAAAGCTTAAAAAATAATAGTTGACGAGTACGCCAACAAAGCTTAAAAAATAATAGTTGACCATTTGTATACTAGGAATCTGTCTTACATAAACTCCATTACATATCAATTATTCGCCTTACAAACGTATGGATTCGAGCAGGTTTTACGGTTGTGACCACTCTCTCCGCAACGACCACATTTCTTTGTAACTTTCTCCTCCCCGATTGAACAGATTCTCTGTTTCTTGGGCCGCCCGCTTTTGAACCTAGGTTCCGGAGGAGCTAGTTGAATGCATAGAACTTTTTCAGACACAACCCAATTCTCAGGATCACCGACCGGGAGAATGGGATCTGCATATGCGGATAACAGTGCATCAGTGTGATAAAAAGGCGAGCATAAGGAGTAGTGGTCTATTTGTCTGTGCCGGGATGCAGCTAATGCATGGCCATAAGGCAGTTGGTCCATATCAAACACCCGGCACATGCACGTTCTACTTTGCAAATTCACTATAGCCGACCGATTTGATAGGTCTCGTACATTTCATATGTGTAGATCGACCGGCTCAGCAACATACGCTTGTGCTTCTCTCATTCTGCCATCAAGCTTAGCTTCGATGTATGGGGTTGTGTGTGAGTTCAATTCACCAGCCGCCGTATGCCTTTCATAAAACCATCTCTGTAGCGTGTTACGAATGTACTCAACCAAACAATGAATAGGTAATTTACGCGCATCCTTTAAAAGTGCGTTGAAACATTCCGCGATGTTGGTGGTTATTATGGTATAGCGTCTACCTTGAGAATGTGCCCTTGCCCATCGTTCAATGCCGACCTCAGTTAAATACTCACACACTCGTGAATTTTGGCGTTCAAGGGTTCTCCACATTTCATTGAATTCAGCAAGAGTGTAAGCCTTGGCAGCCTTAAAGTATATAGGGAGCATGTCGTTTCTTTTGAATGTTGCTCTCAGGTTGTTGCTCAAATGATAGATACACACTTCATGGAAGGCATTCGGGAAAACAGTTGATATACCCTTCGCAATGCTCTTATGTCTATTCGAAACAAACACCAAACCCTCGATCTCATCACCTATAGCAGCCTGCAACTTTTCCAAAAACCACTCCCACAATGCATCATTTTCTGAATCGACCACTCCCCAGCCGATGGGGTACACTTGGTTGTTACCATCCGTGCAAGTTGCAACAAGTATTGACTCAGGGTATTTTCCCTTCAAGAAGCGTGCATCAACAGCAAGAACGGGACGCATAGAAGTTCGAAATCCACGTAGAGAATGGCCAAATGCGAAAAAAAGGAATTTGACGCGTCCATCTTCTTCCATTTCAAGATCAGTAAACGTACCCGAATTACATACTCGCAGTATGTGCATATAAGCTGGAAGTATTCTATAAAAATCTTCAAATCCACCTCGCATTTCTTCCAGAGCAGATTCTCTTGATCGCCAAGCCTTGTTGTACGTTATGTTCACTCCCAACTCTTGGCAAATATCTGCCATGATTTCCCCGAGTTTATATGGCCGACATACTGCCTAGTACTTACACTTGATCCATGAACCAATAACTTTGCTATTTGCCTACGTATTATCACAATGTAGCAACGATGATTGACAAGTATGCGTGTTTTCAAATTTATTGACCCAAGTTCTCGAATTCCCAATGGAAGATGCATTCAGTTTCCAGTTGCAATTGGCATGCTTGCATCGTATGTACCAATATTTGCTATTTGCCCTAACAACCTTCCACTCGAAAAAATGTTTCACAGCCAGCATACTCATTTGCAAGGCTAATTGCTCCCTCGTTTCAAATATGTCATTTACCGCAACATCTACGACAGCGGCTAATCTATCAGAAAAAGTCCCACTGTCCGCATGGGATGCCCTTGTTATTGTATGGCATGGTATGGCTGGTAGTTCACATATTTGAATATGATTGACAGGCTCACCCTTTTCTAGTTGCTTGGTTGATACATTATCTTCTTCAACAACTATGGGATCGTCAACCGGTACGCCACCCGCATTGCTAGCTCCTTCAGGGTTGATTTTATCCATACAATTGTTTTCCACAAAATGGTTTGGAGGAAGAACATCGTTAGTCCATATCGGACTGAAATATCGGACTGTCTAAGCCCAGTCGCTTTATCGGTGAATTACTAGTATTAACTTCAGCATGTGATGCTTCAGTGGATGGTCGAACACTAACGCATATTGGGATTCGAGCATGTTCGGGCCATCTAATAATTTCATTCGAAAAACACTTGACGTGGTAATCAGTCTTGATGGGGACAATGGAGACTTTAGACAAGTACTTTGGTAGATATTCGATGACTAGTCTATCTTTGAGCTCCATATCTAATTCCATGACAGATATTATGAGATTTACTAGGTCATCGAAGCTTGCGTCCTCTTTTAACATAAGAGGTTCAAGCCTTTTGTGATTAATAAAAATTCGTTCATTTGTATTGGGATCAACGACCCATTCTCCCCCATAAAACACATGGGTTGTGACCATAATGGAATTCGACATTCCTACAAATCCAACGAAATCCATAAATCAAGAACTATTTGTGAACAACCATAACCCAAATTAGGCATAACCAAGTAATAGTATAGTGGAGGGAATGTAAATATTGCTCAACCACAACTGGTTCTAATACTCGACCAAACCAGCACTCACTCGACCTTATGCACGACCTTTTTATTCGACCAAACATAAGACTTGACCTTATGCACGACCATTTATTCGACTTAACACAAGACTCGACCTTGGGCTAGACCAAGGGCTCGATCATGAGATGGACAGTCCAAATGCTTGACCTTTCAACATATTACTCAACCTATAACTCGATATAATACTCGACCTTTCCTTTGCTCGACCTAGTGTTTGACCTAGGGCTCGACTTTCTTTTCAATTTCACAAACCCAGTTCACAAAAGTAAATTTCGACTAACCTCTAACAGCTGATCCTTTGACTCCACAGTAGCGATCTTCTTGCTTGCAGATGATGGGCCAATGGAGTTTGTGAACAATGGGGTGAGAAGAAAATTTGTTTACTAGATTCTATTACGAGAAGAGAGGGTCTGCGAACTTAGAGAGTTTAGAGAGAAAAAACCGAAGAAGATGCTATGAAGAAGGAACTGAAGTGAAAGAGGGGCATGTAGGTCTTTGTTCAACTCTAAGGTGCTATGTTTGTAAGGAAAAAAACGAAGGTGCTATATATGCAAAGTCAACGGTCAACGCTGCTATATATGCAAATTTCCCTATTTTTAATTAGTATTAACTAATATATAAAACAACTTAAATTCAATTATAATGATGTAAATTTAAATTTTCATAAATATTACTATTAATTTATATAGAAAATTAGTTGAAAATACTAAAAATAATAATTACAAAACTCCATTGTAAATTAACTTATTGTAATTTTTTTGTTTCAATTTAAAATTAATAATTACAAAAACTTTCACAATTCAATTCTTAAAAATAAAGACTGAATCTTCTTTTCTATCTTGGTTTGATAAAGGAATTTTCTCCAACTACAAAGGATAAAAGAAATACTCAACCAATAAATTAACATTATATAAATAAAGGAAAAATAATAGAAAATTTCTGAAATTCAATATCATAAAAAAAAAATTTGTTCTTTACCCAATTTACGATCTCCCAAGTTTCCCATATTTTATTCATAAACCAAGAAATATGTGGGGAGGAATTAATTTGATAGATCTCGAGAGGAATGAGTATTAGAGATCTGGCTAAATAATTCTGAAATGGAAGGATATAGAGCTTGTTTCGAAAGATCACATGTAATATAGAGTTTCAAACCTTGTTTTGATAAATTGATATTCAAATTATCTGCGTATTCCATGCCATGTGATAAATTGATAAGAATTATAATTTATATTTAAACTCAAATAAAGTGATAAAGATAATTTGTATTTGGATACAAATTGAAAGTAAATGAAATATATCAAATTACCCAAATAAGAGTTTACTTAAAGTAAATTCATTTATCAGATTACTCTAATAATAATTTTACCTAAAATTAAATTTTATAAGAGACGATATATAAAGATGGATATGTATTTTGATTATAATAGTCAAATTTATATACATGTCAAATAAAGTTTAAGAGGACATCATTATATATATATATAGATAGATAGATAATAGACTAACTTTTTACCCATTCATTGGGAATGACACGTGGATTGCAATAAATTCTGTAGTTTTAAACTTTGTAATGATTAAATTATTTCTTTTATGAGTTCATGGATAATTCAATCAATAAGATTTAACAATTAACATCCAACAAAAAAAAGAAAAATTATAATACTTGCTTTGAAAATAGAAGAATTGTGTGCAAAAAATTGGGTGAAATTTTTATTGATAAAAATTAATATACCAACTTTATTATAAGATGCAGATGTTTGATAAATAGGTTAGAGCTGGTTAAGACTTAAATTAATTAATAAAGTTTACCTAAGGAAAAAGATCACTTTCAAATTAGAATTTATCATCCTAAATTCACTACAAGAACTTTTAATATTTGCGAGGGAAAAAATTCTCGCAAATACCTTCACCATTTCTTTATTCGCAAATAATAATTTACTCGCAATTGCCCATAATTTACTCACAATTGTTTACATTTACGAGGGCCTATTGGATAGGAATTGCCACTCATATTTGGTTTTTTATAGAGAGGGTAGAGGCACTCGCAAATAATACAGTGGCCATTGCAACTTTATTTTTTTGTGAACATTGTAGCCCTCGTAAATTAACAAAATGCCCTCTCAACTGTGTCTAAGTGCGAGGACTTTGCCCTCGCAATTAAGGGGTAATGCCCTCGCTTAAAATACTATTTGCAACGACTATTGCCCTCTCAAGAGAAGTCGCTGCCCTCGCATTCTTTGATTTTGCAAGGGCTTTTATCCTCACAACAAAACATTTAGCCCTCGCAAAAATGATTGGTCATGTCATTATTTTCAATTAAATGTGAGGGAATTACCCCTCGCAAATACATAGTCCCTCGCAAAAACTCATGTTTTTATAATAATCATATTTTTGATTGATCCAAAAGTAACATTTTAAAATACCTGCTAGCTAATAAAATAGAACCTGCTCCATTTTAATAAAACAATCTACAAATTCAAATTGAAAATATCAAATTTATTAAGTTCAAAGATTCAACAAAAACCAATAATATTTACAAAATGTTCTAAATATTTAATAAAACAAGCCAAAAATCTAATTAATAATTGTTGCTAAATATGAAAAATACCATAATATCCATAAAATGAAACAAAATCAAAATGAAACAATAGCAAATATTCTAATAATGTGATTCAAAGCCTAAAATATCATCAATGCTAATTATCTAGGACTCTCCATTACCGCTCTCTAAACCCGAACGAGAACCATCACCACGAGTATAAGAATAAGGAATACCCTATTTGAAAAGAGAAAAACATAGCAATAAATAATAAGTTTAAAAGAATCACAAAGTAATAATATCAAAGTGTCTGTGAAAAAATTACAAGTCAAATTACATTTATATAATTTAAATTAGTAAAAGAAATCTATAATTATGTAATAAATACATGATCAAAACCACCAACATGAGCTTGATGCAGATTGGATATCATGTTCGCAAAATGTTGTGAAGCCACGGCACGAGCTGTAGCATGAAACTGTATAATAACAGGAGTATCATCAATATCACCTTTTGGAGCATTTGAACCATAATACATAGTTGATCGAATCTGCTTTCTCGAAATATTTTCAGCAGTAGCATTTATTGCCATCATACGCCTATCAAACTCATCAATAATTTGAGCAATAGTGGCCTTATCAATCGAAGGACATCTATCAAATCCGCTAGCTCCTGTTGAGCAACTTGCACAACTTGGATACCTTGGATACATCAAATTAGGGCTGTAAACGAACCGAACATAAACGAACGGACCTTGTTCGTTTACTGTTCATTTATTTTTTAGACTGTTCATTCTCGTTTATGTTTGTTTATGTTTGTGAAATATGTGTTCGTGTTCGTTTATTAGTGTTCACAAACAGTTCACGAACACTTATCAAACACGTTAACGAACGAATAAACGAACACTTATCGAACACGTTAACGAACGAGTAAACGAACACTTAACGAACACGTTCGCGAACACTTAAACGAACACATTCGCGAACAAATAAACAAACACATTAACGAACACGTTCGCGAATACTTAAACGAACACGTTCGCGAACAAATAAACAAACACAAACACATTAACGAACACGTTCCCGAATACTTAAACGAACACGTTCGCGAATACTTAAACGAACACGTTCGCGAACAAATAAACAAACACATTTGCAAATTGGAAAAAAAAATAGCATTATTGAGAATTGAACCTTGGTCTTTAATGTGGGGAACATGGCTACTTACCATTACACCACAACAAATTTGTTTATGAATGATCAACAAACATTATTATTATATATATTATTATATTATATTATTATTATTATTTTAATATAAACGAACAATAAACGAGCTTTAAACGAACATTAACCGAACTTGTTCATGAACACTAAACGAGCTTGTTCACGAACATAAATAAACGAACGTATACTTGTTCGTGTTCGTGTTCGTTTATTAAACGAACACTAAAATGTGTTCGTTTATTGTTCGTTTAACTTAACAAACGAACATAAACGAACGTAACCGATCTTGTTCACGAACTGTTCACCGAACGTACTAGTTCGTTTACACCCCTACATCAAATGCCCTAGTCTGAAGGCCTAGTCCAAGCACTCTATTCTTTTGTCTCCCATCAGAATGCTCAATTCAAGCCTGCATTTCCATTTGTGGTGTGATAGGAGTGTCAACCTACTCACCATCAACATTAGCATCATCATCATGAACACCCTCACCTTCACTATGCCCTCACTATCACCCTCAAGATCAGATTGAGAAGCTTTCAATGTTTCTATGGCTTGCTGGAATTGAGTCTAAGTGAAAACAAATATAAATGAATGCTTAGTATATAACATTAAACTTATAATTCAACTAGAATAGAAATTAATATATCAAACATTAAATTATATAACATTGAATTGATGATGAAAAAAACTTAACCTCTTAAAGCAAACTATACTTTTTTGACATACCGCAATCTCCTCCTAACGCAATGTGGCCCATTCACCAGTCCCTTTGTTCTTGCTGTGAGTCAGTGTAAATTTCTCTATCATTGAACCTTTCCTTCCCAATTGCTTCTCTAGATCAGCATAACATTGTGTAAATGGTTTTGAGCCAGTAGTGTGGCCAACTTTTTGCTTGGCTCGTGCCTCTTGAGCATTCTTACACCTTTTCTTAAAAGCTTCATCAGTACTCCAAAAATCAACCATAGGATCCCAATATCTTTGCACCACAAATTTAGGCTTATGTCTCTTATGCTCCATTGTTATCTCATGACAAGAGGCGCAATCCAGCCAACTCATTACTTTCAGCACACATTCTACTTAGCCATTTACTCCAATTTGTTTAGTGATAGCCCTCCCAGGCTTGGTAAACAATGGACTCATCTATTCCCTCATCAAAATGAAAGTGCTGCAATAAATATGAATGGATCAAATACAAAAATGTAACAATTCCTGAATGCAAAATAAAAAAAAACTAATTCCAAACATCACAAAAATAGAGAAAGTAAAACACCACCAATCACAAATGCAAAATCTTAAATACTATCAATGGAAAGAAAAACATAAAAGAGTTTGCGTTTAAATGAAAGATAAAAAGTTGATACCAATAATCAATGCATATTCTAGTTTCAACCTGCAGTATAAAGGGATATAAGATAATCATGTAAATTGCACAACTTTTTTCAAAATAGACATATATGTACTTTTTGACATTTTCAATAATTGATAGCAAAACATCTTAAGAAAAACAACAAACATGTAATTTCTCATGAAAACATGTCATTACTAGCATTATAAATAGAAAATGATATAAAACCATATGCATGTCTTACTCGAAAGTCCGTATACATTAACTCCCGATCTTCTTGCTTAACTTGACTCCATACGACCCATGGCTCGCTAAGTCATGTCCTTGAAATGGCAATTAAAGTGGTTCTCGCCTCTTTTGTCAACAGCTTGTCATTAATTTATGATTTTTTTTTACACATATAATAAATAAAAAAATATAGTGGAAAAGACAAAACAAATTACTCACTTACTGGCTAGGAGCTATTTGACACAAAGTAGTAGGTTTAGATGGATCATATGGGCGTCCAATATGACCTTTGGTGAGGCCTCTATGTCCTATAAAATAATTAATTCAATTTCATAATTAGTGTTATTTACGTACTATCAACAAAATGAAATAAAAAAGATTGCAAAAATTAATGCATTTGTTGCTAATTTATAATTTATATTGGTCACATTTAAATGGTTTATCACTATCTCGACCTCTACCTCCCTTGCCATCACGACCACCACCTCGACCGCCTTTGCCAACTTTGGAACCTCTTCCTACATATCTCACAATGACTATACAAATATATATATATATATATATATATATATATATATATATATGTAAGTAAAGTCATAATGATATTATTAACATATAATATCATTAAAAGATGTCATTGAAATCATACAGTAATATGTAAAAGTCAAGGAGCCAACTCATTAACTTATGTCAGTGAAAACTGTGTACAAAATTGAAACATCTCACTAACTTTTATGATTCAACACATAAGACTTCACACATTTTAATAATCATCATCATAATCTTCATCTACATCATAATCTTCCCGAGTCATCAATAAATTGATTACTAATATCATCAACTATGTTCCTCAATTCTGTTGCATCCACTTCTTGTGCTGGCTCATTATTAGCATGTAGATTTACACTTCCAATATCCTCAGAAATTACGACCTCCTCTACATGAGATACTTCATGTTCTTGCAATGTCTCATAATCATTTAGTGGAGAAGCTGAAGCATTCTCTATGTCCATTTGCAAATTAAATGATAAACGGGCTCTAATTCGTATGACAGTATATCTATTAGGGTCTTTTCTTAGCAATACCCTTCGATGTAACATACTCGAGTAGCTTGACTTGCCAATATAAATGGATCATATGTATTAGGTCTGCTTCTCAAGTTTACCATCACTATCCCATGCTTATCATTAGAGACCTTTCAAGTATCGAACCAATCACATTTGAAAAGTACAACATAGTTATAACTATTGTATTCTAGTTGAACAACATCGTGTAAGTGTCCATACCAATCAATATTATTATCATCATAACAGCTACCACTCACCAATAAGCCAGAATTTGAAGTTTGCAATGAATCAATTTCAAATGTATGAAATCTGAACCCATTAGTAATAGAACCCTTATAACTATAAGCATATTTGTGCGGGCCATTAATTATGTCTTTAAATAGAGCCAAAGCTTGTGCATCCTTTTGAACCCATAGGCACAATAGATAACTAAAGTGAACAATTTAAAAATTTATGAAAGTCTAAAAGTTGTAGAAGAATGTACAATCTCTCGGAACCAATTTGCAAAATTGCAATTTCATAAATATTCTAATTGTTGGGCAGTTATAGTTGGATTTGACTGGTATATTTAATTATCATACTGCCTGCAATTAAAAAAATAGTTTAAAACTATTTTAGCACTCTATTTCATCATTTTTAATAAATCAACATTGCAGGTACACATGACTTACTGTATATATGAGACCACCTCATCCATGTTCAGAATGGTATAAAAATGTGCAACTCTCTGCTCTAAGTCAGACAAGTATCGCCTTTTAGCAGCACCAATAAACGCACCATTAGGAGTGAAGATGGAAAGTTTATTGGAACTTTGTTCAAAAACTACTTCATTTTGCCCAAGGTGGTCATGCACAGTCTCTATATCACTTTGAAAGTAAAGAGAGCAAAAATTTGAGAGCTTCTCTAAAACATAGAGCTCCGTAATAGAACCCTCAAGTTTTGCCTTATTGTGCACCTTGTCCTTTAATTGACGCATATACCTACATTAACAAATTAGTTCATCATATGTTTAAGTATGCATTTTAAAATAGGTAATCAAGCATTAAGTTACCTCTCAAATGGATACATCCACCTATATTGCACATGGCCACCACCTTTGGACTCATATGGTAAGTGAATGGGCAAGTGCTCAATTGAGTCAAAGAAAGACAGTGGAAATATCATCTCAAACTTACACATCATCACAATTATGTTTTTCTCAAGAGTTTCTAAGTGCTCCTCCTTCAAAATAATTGAGCACAAATCTCTAAAGAAGTGATAGAGTTCTATCAGTACATCCTTAACTTGGGATGGCATCAAGTCCTGTACCATAATAGGCATTAATCTTTGCATGAATACATGGCAATCATGACTCTTCATCCCAGAAAATGAACAATTTTCAACATTACAACATCTTGTGATGTTTGATACATACCCATTAGGAAGCCTTAGTTCCTTCACCCATTGACAAATCAACCTTATTTGTTTATTAATAAAGATATACGTAGCTTTTGGACACATAATTTTATTGCCTTGTTGGTAAAGGTGCAACTCATGTCTTATAATATTGTAGGTCTTTCCTTGACCTATAATTGTTTTTAGTTTTACCTATCATATTAAAAAACATGAGAAAAATTATAATAAGAAGATTTTATATTAATAAGGAAAAAACTTAATATAACATAATTATCATTATTTGTACATTTCACATTCATTAATGTGTAATCACATTATCAAAGACATTTTTTTCTATATGCAAAACATCTAAGCTGTGGTGTAGGATGATTGTATGCTAATAAGGCAGTTGAAAGTACACATTATGATTCGTCTAATGGTGATCCTAACCATAACCTTGGGCTCTTGCATTCTTGTCTTTCTTGCCATTAGGTGGAAAGCTAATTGAATTTAGCCACGAGCTAATGAAAGACCCAGTCTTACGTGTTGGTGCTTCTTTTGGCTTCCTTTTCCCATTGAACTCTTTCGTCATTAATCTAAATCTATGTCGCACTAGGAGAAATCACATATAAGATGCAAAATAGCTTGGCTTCCTACTATGCTTAAGCAAAACAACCATGTCCCCTGCCATACAAATTGGACAAGACATGAGCCCGTGAGTACACCAACAGAAACCATCCCATAAGCAGGGAAGTCATTAATGGTCCACATACGAGCTGCTCTCATGTTGAACATGTTTTTTGTATGTGCATCATATGCCAAAACCCCAGTATCGCACAATAATTTTAGTCCATCAATCAACGGTTGCAAATAAACTCCTATGTCTTTGGTAGGGATCTTGTCACCAGGAATGAACAACGTTAAATACATGTAAGCATCTCTCATACAAAGATATGGTGGGAGATTATAGACCACTGAAATAACAGGCCAACAAGAGTAAGTCTTGCCACTAAATATATTAAAGCCATCTGTAGCAAATGCAAGGCTCACATTTCGTTTCTCTGTAGCAAATTAAGGATGGCTAGTATCAAATTCGTTCCAAATCACTGCACCATCCACTTTTGTTCTTGTACTATTCCATATCATGTGTTTTGCTGTCTTTTTGGACATGTAAAGACGTTTAAGCCTAGGTGTAATAGGAAAGTAACGCAAAACCTTACATGGTATGTCCTTTCCTTTATTCCCTAACTTCTTTTTCACATGTCTAGGAAGTTTACATTGTGGACACTCTCTTAGATCTTTATACTCACCATGATACAACACACAATCATTCTCACATGCATCAATCTTTTCATAACCCAACCCTAGCTTTTTAATCAACATCTTGACATCGTAATATGAGTCTGGCAACTTAATACCCTCTGGTGAAAACTTTTTAAACATATTTATCATGTCATTGAACCCTCTCTCACTTAAGCCGTGCTCTGACTTGTGGCGTAAAAGCCTAGTAAGTGTAGACATCCTTGTGTGCGTCTTGTGACTCTCATGTAATGGTTTATCGACATACCTCAACAGTTCAAAGAAGTCTTTTGCCTCTTCAGTGGGTCCTTCTTCATCAACCACATCATCCAAGTTATCATCCCCCATCCCTCACTAAAATTGTAAATGTCAAACAGGATCAAGCACCATTTGTTCGCAATCATAATGATCATTTTGGTTTGACTCAACCTCATCATTGTGGATAGAGGTTGAACTTTCACCAACAGGAAAATCAAGTTTTCCATGGTGTACCCAACGAGTGTAGTTAGTTGCAAAACATTTAGTATAAAGGTAGAATGAGACCATGTCACTGTCTTGCCAATATTGGTTCCCACAACTTCTACATAAACATCAAATTTTCATGTTTTCAAGTGGTGTTCCATACTTGTAAGCAAAATCTAAAAATGTTGCAACCCCATTTTTTAAATCAATACATGCCCTTAGTCCTGAAGTCGGTATTCTATGTCTAATCCAACTTCTATCATCTAGGTATTTCTGATAAGGCATATGCTAGTTCTTAGATCAGGGATAGCTTTTTCCTTGATAGCTGAATTGAGTTGATAACTGGCTAACTAATTTAAAGAATTTCTTAGAAATATTGTCTAACAATATCAGGACATGTAAACAAATAAAAGAATGAAATAAATATATAACTAACAAAGCAACCCGTTGTATCTACAGCAGTCCCATAATAATAAATTAATAACAATTGAATAGTTTAGAAAATATTCCTATTACAAATATAGTTTGAGAATAATAAGAATATTTATTAAGAGGAATGATAAACAAAGATTTTATCTTACAATCAGATACATGCCATGCTCACAGCCAAAGTGCCAAATTTGAGAAATATATTTTTTTCTTGTTTTAGAAAATGAAACCAAAGAGAACATATAACTAACTCTCTAATTATTGAATTTATCATTTGTGACCAAGAAAATCTATACAACATATATATAAAGACATGTATGACGACAAAATATTTGAAATAAATCATAAATGAAGCATTATAAGAGAAAAAGAACCTTTCAATTAGACAGTGCATAACAACTTAATTGAACTTGAAACTTCACGGTTGGCAACTCTTCATTAACCAAATCTATATAGTAACCAGAATTTATATAACCCATAATCAACTTATAAAAAATAACCACAAATATTGATAATAAGATAGAATTTCCAACACAACCAAGAACTATTTTACAACAAATAAAAACAAACTAGCAACCAAAGAGTAAAATTTGCATACAAATATATAATAGAATAATAAACTTAAGAATTCTCCATTAAATATTAAGGTCAAATTATTTCACTGCACATAAAATACACGTTTTAAAGAGAGACAAAGCAGCAAGGTTTTTTATGTTATTAAAGCTACAGAGGCACATTATGGATAGTGGCATGTGATAACTGCTATGAACCTAGTTTCTGGGTCCCCTTTGTCCATAAGATGAAGAAAATTAAATGGAAATTGATGATGGGTGCTGACCACTTCAACCAAGATCCAAAGAAAGGTCTGGAATTTCTTAAAAGTGTAAATTTGTTGTCGATATACATGATGCCACTAGTGTAGCATACTTCTTCAGATATACAAATGGTTTAGATAAGAACATTGTTGGGGATTTCCTGGGAAGTCATGATGAATTTTGTATTCAAGTGCTCAATGAATTTGTTCGGTCCTTTAATTTTCGGCACATGAATTTGGACACTACATTGCACATTTTCTTGGAAACTTTCAGATTGCCTAGAGAATTTCAGAAGATATAGAAAGTTTTGGAGGCATTTGCAAAGAGATACTATGAGCAATCACAAGATATTTTGCTTTACAAAGATGTAGTACTCCTATTGTCATATTCCTTAATAATGCTTAACACATATCAACACAATGCAAAGGTGAGGAATAAGGTGACTGAAGAAGATTTCATACGCAATAATCACAGAATAAATGGAGGAAATGATCTCCCTAGAGATTTCTTGTCTGAACTTTACTACTCAATCTGTGAGAGTTGTTAGCCATTGAATAAAAGTCCAATTTCTATTCACTTTCTTTTGTTGATTAAGTGTTTCAAAATAGTGGGAGTGTGTGTATTACATATATAAGTTTGCACAGAGAATAAAAGTGTATTATATATATATATATATATATATATATATATATAAGTGATAGCACACAGAAAAAGAGTATATATAATTGACAGTATAGAGAATAGGAGCATACATAAATATACAAGTGATAATGCAGAGAATAGTATATATATATGCACTTTGTCTATATGCGTGAAAGGTAGAAAAGAAAACAAATATGGAATATTCATACATAGTTGATTTTTAGAGGGTGAGATTGAACAAACCGCAGATTGGAGCTTCACTCTTCAAACAAAATTGAAGTTATACAAGAAAAACCCTACAACTTCAAATCCATCAAATTGGAGATGAAGAATAATCAATATATAAATTTCACATAGATAAATCAAGTAGAAGTTTAACAAGGTGAAGAGAAATAAGTTAGATTGTTACCTTGTGCTGATATTGAATCGCTTTTTCTTTCTTGGAAGAGAGGTTTCTTGCAATTGCAGAGAAATTTAAGGGTATTGGGATTGATTGGCTCGGTAAAACTAGGAAAGCACCTAAACTTTTAGGTTTTTGCCCCCAAAAAGATTTTGTTTTAATTTTCATAAATTGTATTTGGATAAAAATATGAATAATGAAAAAAAAAAGAAAGAGTAATATTGATTTCAATTGAACAAAATCGAAAGACCATATCAGGGAATTGATTTTAAATTAATTCATATCTTAACTAATATAGATTTTAATTTAATTAATTAAGATTAATCTCAATTAAATTGATTGGTCTAATGCAATTAACTAATATTGATCTTAATTAAATTAAATTGAATTCATTTCAATTAAAATTGATAAATATTAATTGCATTAAGATCTTAATTCATAGGTATATTTTTCTAAAATGAATAATTTGTAGTGCTTCACGTTTTTTCCTTGACATATTTTAAAGAAAAATTATCTTAATTCAAAGATTGATCTTAAATTGAATTGTTTTATTTTTACTCAATTGAATTCAAATTTATCTTAATTAAATTATAAATTAAGATTGATTTTAATTTAACTAAATGATATTGATCTTAAATTGAATTAGTTAGTGTGAAATCTATTGTTTTAGCGAATTTTCTTTATACTCAAGTATATTTCAATAGTTGAGGCAAGTGTTTTACTTTACTATTCACTACAAGAAAATTGGTCTTTAGTGACCAAAAAGGCAGTGACAACAACATTTTTCGTCACTAAAAGTAGCCTTTAACAAGGAGAAAAATGTAATCACAAAAAGTTAGTTACAAATGTATTCACTATTGACCACGCGAAAAAGTGGTCATTAAGTGGTCACTAAATGACATCCTTTAATGACAAGAAAGAAAAAGTGGTCACCACATGGTCACTAATTGTTATAGTGTGAAAAAGACAACCAAAAGTTGACCACATTTAATGACCAGTATTAGTGACAACAATTCCATTTGTCACAAAAAAGTTACAAAATATGTTGTGGTGACCAAAAAAATCATCACTAAATTTATGAATTTTAGTGACAATGTTTTGTAGTCACTAAAAGGGTATGATTGGGCTAACAATGGATCTATCATTGGGCTTGCGTTGGTTTGGCTTACAAATTAATTGGGCTTACAAATGGACCTATGATTGGACTAACAAATTAGTATGATTGGGCCTAACTTTATATTAATTGGGCTTATATTATAAGAAATAAGGTTTGGGCTAAACAAATTTTTTTTTGGGTCAAACTTAGCTAATTTGTATTATGACACTTAATTTTCATTAATTGTATGTTGACACCCTAATATTTATACATTTGCTATATAATTTTACCTAAAGTACATAATCATTTAGCATTAAAATACACTATTGATTAATGGCCTTCTTTGACCAAGAATTATAATTGGTTACACAATTTATTCATTAGACCGAAATTAGCTAATTTGTATTATGACTCTTAATTTTTAATAATTGTGCTAAGACACATAATATTTATGAATTGTCCACATAACTTTACACTAACAAAAAAAAAAAAAACCTTCTTTGATTGCCACCACTTATATAATGATTGGAATTGTTTGGCTAAAGATAATAATTGGGCTATGTAATTTATTCATTGGGCCAAACTTAACTTTTTTAATTTATAGCTCTTAATTTCTAATAATTGCACAAATACACCCTAATATATATGAATTTGCCTACACTATTTTACTTCAAACATAGAGACTTTTTTAAATACACTATAAATTAATTATAATTGGATTTCTTTGGCTAAGAATAATTATTAGACTAAGTTTATTTTTCCTTATGCCAAACTTAGCTTACTTATATTATAATTCTTAATTTCTAATAATTGTACTAGGTTACCCTAATATTTTGTTTGTCCATATAATTGTACATTCATTGCAGAGTCTTTTTAATATTACAATACATTATTGATTCATACTAATTGGCTTTCTTTGGCTAAGAGTAACAAATGGACTAAGTATATTCTTCATTGGGCTGAGCTTCATTGGCTTAATTATGTTATGACTCTTAATGTAAAACAATTATACTATGAGACCTTGATATTTATGAACATGTGCACATAAGTTTAATTCCTTTAAGTATATAATTTTGTTAGTTTTAAAATATACTATTGAAAATTAGGAATAATTTTAATTACTTTAAAATACACATAAGTTTAATTACTTTAAGTACATAATTTTTAATACTTATGTATAGTGGATACATTATATAAGTAGTTCGTATATGTATATAATTATAGATAGATACAATATCAAATATTGGTAATAATATTCATAAAATAATATTTTCTAGTGTTTCTTGATTTGTTAAACTCTACATATTCTTGTATAGTGCCAAAGGTGAATCCAAGCTAAAAAATGTAAAGAGTCACTCACAAAATAACTATTCCTTGATGAAGATTGTGTTAGTTTTAAAGTAAAATAACCGACCTACAATTTATATGGGGTTGAGACTCTAATATTGTTGGCTTGTGTGAGAAAGCTTATCCCTATTCAGTAAGAAATGTCATAGTTTTAGTTAGGTGAAATTTATTATATTTTATTATTTAAAATTTTTGATAAACTTTTAATTTGAATATTATTTATATAAGACTTAAATGACCAATATATATAATTTTTTTTATTTCATTATTAAAATTTAGACTTTATTTTTCCTTTGATTTACCTTAAAATAAATTTTAATTTGGTCATTAAATAATTAATTAGAATTTTATTTTTCAAAATCATAATAATTTTATTTTCAAAAATAAATTTTCTTTTCATTCCAACTATAAACTAATGAATTTCAATAAGTAGAAGATTAGGTATAAAAAAATAAGCTTGAATATTCTTATAATTTATTATTTACAAGATCTTAAAAAAGGTAAAAGAATAGAAAATGTTCAATGAAAAAAAAGCGGCAAAATTGAAATTACTGGGTTGAAAATTTGAAGGGATTTTGTGGAGGTTGGAAATCTGATTTGCTAATATAATTTAGGTGCCTTTTCCCGGCATTTGATTGGTGTTTGACTGGTGTTTGAATGCAGTCTGAATTCTTGGATTGGTGTTTGATGTTTGAATGCAGTCTAAATTCAAAAATCAAAATTTTGAATTCAGAAGAATGAAGACTTTTGATTTCTGAATTCAGAAATCGAGTGCAAGAATTCTAAAATCTAAATTCGAATTCTTCCGAATTACAATTTAGACTTCGAATTCTTTCTAATTCGAAGATTTCTAAATTCGAAGAATTCGAATGAAGCATTCGACTTCGCACAATTCTTCAATTACTGAAATTAGAATTCGATTTCTAAACTCAAAATTCTTCCGAATTCAATTCGAATTCGTAACTAGTTGGAACTTGATTACTTGAAAATTGAAACTTTGTTTTTGGATATTCTGAACTCTGTTAAACATGTTGGATATTCTGAACTCTATAAGTTATTGCAATATTTTTTTTGAAATTTGTGTATTTTTTATAAGTTTGAACAAGTTTGTAATTTATAAATTTAACATATATTATATAATTCTGAATTCAGAAATCTAAAACTAGCATGTTTTGTTTTTATGGCCAAACATTATAAGTCTAAAGCACAAATATGTTATAACTACAATGTGCATCTTTTCAAGAATGTATGGCACTAAATGGACATTACAATCTCTGATTCTAAACTATCAAGTAGCAGAACATGTACTTATATATGTGATTTGAAGTTTGAGTGGTTGATCGAAATAGACATTGCTATATTAGTATATTATCACCAATCTTTTTGAGTTTGATACTACTTGTAATATTATTGTTTTGTTTTCAGGAGTCACATTCACTTTTGGTTGACTTTGAAGCCAAAAAGATCTAAGAACTACTACATTTTGTTTCAAATTCTATTAGCTTCAATCAACACAAATTTATAAGAACTTTGTATGGATATGATTGTAACTTAAATATCAGGGAAATGGCATACAAGAATCTTAGATGGTCGGCTATGTTATGTGTTTTGTGCTTTGGTTATAGGGATTTGTTAGGCTGAAATTTTGTGAGAATTGAACTTGATGGTAGGCGAGCATTCTTTTGCTTAGTTTTTTCTCAGATCTTGCATAGTAGCCTCTCTAAACTGGGATTTGTTTACTAAGTAGTTACAATGATGCTTGACCTTTTCATGTTGTGGATGGATTTTCTGTACTGTTGGGTTGTGAGGACTTTAACATACTTGGGTGCCCCTAGTTGTCGTTTATCATCAACATGTAAACTTTATCAATTTTTACCAGCTGGTAAGGCTTTCATTAAAATGTTTGGCTACTGTTTGTAGTTCCTTTTGAAGAAGAGGACAGGGATTCTAGTATCTGGTTTCTTGATCACAATTATCAAGAGGCGATGTTTTCTATGTTTCGGCGAATTAATGGTATTGAGCTTATTCTTTTGTTCTTCTATATTTGCTTATTGACAGATTAATCATCATTTTTCCAGTATGTTTTCTATCTTTTTGGTTGCTTTTATGTATTGACTTGTTGTAGCACTGTGAACTCCTACCCTGTTTTCTTTTTCAATGCTTGAGATTTTTTTTTTTTTGGGGTACTAGAGAGGAGACAGGCATAAGCTTTAATATTTCTATTCTGCTTATTCATTATTGATAGGAATCACATGGTATTTTGTCAAACAGGTCTAGGAACCCTTTGAAGAACCATTTGACATTGATTCTGTACTAAGGGAGGTTAAGTCTCAGTCTCTTGTAGAGAAAAAAGCACAAGGCAGAAAACATGGAGTGGATGTTATTTGGACTGTTCGCATGGAGTATGATAGTTTTGGCTGGTGTTCAAATGGCTCATTTCGATTCTATATGACATATGATAGATAATGAAACTTTAATTGTGTACTTTTGTAGGATAAGAAATGTTGTTTTTGTTTTGGTGCATTAACTTTGGATGCTTGAGCTTTTCTTTTTGTACATCATTAGGTTGATATTGTCCTAACTTTTTTGTCGTGTAAATGATATAACAGTCATATTTTGTAGAGATATGTTAGTTTTATCTATTGTTCAATACTTTATGTACAATTAATTCCAAATAATAAATTTAATGGCCAATTGGTGAGAAAATAATGTGGTCACTAATGGTTGTCTATATGACAATACGTGACAAAAATATTTCGTCACTAATTATTGTTATTTGTTCACAATTTACTGACGACTTTAAGTGGTCATAAATGGTGTTGACTTTCTTATATTTTTTGACCACCATATGTGGTGACCAAAAGTGGTCACCAATCACTATTTTTTTTTGTGACCATTTTGTATTATCAGTAACAAAAAAAATTTTATTTTGGTGACCACTTTTTGTCGTCACTAAGAGCGTGACCACCTTTTTTGGTCACTGGCTGTACCAATTAGTGACCACCATGTCACCAACGTGTTTTACTAATTGAGCTTTGCAAACCAACATGTGACCACAGGATTTTGGTCACTAAATCTCATTTGTGACAACTAGTATATATTTAGTGACTACTTTTGACTTGTCACTAAAGGCCAATTTTTTTTGTAGTGATTAAATTAAGTTTAAGTAAACTTTATCATACAAGATTTTGGCTGGCACTTAAGAACTTTTTTTGGTTATTGATAAAATTCTCTGACTCTTTTATATGTTTTTTTTTTAAATTCAAATAAGATGCAATTTACTATTTACATTTTCTATAATTTTTATAGTTGAAAACTTTAATTTAGCAAAAAAGTGTAATTAAAAGTTTCAAAAGTAAATTATCTAACTCATACATAAGAACCTATTATGGGATAAATTATATTTCATTTGAAATCAACATAAAAATAAAAAGAAATACATATTACTTGAGAAAAAACATTAAATTTCAGTAATAATATTGTCCCAAGAATTTGACTTTAGAAATTGAATTATACTTAACAAATAATGAAATTAAAAAGAGACTATTTTCACTTACATAAGGCTTTCATGGGATAGCAAAAGACTTGTCAATGGAATGAAACTTTTTTCTTTTTAGAAAACCATTATTGTTTGCTTTTATGAGCGCTTACCACTCGCAAATAAGCCATCACGAACAAGTTAATTTTGCGAGGCAATTGCACTCACGAATAAAGACATTATCCCTCGCGTATAACAAAAAAAAATAAAAAATGGCACGCCTTGAATTTTCATTCCGCAATAAGTTGCGAGAGACATAAATGTTATTGTGAAGGCTACAACCCTCACAAATAATAATTTTATTTATTTATTATTAATTAAAATTTTCTTGCGAGTGATGCATTTGCGAGAAAACACTCTCTCGCAAATAATAGGAGAAAAAGTCAATGTTGACCATTTTTTGTGAGGGCATAGCACTCGCACATATGCCCTCGCACAATAATTCTTATTGCGAGGACCACGTCCTTTGCATAAAATGATAGAATCCCTCGCACATAACAAACAGAAAAAGCACACATAATTTTCTATTCCCAACAAATCTAGCGAGAGCCATCAGTGCTTTTGCGAGGGTTCGATCCCTCGCAACTAATAATTTTATTTATTTATTTTTAATTGAAATTTTCTTGTGGGGGATATTTTTGCGAGTAAGGTATCTCTCTCAAATAATGAGAGATAAAGTCAACGTTGACCACTTTTTGTGAGGGCGTCACACTCGCACGTATGCCCTCGCAAAATCGTTCTTATTGCGAAGGACATGGTCTCGCAAATGATGATATAAACCCTAACAAATAATAGAGAAAAAAATGTGCGAACCACTTCCCATTCCCACCAAACGAGGGCCATCAGTACCTTTGCGAGGGCTATATCCCTCGCAAATAATAATTTTATTATTTTATTTTTAAATAAAATTCATTTGCGAGGGACTATATTTGTGAGGCGGTTTGCCTTGGAAATATTAGTTTTAGGCGAGGGCTTGTTGGCCCTCGCAAATAATCCCTCACAAATCTTCAAAATTCTTGTAGTGAAAATTTAGTGAATTTTTAAGATTGAAAAAGATTAAAGCATGTTTAATGATTTTTTTTTTAAAGTGTATAAGGATATTGATTTTTTCAACCAAAAAATGCATGTTGAAGGAAACTTGGTTTAATCTTATTCAAACGAATGATCTCATCTTTATTTTAAGTCTAAATTTATTTCTCCTTGTTAATAAAAATAATATTTGTCTCATACTTTTATTTTTATTTAATGCAATAATTACTTACAAAAACTATTTTATTAGTAATCAAATGAGATAATTATTACAAAATGCAACTATATAAGAGTTATTTCCTTTCTTGAACTTAAGATAAAGGAGAATTATATGATTGACTATGATCCATTGAATTCCCAAGACAATGATACTTGATTTTATGGGACTTCTCTATATTTGCAAAGTTAATTGAATAATATATTCAAAAGAAAAATAAACCACGCAAATTTTTTGACTCTATAATACTCACCAACTCAATCAATTCCTAATTTTCTTCCAAATTGCATAATAATCGAATAAATTGTTCAAGAGGAAAAGAAAAATCAACCAATATGTTTTGATTTTGTAGGGCTCATACATTAGGTTAATTCCTAATTTCCTTCCAAATTGAAAGTATTCAAAATAGTTCAAAAAATAAGAAAATTGAGTAACAAAATATTTAGAAATTTAATAATAATTTTTGTTTTGTCTCTAACCAAAACATATGAATTAATGCCAGAGCTAAAGAAGGCTTGATTATTGATAAGGTCAAGTATCTATGTTTTATAAACCAATTTTTTTTTTAACAAACAAATAATAATAGAGATAATACACTATAGAAATTATCCAAATTAGACTTATACACTTAATTTAAAATTTAAAAACATAAGATAATTATTATATTTGGATAAATATGATGCATTTATTGAATTTGAAATTGTGAATAAGATAGAACAAAGAGATTAGAAGAAATTATAAGGGTAAATTACATCTACTACCCCTATAGTTCGTGTAAATTACCAATCGAATCCCGAAATTTAGTAAAACTACCAATACCCCCTTAAAGGGGCTAAATGTTATGAATTTATGGGGGTTAAATGTTATGAATTTAGTTGATTATAGGGGCTAAATGTTATGAAGTTATCAAATTTTAGGGGTTATTAGTAATTGTTCATATCTCGGGATTTGATTGGTAGTTTTTACAAACCACAGGGATAAAGGATGTAATTTACCCAAATTATAATTATAAGTAGAGAAAGAAAATAAATAGAGAAAGAAGTAATTTATGAATTTGATAGGAAAATAGAGCTTATAATTATAAATATACTATTATTACACATGACAATATTTTAAAGAGTTGGATATTATTCTCTATATTGTATAATAGATAATAGATAATAGATAAATTGTATTACTGGAAAAATGGAAAAAAAAAATTTCTACAATTTTAAATCAATAGTTTGAATGATGGTGCTGGAGTGGAAGAATGGATTAATGTGATGAAAATGTATATTTTCAGATCTGGGACTTGTCATTTTGTGGGACATCATTTCTGTATATTTTTGTTCCCCACTATTTTTTTAATAAACACATTGTAAAATCATAGTATGACTCAGTAGTGTATAAACTTGTCCATCAGTGGCATTTTATTAATGGTGATAAAACTATTATCGGAACAAAACATTGGCAGGGTATAGCTGAATCACATAGAGCAGCATATAGGCTTAACTCTTGAGAAAACAAAAAGATCAGGACTAACTATGACCTAGGATTTTTACAATTAGATAACATGTAGGCGACACCTGGAAGCTATAGAAAATTCAATAGAAATTTCGGCAGCATCTCCTCTGTAAACTGAACATATCCTATTTCTGAAACAGCAAAAACAACCCAACATATATACAGCAGCAATCATAACTATCAACAAAAAGTCATAACTATCAACAAAAGGCAAACAGTACTATCAATCTATCTAAACCCATGGAAGAAAAATTCAGCTATCATCCCCTAAATATGGGTAGTCCATGTACATCATCGTAGCATATAAGTTGGCATGCCTAGGGTAAGGACCCTAACCTATCAAAAATCTGCACATCCTTATGACTGTGAGCGTAGGTTGCCAGAAAGTCAGCAGCTCTATTCCCTTCTCGATACGTATGGATGAAAGCAGTATTAGTGTCACTAGTCTGCCGAATAAGGTAGATACACGGAGTGACAGCCCACGGCACTTTGTGACCCTTATTTAGTCATTGGATTATAATCTTCAAATCTGACTCAACATTATATAAATGTATTCATTTTTCCTTGCACAATCTAACACCAAAGATGATAGCATTACCCTCTGTCCAGTTGTTAGTACCAACCCCAAAACTTATTGAGTAGGCAAGGATAATAGAGCCACATGAGTCTCTAAGGATCCCCCCCCTCCCCCTCCACTGAAAGCTTGACCATTCACACTGGACCCATCTGTGTTCAATTTTAGTTGTCCCTAGTAGAGGGCTTCCATTTGATCCATGTCCTTTTGCTAATTGTTATCGGCACCTATGAAATCTGCAAACTATCCAACACAATGCCATCCATATATGAAGCAACAATCGTAGGCTTGAAGCCAAAGGACAATTCTTTTAACCAATGTACAACATTTGCAATAACAATATTAGCATACCTCGGTAGGGTATTCCAGTCACCAAATTTGGCTTCATTGCAACATCACCACAATTCCCAACATATGCAAGGAAAAAGTAGACACTTCACCAAACCAATTTGAGATTTAAAATCACAAACTAGCAGTCAATGGTTAACCATTCCATCAATTGTGTTGAAATGCGCATGCAAGGTCAATAAGTCAACAAAGAAGCTCTATACCTGTCTTGCAATTTCACTTTGCAGAAAGACATGTAGAATTGTTTTCATCCTCAGTTGAGTGCAGCAAACACATCGAGACACAATCAGAATGCTAAGGGTTCGAACTTTGTCATCAGTTGGTAGCCCCCTATGAATAAGCTTGCACATAAAAATAGTGATCTTCTTGGGAAGGTAATTGTTCCAAATCAACTCTGACCAGGGGACTATTGGGCTAACATCTTGCATTTGTTTGCTGAAGTTTTTCACTATAAATTCACCTGAGAATGAGGTAGTCCAAACAAACCTATCCGGAACTTGCGAATCCAAAGCAATATGTAAATCTGAAACATAGATACCACTATCAATAGCATTCCTTACCAAGGCAGCCTCGTCTATATTGTTGACATATAAAGGTGGAGCAGGCCCTCCGTACCAACGGTCTTTCCAAAAGCTCACATCACCCTTCCTAATGATCCAAATAGCTTGAGGTAAAAGGAATTCAACAAGGTGCCTAATATTTTTCCACACATGAGATCCTTTGTGTAGGTTATTGGACAAGGTAGCACCTGGATGTCCATATTTCTATCTCAATAGATTGACCCACGGAGATCTTCCTTTTATAAAGCTCCACGCAAGCTTTCCATGTAGAGCACGCATAACATGACTAAGAGGCTTAACTCCCAAGCCACCTTCCTCCTGCGTACGTGTAATGGTATATGTGCTAATCCAATGATGTCTTGACTTCTCATTTGAGGCCCAAAAGAAATCAATCATAATAGTCATCAACTTCTCAATAACACATTTCGGGGAATGAATGACCGACAGTGTGTGAATTGGAATAGAGGAAGGAACATGTTTTATTAACACAAGTTTACTCCCTCCGAGAGAAGCTTGCCTTTCCATCTTTGTAGACGCTACCTCACTTTGTCAATTATCCCCTGGAAATACACGGAGTTGCCCCTTCCTTTAAATAGTGGAACGCCTAAATACGTGATAAGGAGAGCTTTCGGACTAAAACATGTAATTCACTAGATAAAACCTGTCTTTCGTGGATTCTAGTGTTTGGAACCAATGAAGTAACTTTTAGCTGCATTGAAGAACTGTCCACTAACATTTTCATAGTTTTGTAGCAATTTCTGTAATTGCTTCACAGAGGCCAGATGACGTAAACACTAGCATATCATCAACATATATCAAGTGGGATGGTGCAATCACATTCTTTGCCATCTTATATCTCCCAATTACCCCATGTTTGACCAAGGAATTCAAAATTTTACTTAAATAGCAAGGACAAAGAACGATGGTGACAGAGGGTCCCCTTGTCGAAGACCTCTAGTGGACATGAAAAAGCCATGATTGCAGTTGCTAATGGTCACCGAGTACCAAATATTAGACACCGTCTGACAAATAAGGTCACACTATGTTTCACAGAAACCATATTTTCTCATGGCTCTTAACAAGAATCTCCAATTCACCCTATCATAGGCTTTGGACATATCTAACTTCATAATCACATTGGAACCAAAGACCTTTTTGTCCAGATCACCTGCCAACTCATGTGCGATAGCGACATTTTCATGTATTTCTCTTCCTTTAATAAATTCAACCTGCTCATGAAAGATGACTTAGAGGAGGACAGTAGCCAATCTATTGTTGAGGATCCTAGTAATGACTTTGGAAAAGAAAGTACGCAGACTGATTGGTCTTCAATCACTCATACTAGAGGGTTAGGCACCTTAGGTAAGAGGATTAGGTTGGTGGATGCCATGTTCCTAGGCATATGCATACCATTGAAAAAATCATGAATCACTGCTAGAACATCCCGTTTAATAATCTGCCAGCAGGTGGTATAGAAAATTCCAGTGAACCCATCGTTACCCGGAGCACTGTTTGAATCAAGCTCATGAACCACCAAATTAATTTCTTCTTCACTAGGGGTAGCAGTAAGTTTCTCATTCACATATTCCGTGATAAATGAGGGTATCACTGCTAAAAAATCCGCTTCATCAGAAATAGGAGATGCCGTAAATAGTTTGCTGAAGAAATCCACAGCTGCCTCCTCAATGACCCTTTCATCTTCTGACGTTGATCCATCATGGAGTTTAAGCTTGATTCGTGGTTTATGTCTCTTGGTCTTTAAAGAAGCATGGAAGAATACACTATTCCTGTCTCCCACATTCAACCGTGTCTCTTGAGACTTGTCCCGAGCAAGCTTCTCTTTCTACAGCAGCAAAGTTTTTAGCCGAGCATTGGCATATGAAATTTTTTGCACAAGTTCCTAAGAAAAATTCCATTGCATCTCACATTCAAAACCACGGATATCCTCTTGATGTTCTCAAATCTGACTGTAAACGTTCTTGAAAACAGTCCAATTCCAATGCTTCAACTTAGCAGCCAACTTTTTTAGCTTCTTATGCAATTGAACCATAAGTGGTCCCATAGTGGTCAACTCATGCCAAACGAACTCCACAAAAAGGATAAAACTCCAAGTGGTCCACCCACATGGAGCAAAATTTGAAACCCCTACTAATGGGGGTATGATCCAAGAGATTTTTGTTCAAATGCAACACTGCCACTGCTGGGAACCTCATCATAAATTCTGTATTGAGTAGGATCCTGTCAAGTTTACACCAAACTCTTCCATTGGACCAAGTGAAAGGTGTCCCTGAGAAGCCGAGATTGACCAAACCTGCAGCCGCTATAAAGTCTTAGAAGTCCACCATAGCACCCTGTCGAGGTGTCTACTACCTGCCTTTTCTTCTTCTGTGGCAATAATATTAAAATCACCCCCGATCACCCAAGGACCAGATAGAGAAAGTCAATAAGTCTTGCCATAATTCTTGCCTGTCCAATCTTGTACACCTCGCATAAATAGAAGAAATAAAACATTTCTCTCCACTCAATGTCCAGATGACCTGTAAAACAACATGTTGCAAAGTAATATGCACAGCATCTACAATAATGGAGTCATCCCAAAGGATCCAGATATGTTGATTGACGGGCCGAGCATGGCAAAAGTTAGGCATAACTATCTTCGAGGCCACAATGGCCAAATGATGCCCTCCCCTCTTAGGTTCTATCAAAACAACCAAACTTACCTTGAACTGAATTATCAGGCTATGCAAGTGTAACAACTTTTCTTAGGACTTGCTGCCCCTCGAGTTCCAAAACAAATAGCTAGACATGTGTTACCTTGGTACCTTTGGATCTAGTAATCGGGTCAGAGCTCTTGTGCAAAGTGACTCCCTTTTGCTGCGCTTTATCATTTGTGAGTATCTCTTGTTCCCTGTATATATATATGCCATATTCTCGCTGTTGCCCCTTGCAAGTATGGTTAGTTCGCTTGAGGACTTGACTCTTGACAAAGTTCTGGCTGGTTCATCAATTGAGACAAAGCAGTCATCTTTCGGCCATATATGAGAAGAGTTTCGAATTTGTCCAAGGCAAAACTTCTATATTGGCAGAGACTTTTTGGGACTTATGACATTTGGTGTAATAGTTTTCACCACAGGTAATTCATCTAAACCATTGTCGAGTTCATCTTCAAAAACAATCTAGTCCATATTTTTTTGTGCCACTTGTTTCGGCAGACTCTTTAACATGAACTCCAAAGAATAATTAGGCAATTAGGTGATAATTAGGTAACTAGTGTGAAAACTAGGCAGACTGTTTCATCTCCAAGACTTGTTTCCCCACTAATACTAGAGTGATAATTAGGTAACTTTTAGTCATATATTCTGTCAAAGTATTTTTTTTGGGTTGGTTAGAGTATTTTAATAAAAATGGAATATTATTACTTTCAATACAGCATTAATTTATTTGACCATTACAGCTTCATTACTAGTAGAGAGTATATACTATAATTTACATATGTTGCATATATTATTGTGTACTAATTGCATCACTCATTTACATTATATATATATATATATATATATATAGACAGCACATGCTAATTATCTTTTGATATCATTTCCTTTCTATGGTGTTAAAATTAATTATTACCGAGTCAATTAAATTGACTAATAATAACAAAATAATAATTAATTTTAACACCATAGAAAGAAAATTATATCAAAAGATAATTAGCATGTGCTGTATATATATATATACTATTATTATTATTATTATTATTATCATAATTTGATAGGATGATAAGGTGTATTTTTTTTTCTTTTTTTAGTGGTTGGCATTAGTTGGGTTTTGGGTTTCTTGTCTGGAAGGCCGAGCTATGTAGTTTCAGGAACGGCTGTTGCTGAAGTAGAACGTCAGCGATTGGTTAGTTCGTGATGGTATTGGCGCGACTTCCTTACGAAGAGGTAGTGGTCCTTGGTAGGTGAGGCAGCGCTGAGTCGTATTGACTAGGTTTCCTACTAAGGGTTATGGAGTCTTAGTTTGGGATGAGGGTTCAGCACAATGCAACGTAGCGTAAGGCTGCGTGCAAATAGAAGTGATCAACTAATGCAGAACCACACTACATGGATTTCTGCGATCCGTTTCTTCTGATCCCGTTGGAAGGAGCTGTATACGCAGAGACCGACAAGTTAGGGTGTTCTTTTGATCTCTTAGCTAGGTAGTGGCTAGGAAGTACCGGTCCCACTGTGTATTGGGTGAGGTTATGCCGGTCCTATTTACTTCGGGAAAAATAGCCTTAACCAACCCCTATTGGGTTTAGGTTAGTTGTGTTAGGACCTGTCCAGTGAAGGTTATGTCTTTTCGGGTCATCACTCGTACTGTATTAATTTAAGAATTTTCACATTAATATATTCAGTTTCTTTTGGACAAAAAAAAAAAAAAAAGACAAGGTGTGTGGCAACAGTGATCACGACAAGATTAGACCATTTGTTCATGCAAAGACTTTTGAATTTTGGGCCCTAATTAAAAAGGCATATTGAGCTATTTTCTTACAATATTAGAAAGAAACTTTTTAACTCTCAATCAATGTAAACCTCTTTTTACCTCATCACCAATCTTCCAACGAAAATAAATCATGCAACATTCAAGAGGTTCCCATAGCCAATCCTAATTGATGAGACCATGCTTGTTTATTTGCTCATGCAATTAATGTATAAGTTTTTAAAGTTCTATTCTTAAAATGTTGACACTTTTTATTTGTTATGAAATAGAGACTTTCTTAACTCTCATTTGATTTGATTTTTTTTTAAACTCATAATAGAACAAATATATGGCTGGATTATTATACTTTGAGGGTGACATGACTGTTCCTAATCTACCAAAAATAATCTTTCTTAGAGGTTTCAAGTACTTTAGAAAAAACAAAAAGAGAGAGTGAGATTTTAGTATCTCAACTTTTTAAGAATAACAAATAATTATATTATCATAGTTCGTTATCTTAATTTTATTATTATAATTAAGCAATTACTTTTATTTTTGTTGATTCACTTTTGGTTGAGAGTAAAAACTTAGATAATTAACATATCTTCATTCTTATTTTTCATGTGAGAAATGCATCTCGTTTTAAATTTACTACTGACATAGACAACGGAAAAAGATTAGAACCAATTTTAGGTTTCTTTATTTAAAGATTGAAACCCCATATTGAATAATATCCCTGGCTATATTGGCTCAACTGCGTCGCCAACTGGACAAGTTGTTTAATAACGAGTTCGTGAAATTACCAAGGCTGGGGGTATGCACTGTGCGATCTTTTCAGTTTACAGTTTTTGCGATTTTATTTACTTTTCATAGGTATCAAAATTACATGCAAAAACTAAACCATATTAAGCAGTCACTAAAAGCTAAAAACAAAACCATTGAAATTTTATTAGATAACGGTTTGTTTGATAAAACTAAATATTTAAATGTGAACGTTGAGTGCTAAAATTTTAATACTGAAATAATTAAGTTGAAATCTGAATGTTTAAATTTTTATTTTGAATGTATGAATTATAATATTAAACCAATTAATACTATGTAATAGACATTTAATTTGAAGGTTGAAATACTCAAATTATTCCATTTTTCCCGTATATCGATTTTTTTTTATATTTATGTACAACTATTATTTTTTTAAAATTAAGCATAAAATATTTTCCATGAAAATATGTAAAAGATACAACCTATCAAAGTTAACATTTAATAAAAAAATAAAAAATAAATTAATTGAAATTTATTTAACCTTTTTTTACAAAAATATGTGCTATAAAAAAAACAACAGCAAAGAGAGTCATATAAAAAATATTATTCATAGTTTGTTGAATGATTTAACAGAAAAGGGTAAATTTAGAAAAAAAAATAAAAAAATTTAGTGATAAGCATTAAACACACTTTTAGTACTTAATATTTTTTATAGAGATTATGCAGTGCTTAATTAATTAAATAGAATGAAATTTTGTAATCAAAGAATCCAAATACTAAATCTCTCATTCATTAATTTTAAGCAATAATTTTAAAGTTATCAAACAAGCCCTTAGAGTGTTTTAACTGCACTTATGGGCTACTTATTTGGGCCAACTAAACGGATCACGTTTGTAACCCAAAATACCTACATATCTATATCTATATATATCTATACTAGTATCTTCCTGGTTGTGCCTTGTGATGTTATGGTTTCTTGTTTAAAATTTAGCATTCTTGTGTATATTTTTTGTTATTAAGCTATAGAAAAATGAAAAATGGAATAAATGTTTAATAGATAATATGTAGTGTAATAGTGTCAATAGTTGATTTCATAATATGAATCCCATACATAGTTTAGTAATATATTGAAATTGTTCATGAGCTTAAAAAGTTTGAACAAAGTTTGTAGATAATAGTAAAATGTAAAGCAAGAAAACTTAATTAACTACTTAGTAAGTCATTTATTTGGACTTGAAAAGAGTTGCATGTGCTCATTTCTCAATTTGTTGCCGTTTAGTTGGGTTTGGATTTGTTTCTTCCTCATCTTCTGCATCGTGCTTGTGTTTCTCTTGTTTGGATCCAATACTCGTGGCAGCATGAGTTGTTTCTTCAAGAGCTTTTGTTGTTGGAATAAGAGATTGATCTTTTGTTCCTTCATCCTATGCCGCTTGTTGTGATTCTAGTAGTGGTAGCAATGTGGTTGACAAATCTGGAGCTGGTAGAGCATTTTGTACATTGTTCATGTCATCAATGGTGTAGGATTTTACAATGATGTACTTGAAGATCTTGTTCTCTTGATAGTTCTTCTCATATTGCCAGACATATGAGACAAGAGTATGTTGCTGGAGTGCATTATTGATTTTTTGAGCCATTGGGATGTCCTGTAGTGATGGAGAGAGAGAGATTGTTTGTTTTAGTATCAAGTATGTGCTTACAATAGTATATTGTATAGTAACAATGAGCATACCTCTTTTTCAACTTCTTTTAGTTGTAAAGCATTGAGTCCTATAAGTTTTTCAACATTTGAGCCAACAATTGTTGCAACAATGCTTCCTCAGACATCTCATAAAGGGATGATGATTCTACACCTGCATTATGGTTATGTGGTTTAGGCATTTGGATCTCCAAATACAGGTTCATAGGGTAAAGGATATTCATAGGGGCCTTGTAAATAATGAATTGTAGTGAGAATATTAATTACATGATTAGCGAGGCTGAAAAACGTGCAAACTGTGTACAAGTGAATTGAAGTAGACAAAGAGAACCAGAGACTCCAGAATTGAGTACTACAAAGTTCACATGAGACACATGAGACAACTCTAAAATGGACATTAAGATGTTTGATTATTTATATATTGAGCATACTGTCTAGGGAAGAGAATTGAGTTTATTATAAATTCCTAAATGTTTGGTTGTTTTTAGTAACGCCATTTTCATCTCACAAGGAATACACCTACATTCAGTCCAAACTTAGCAGTTTTGCAAGTTAAGCTGAAATTTGATTAGCGAATAAATTTAGAAAACTCTGATTATCTATACATTTGTGTTTGTCATTGAAGTCAATAGTAGAGGTTTTAAAAGGAAAACAAGAAACAATAATGTCACAGACCTAAACCAAACTCAATCTTTATCCTTCTAAACTAAGACCAACTGAAGGATATCACTTTTATACTTTCTCCAAAAATCAACATCCATTTGCCACTAGAAAACTTCACAGATTGACACTAACTTTTGACTAATGAATTGGAATGATGAAATAGATATTTTCATAAATTTGCTTTCATCTTGTCAAAAAAAAAATCCTTGTTTCATTACACACGGAACTTTCTAATTCAATTCTTGCTCCCAGGCTAAAAAAATAAAGGAACAAGGTAAAGTTTTAGCTACACTACATTCCTGAAAAGACAATGTCTCCCCATTCGCAGAGCCTCAAGAAATGAGCTTCAGAAAATGTTCTACAAAATTCCAGTCTAATATCACATACTAAGCAAAACTTTTCCCTATTTATTTCAAGGTTGAGATTGCTTATCAGCTTCAAAACAAGCCAATTCTGCTGTTTTCATACCTTTCTTAAACCCCCACCTCTCTTCTTTACGTGATTACCACTCCATAAAGTGAGTTCATGAGGATTTACTTTGTCCAATGGGATTGCATATGCTGTAACTTATTATGCCTATTTAGTTTTAAAAAGCTAGTATAAGCTCTATGGTTTGGTCAACATGAAAAAGAAAATCTTAGGACAATATATAAACATTAGCATCAATTGACCCAATTTGCCTTCCAGAAGAAGTGTGAAGTTTCAGATTACTTGCAAACACTAAATTAAGGAAGTTTATCTATGCTTTTTTAGTATCTAATAGTAAAGAGATAACCTCCATCTGGAACCACATTCAAATGCATGGATTAACCACCGAATCATTGAAACCAATATGACATTAATATGATCCAATTTGACATTAACCAGGAAGTTTTTAGACATTAATATGATCCTATATGGCAATTGCTTAGGACAGGGATATGGGAATCACTAACATGACTAACTGGACTTAAGAAACGAGAAAATTTTGATCTTTTATACATTTTCCATGCACTGAACAAGCAGTATTCAAAGCCTTTTATATTTGTTGTTGGAAAATATATACATTATACCATTCATTTTAGAAACTTTTGTTCTAGCTATCAAGTGAAACCACAAAGGAAGTGTGTAATCCATACAAAGTCAGAGTACTATATGAAGCGTAAAGCAATTAGTTTGCATTGAGAATTGAGATATAGTACCGAATGTATAGATGGGCAATTATTTAGTTGGAACTGACTTGACCTCCAGTTGTGAATTTTGATGACAGGAGATACACTTCATATTATGACCAATATCACCATTGATGGTTTTGGCAGTTGTTGCATGCTGTGTACCAGAAACTTGAGTCGATTGGAGCTAGTGCTGGTTTTGCTTTAATCCAAGTAGTGTTATACTGTATTGAAATTTTAGATGTTAGTAAAAGTATTTTTCATTCGAGAGAAAATTACATAGTAATTATGATAATATTGTATGTAATACAGTTTGGAATTGTTGGAGCACTACATGGACTGTGCTTATGATCTCTTGAGAGGGAGGTGGGAGTAGGATAGTAGGATTTTTGAATGCTTTTTGCTCCACCATCTTCATTACTTCTTTTTTGTTAGCATTATACCAACATAATAGCAAGACATGTGATGAGAAACTTTTGTGTATACTTGTGAAATGTTATTTGATATTTGTACAATAAGTTTACCATTGTCGAAGTTCCAAACGAGTTTGCATTGGAGTATTGATAACAAAAAAGGATTGGCCCCCCCTTCTTGTCAGTGAGAGGCCTGTAGGAAATATACCTAAATATGAGTTTTGACCTAGATGTGGAAGATTTTAAATTTTGGAAAGAAAAAGAAATAGGAACCAAAAAATGAGAGGACAATGAAAGCAACCTTTTTTAATAATTTTCTTGAAGTACATGTTTACAAGAGAATCCTATTAAGGTGTGCGGGTGGAAACAGGTTATATGCGTTATCAGCTAATATGCACTAATCAAGGGCTACAATTCATTTGCGACTCTTACTCTGCTATAGGATTTCTAGTTAACGTGAGTTCTATGAAACTAAAGCCTGTAAGCTAAGGGTCTGCAAGAGAAAGGATTCTTCACCTAGACATTCTTCTAAGAGTTCTGGGCTAATAGTCCCAGTTTGAGAGTTGAAATCTAAGGGGCATGAAAATGACTTCCACAAAAATTATAATCAAATCACAACTAAAAGGTATCCCCAATTTGTGGTAGTTAATCTTCACATTTGAATTTAATATTTGCAATGAAATCTCTGCTGGTCCATTTTATCACCATTCATTTTTTGTTTTATTTTTATATTTAGGTGAATTATTTCCATAAAAAATTACTTCATAATTACACAGGAAATCGGCTAATGAGGTGCATATAACATGAAAGGAGTCTACCATTAACAAGAGAAATGTAAAAGTTCAGTTATGTTAACTTTTGTAGTTTATTTTTCATTTTATTAAGGTGCTGAAACTAATATCAAAAAGAAAAAAAAAACAGATATTTCAACTTAAACACTCAATGAATTTGACTGAGCAAGTTAGTGAAAATAGTTTTTTATCAGGTTTTTGAATGGAAAAATGGAATAAGTGTTTACCATTGAATGTTGTCACACGGATTCTAAAACAATGGAGGGTGGGAATGGAAGGAAGATTTTTTGCAATAGTGTTGGCAGCATTGCGCTCAAAATCATTCCACATGGTGAGGATCATTGAGCATTTCCTTATACCATTAAAATAAGAAGTAGTTAGAAATCATGAAAATGAGAAAAATATGTTTTTCTTGTTGGTATGAACTTACTCTTGGTTGACAATGACCAAATCTCTAAAAGTTGCACTGTTAGGGCCTTGTTGTTTTGGTTGAAGTGCATGAACTACCAAAGCTTCAACATCTATAGAGATTAAAGTTGATTAATATCTATAATTGAACATAGTAGAAATAGCAACCATTATGAAAATGATTAGTATGCTCAATGCAATATCAATGTCTGCAAATTTGTGCATGTCAGCAAAATTGGATGTTTGAATCATAATCGGTAGTGTAGGTGGCATGGGGGTTCATCAAGTGGATCCACTAGTGTACTCTTGATGATGATCCAAGAATATTGGTATGTGGCTAGCCTATAATTTTCATCCACTGGGGTAACATAGCATTTGATACATAGTACCGATTGCATGAAACAAGAAATTCATTGAAGTAGCGAATATCGTTGTCAAATATTGCTGCAAAAACCTTTGTACCCAGATTATGTGTTTAGTTAGCATAATGATACTAGCATAATGAAGTAGCGAATATCGTTGTCAAAGGACACTGTTTAGGCACCAAATATAGCATATAATATATTAGAGATATGTTTTCGCACCTGAGGATCAAAATCTTAAATGCATCAACAAATTTGATAGCACTAATGATTCCAATTTAGTAACTTGAAATAGAAAGTCTAAGATGATAATGAATGTGGAAAATTTGTCCAAAAGGGCCTAAATGGAAAATGAGGAAAACTATAGCCTCTTGTTGGTAAGACCTTGGCTAAATCTCAACACGACGAGGCGAGACCTTGGAGTCCCAGACCACGAGCTGGAAACTCAGCAAAGTTGTGCTTATCTACGAGCGTGTAACAACAAGTTACAATTATGAAAGGATATTGCGGCATACAATCAATAGTTACAACCATAGCCCACGTGCCAATACATGACAACAAATCCCATGAATGGCAGGATAAGGTATATAAACCCACAGGACAACCAAACATGGGGACATTCTTGGACGACTGAAAATTATTATACTCTAACTAAACTCTGATTTAGGCATCGGAAAATTTACCCCAAAAAACCACTTCGGGATCTGTTTTGTAGGAATAATCATTAACCAGAAAGATGAAGAATCCTGAATTGAAACCATCTCATCGGATCTTAGTCGGGTTGTGGATTTAGCCTTCATCACATGTATTACATATAAAATTGTATATTATATGGAAAAAATAGAAATACAATATATATGAATAATATGCACAGTATTCGCAGTTAATTGCAAATATACTCATAAATCAAAAAACCACTTTTTTAACTGCTTCTAAGGTTACATCGTATGACTGAAAAAGATTTGGTTTGGGTGATTTTTGTTATCTAACTAACATATTCACACCCCTAATCAAGGCATCCTAGGGTACTTGGACATTGTTTCAAAAAAAAGGTAGGTGATTCATTAATATTTTGTTTAATCACTTAATTTAGGGAGAAAGCAATTCTTCACAAAAATCACATTTAGATTGCATTCAGACGAGAAAAACCCACCCTAGAGACTTAGTATGATGTAATTGAATTTTTTGTTATGCACCATTTTGTATGATGAATGCCCTTGCCACATTCTATAATTTGATGAATTATACGTTCCATGAGTTTCTAAAGAAATTTGTAGATATTTGAATGATATTGTTATCCATTCAAATCTCTTGAAGAGCATGTTTTACATTCGAGAGTTACATTTAAAAAAAAAATTGGGAGCATGAGTTCCATGTGGAGAATAAAAAGTGTAAATTTTGTAAGAAGTGTGTAACTTTTCTTTACTAGCAATGTTAGTAAATAGCACACAATGTTAATTTGATGTACAGTTATTTGCTCTTAGCCCCATTCTTTTTTGGCAGAAGTTGGAAGGAAATGAAAATTTCAAAAGTGATTTTCGAAAACAAGTTCAAGAAAATTATTATAATTTTCTTAATAAAATTAAAGAACATATTTTCTTCCTTGAATGGTTCATTATTTATGCAGAAGAAAATTCAATTGATTTTCCTTTTGATAAAACTATTTCTATTTTGAAAAAATGGAAAACTTTAGATGGAGAAGTTCCATATGAATTTCCTCCAAATAAACCAATAATAATTTTTTTACAAATCGGTTGATTTAAAAGCTATCCCTTTTAAACAAAATGACTGAAACAGAACCAGTAACTGGTAAAGATATACAAAGTGTTTTTGAACAAAATAATTATACCAATAAGTATTTGTAAACTATTGGAGAATATTAATAAAAAATAATAAAACTACTCCTCAATCTTTTTATGTTCCTCCTATTTCAAATTTACAAATTTCAACTGTTCCTTCTGCTACTTCTTTTCTAAATGTCCTTTTATTCAAACCATACGAAATCCCTAGTCAATTGACTAAACCTATTTAGGAAAAACCTTTGTTTGAATTTGAGAAATGGTTAGCCAAAATAGAAGAGTCATTTCAAACTCCTAAACCTAAGTAAAAAATGGAGATGGGGTCATCTTCAGTTCCTGCTCATCAATCCAAATCAAATGAGCCAGCTTCAACCTCAGTCAACCAGTCAGTCTATATCTTAAATAAAGATACTGATAATGATGAGTCATCCGAACTTGAAGTTGCCAAATTTAGGACTTTTAGACCCAATAGGTCTAGTCAAGACATATTTGTTTCCACTTGAAAAAATTCACAAAAACTTTTTTACTCTAGGGCTACTTATTCTGACTTAGCCTTAGAAAAAAACCAAATGTTTTTCAAAATAGTTATACTACAAATAGTATTTATAAATGGTGTATTGACGGCCATACCGAATATAACATTCTAACAATACTATAGTACATGACCATGGTTGCCACGGCATACTGAACAACGCATAATTGTCCTAATCAATTAGCAGCTCATATTTTAATTGCTGGTTTTACAAGACAATTAAAATGTTGGTAGAATGAACACCTATCAACTAAAGATAAAAATAAAATTTTAAAATTTTTAAAATTAGATGAAGATGGTGAACCCATTTTAGTCAATGGTCAAACTATTTTCTGATGCTGTCTCTACTCTTCTTTTTACAATTGCAAGAAATTTTATTGGAGACCCAGGGATCTTCAAAGATAGATCATCTGAGCTCCTTAATAATTTGAAATGTTAGAAACTATCTAATTTTAGATGGTATAAAGATACATTTTTTACTAGAATCTATTTTAGGCCTGATGATAATCAAGCCTATTGGAAAGGAAAAATTTTGGATGGTCTTCCGAAATCTTTGCGTGATATGGTTCGTGACGAACTACAAGTCCAATACAATGGTGTAGTTCCTTACGAACAAATTATATATGGTCAATTAACAAGTCAAATACAACAAGTCACTTTAAAAATTTTTAGACAAGATAAAATCCTTCGGAAATTAGCTAATGATAGAGCCCAACAACAGAAATATTGAGGATCTTTTTGCTAACAATTTGGTCTTCCTAGTTGTCATCCAATCCATATGAAGAGGTCGTCCAAAACTAAGTATAGGAAGTATAGACCCAATCTTCCTTCCAAACCCAAAAAGAATTTTTCTAAAGGATATTCTAGTCAACCCAAACTAGTTTCACAAAAAACAAAAGATTTTGTTTGTTATAAATGTAAAAAGCTAGGACATATGGCCCGGTATTGTAAACTTAAAAATAAAATTCAGGAATTAAATTTAGAAGAAACAGTGTTGGATCAAATAGCTAAACTACTTGTTGAATTTGACAGTTCTAATAATTTAGAACATTAATCCGATGATCTTCTAAATCAATTAGAAGATCAAGATGATTATTACAATTCTAATTCAAAAGATTCTAAACAAGAACATTCAATTAATGTTCTTACCAAAGAACAAATCTTTTAGTTGATCTTTTTGAAGAAATTTCAGATTCTGAAAAGAAGAAAAAATATTTTGAAAAACTAAAACAAGTTTTTGTCGAAAAAAAGCCTTAAAGCTATTTTTCAAAAGCTCCTAGATTTTAAAATATTTATAATTTCAATGATATTTTAAATCGTTTTCTAAAAAATCCTAACCAATTTCTTTACAAGATCTTCAAAGGTTTTTAGAAATGTTTAAATTATGTTTTTGACTTTATTCCAGAGCTTTGTAATTTGATTAAGCCTCTGCATGATTGACTTAAGAAAATTCCTCCTGCCTAGACTGATATTCATACAAATGTAGTTAGACAAATCAAAACTCAGGTTAAAACACTTACTTGTCTTGCATTATCTGATCCATCAGCCCAAAAAATTGTTGAAATTAATGCTTTTGATATTGGCTACGGTGGCATCTTAAAACAAGTTCAAAATGGTAAAATGCAAATTGTAGCATTTGCGTCTAAAGATTGGAATAATTCATAGCAGAATTATTCTACAATTAAAAAGGAAATACTTGCAATTGTTTTATGTATTTCTAAATTTCAATTTGATTTATTGAACAAAAATTTTTTGTTACGTGTTAATTGTAAATTTAGATAAGAAGTATTGCAGAAAGATGTTAAACATCGTGCTAATAAGCAAAATTTTGCAAGATGACAAGTTATTTTATTTGTTTTTATTTTGACATTGAATATATCAAAGGAGAAAATAATTCTCTTCCTGAGTATTAGACTCGTGAATTTTTGCAAGGAAGATAGCAATGCCTCCTAAAAAGAAAAATGAAGAACAACCTTCAACCAAGCCGAGTTCTTCCCAAACTTCCAAACCTGAATCTTCTGATTCAAAAAAAATAATCCAAACTCCTACAAACATTCAAACCCCTACAAACTATGCTTTTACATCAACCTAGATTCAAACCTTTGAATCTTTAGAAAATATTAATCCAATTTCCATCCTCGCACCAAAATCATGGGCTGATATTACTGACGAAGAAGAAGCTCAAACCCAACTGTAAGCTTTGCACCGGATGGCAGCAAAATCTAGATTTCAACTGGTGAAATCTCTTCAAACCCTAGTGGTGGCTTTAAGCCCCATCCTTTCTAAATCTCAAATGGTGGCTCTTAGCCCCAATCTCTCTTCCCAAACAATTATGGCTCAAATTACGCAAAACCAAATAGTGGTCCCAACTACTTCCCAGGTAGTAGTCCCAACTACCTCTTCTCAAAAAGCCCAAGAGACATATTACAAAAATGACTACACAACCAATATCATTCAAATGGAACCAGATATTTTCCAAAATAGCCCATTACAGATGGCCCAAACAATTCTCCCCAAAGGGTTCCATTTCCTTCCAACCTCTGCAATCAAGACCCAAAAATACTTTGAGTTCATTCTATTGGATTCTGTATCTATAACCTTCAAACACTATGAAGACAAAAATAAGACCTATATTACCATTCTACAACCCAAATCCTCAAAGTCATTAACTATCAGAATGGGGTCATGATTTAAATAAACCTAGAAATTTCTCTCAATTATTTCAACCCCAAGGTTATAATTATTGGGATTATCGAACCGCTTGGTTCGATGCTTTTACTTTTCAAAACCCCCAAAATAAACATTCTTGGTTCTTTTATTTTAAAAGAACTAACAAATATGATTTCCTAGTTTGGTTCATTCAATGGCGGGGAATCCATGGCACAAACCAGAAAATCTTGCCAGAAATAGTTAGCCAAGGTTTTGAAATTTTTAACCAAATTTTTCAATCTCCAAAACCTTTCATTCCAAAATTACTCAGCTTTTTCCCCCAATTTTCCATTTCATGGATTTATTCATGGAAATACGAATTCCTCAAACAAAACACTAATATTCCCCCACTCCTTGTCAGAGAAGCAGACAAGGATATTCAAAACGGTGGAAAGAATTCAAGACTGAATCAATCCAACCTAACCAAATTTTAGCTTGGTTTATAAAAAACCCACAATTTTTACCTGCTATTGATCCATAAATAACTGGGTTTTTACAACAAAAAAGTTTAGCCCAATTCAAGTTAGCAGTAATTACTAACAAAGAAGACTATGTCAAACATCTAAAAATCTTACTTTCTCAATTTAAACAGGAGTCCCCAAAGATACAAAAACAATTTGTTGACGAGGCCTAAGAGGAGTCCACAGTTCAAATTCAGTAGCAGGAGCCTCCCAAAAGTTCCACTTCTCCCCAATATAAAAGTCGGTTTCAAAGAAGAAGTAGAAGACCAAGAAGACCCATTCTACTTAAATGGAGACGACTGTTAAAGAAGTTTTTAAATTCCCGAAAAAAGACTGTAGCAGTGTACTGTAGCAACTTGAAGACATTGTTCACGGCATTGTAGCGCCGGACACTATTCTTACATAGCAACTACTATGTCACTGTACACTGTAGCGCGCTACTGTTCATTGACACTATAGTGCACTACTGTTCATTGACACTATAGCAGACTACTGTAGCCACATATTGTTTTTTTTATAAAAACGCCCTTTGATCTCAACCTTAGGCAGATTTTTCCATTCTCCAATTCTTGCATCCAAACTTTTCTCTTCCAAATCTAGATAGGTCTTACTTTCTCACAAATTCTCCCAAACATTTGTATTCTTTTCTTACTCAAAACCTTGGTCTAGTATCAAGGTATAAACCTTTGTACTTTAAAAATTTTTAATATACTCCAAGTTCCATACTACCAAAGGGTTAGCTACTCCAAATAATTAGCTAGTTCTCCTCTTTTTTTTGTTTATTTACGGTTTAATTTTATTCAATTTATATTTATGCATGGTCGATTAAACCGCCTGCTTTGATTTCTGTTTGTTTAATTTATTTATATTCTGTTATTTTAATTTTTGTTTATTTAATATTGTTATTTTGTCTATAGTTGGCTAAACCACCTATTCCTTTCCTCTAGTGATAGTCCGCCTATGACCTACTTTTCCTTTTCTTTTCTGTTCCTTTAGAGGGCCCCTCTCCTCACCGGTATTAGAGCCAGAGAGGGAAGTGGGATTGTAATTATGACTTTTAGTACTTTATAATTTTGTAATTGTGCATCTTACCTTTGTAATTATTTATTTTAATGTTTTATAATATTGTTCTTGTGGATCTAACCTTTTTTATGCATATCTATTTATATTTTGCCTGTTTTTACCAACAGTGTGTTAAAAATTCTACTGTAGCAAATAAAGTGTTATTTACTGGAGAAAATACCCAAAATAGTCCTTCGCTTTTCAGCGAAAAATCTTTTTCGTCCTTCACTTTTAAAACGGGAAAAAAAAGTCCTTTACATTTTATTAATGTATTCGTTTAGTCCTTCATTACAATTCCGTTTCTTTTTCTGTTAAATGAGCCCACGTGCGTTTCACATGACCTGTTAAGGATGGGCAAAAGTGGAATTGAACAAAAAAAATAACCCTCCCCTTTCCTTTAACCCTCGACTGAATGAAGAAGTAAATTTTATTTACATCCCAACGTGGTCTCTTCCTCCTCCTTCCAACGGTATCTTCCTCCCTATAGCCCTAACAAGCCGGCGAACTCATCGAGCTCATCAAGCCGGCGAGCCATATCCCTTCCATCGATCTTCTCTTTGCACAATCCTCATCCTGTCGGACTCATCCATTTTAGCGAAATCTAAGAAGAAATCGATGACACAAGCATAAGGAATACTATGTTACTGTGGGAAGGAAGCTACTGTGCGAACTTCGTGGACATTAACCAACCCAGGAAGAAGATTCTTTGGATGTGAAGGCTACAAGGCAAGCCCTTTTCTTTTACTGAATTATTTTGATTTTTACTCCAAAATAGCGGGAATTTTTTTTTTTGGGCTTCAGCCTGTTGCCTGTGGCATAGTATTTTTGGAAGAAACTGAAAATATGTTGCATACTATTTGTAGAAGAACTAAGGCTGTGGCTTTTTCCGTTGGTGCGAGGGACCATGTGGACGATGCGATAGATCAACTGAGATAATAGGTGGATTGCTTAGTACAGTTAGAGAGCTAGAAGCAGAAATAGAAACAAGGAAGAAGAAGGCGAAAGTTTACAGGGCCCTTTTGATTTTATCATGTGCTATTATTGTGTACCAAATACTTTAGGCATGTAGCCTTTTTTGTTAGATTTTGTGCCCAAGAATGCCGAAGGGTTAGGGTTGTGCAATATGTTTTGTTTTGAATGTTTTATGGATTGGATGTTTTAGAATGAAGGTGTCAGCTGTTAGGTTGTGCAATATGTTTTGTTTTGTATATCGTGCAGATTGTTTGGGCATCAATAGCTAGTTAGCTATTTCCTTTTAATCGGATTTGCTCATTGTGCATGTGGTGCTTGAGGTGTGTAGCTGGATCTTATGTTGGGACGTTGTTTTATATGTGCATGCATGAGTGTTCCAGCTGGTTGATTAGAGGTCATAAATGTTGTAGGACTTAAAGCTATTTAAGAAAGAACAAAATGAAAATTACTGATTGTGAAATACCACTAATGGTCAATCAGAAACATTTCTAATGAACACAACTAAAGTAGTAATGAATTAGTTTGGTTGGACGATTTTGTTCAGGAGTCTAAAAAGTATCATTCATGTTTGTAATTGTAAAAAGCAGCATGTCATGACCAAATATTGAATCACATGAATGGACAAAAAGACCTGACGAGTATTGATTAAAAAGCGGCATGTCATGACTAAATTTAAACTGAAATGAACGTCCCAATGCAAGTATTCCTCATGAGTTTGATTCATTCAGTCAGTAAGCTAATAATGGACATAAAGACATCATGTGCCAACCACAAACAACACTATGACGGTTAGTACTTTCGCTCAAAACAACACCACAAACAACACCATAAAAGGCCATTATGTCAGGAGATAACTATACATTTGCATACTGAATATAAAATTCCCTACGTGCAAGGAACTTAAAATTCCTAGTTCACACAAAAGTGAGGTATTGTCCAGTGTTCATAAAACAACACATAGTTTAGTCATTCACAAAAGATGGCCATTAGTAGATATGATACGCTTCTTGTAATCCAAGCAATGGTTGATTCAAGAATGTAGGCACGCTGCATGTGAATTCATAAATATCTTCACATCAGGGCGACACTCTATCAACTCCCAATAACCACTGAAAAAAAATAAAAAAGATCAGGTTTGGTTTAATTATACCCCAAAAACAGTATAATCTATTAGCCACAACGCAATATTAATCAATCAATACAATACATTTTTACGCTTCTAATAACAATGCATCATAATAAGACAACATTTCTACACTTCTCATAACATTTTATCCGCTATTAAGACCAAAGCTACATAGTTAATAGCAATTATAAGAGCAAAACAGAGCTTGCTTTACTCAAACTTCTGCATTTACATATTCATAGCCACAAAGAGGCTGCCAAACTATCAACGAGTTAATCTCAAACATCAACATACATACTGTATCCAAACCAAGCCACTTGATATCATATTTCTTAGTCAAATTCAGCATATAGAGATGAGCATTCCCAACAAGTAAAACCACCACGAAATCTGCAGAAAAATTTTTGTTGATAACTGTTCCATGTACTAAGCATCAATTAATTGATTCAATGAGGGTCATAATTAATAAAACAAGTAAAACCACCACGAAATTTGCTTTAATGGCTTAAACTGAATTAAGCATATTAGTGGCACTCTTCTGTATTTTGCAATAATTTGGATTCAGTAGCAATGCTCAATAACGACTAATAAGTGAAAATCAACAAATAGCATTAATCACAGCCGCAAAGCAGTAGTTGAAGTCTATATTTTATCTCGGTTAATTGGTTTGAAAATACTAGTAATTAACAACAAGTCTTGAAGTAGTATTTCAAAAACAAGAGCAGATTATTTCCCACTTTCCTTGTTTCTTTCCGAAGTTTACTTTATACATATACTCTAACAAAATGAAATTCTCTGCATAGTGACAAAATTAGTGACATTTTCTTCACTAATTAGAAATAGTTTGGGTCCTGACTTCCAAAGGATGATAGCAGATCACGTGAAAATATATGCTGTTAACAAGTCAACAAGATTCCAAATCACATTGTGCTATGTGGTAATTTTTTTTTCCCGATGGAAGTGTTTCAGACTAGAAGTCTGTACGAATATATATATTAATGGTGTTTATACATGCGGTCCCCCTACTGTTTTGTAATGGTGTCTATATATTAAGTGTTTCAGACTAGCACGGTATTAATGGTGTCTATAATGGGTGCATACTGGTTTTTTTGACATTTGTTAACAATTTCTAATTTTGGCTTTTCCCCAAGGGAACCAGTGGTACCCTAAAAGGCAGACCCTCGTGCTGGAGTGTGACACTACACAGCATTAAAAAACCACAATTCACAGTACAAGTGGGAAGCACAATTGGAAAGCACAACTTTCACATTTTACCATAAACAAGTCCGTATAAGTATAATAATCGCTCGCAGCACAACAAACAAATCTAAGGGTGCTCCATATTACCGTAATTGGGGATTTCCATCGCTTCGTTTCTCTGGTCGCACAAGCGGACGTGGACGCCTACACTGAGGTGATTCCTCTTCTAGGGTTACGGAGGAGGCAGCCTAGGGTTCTAACACTGGTGGTGGCATATAGTGGAGATGTGCCTCGCCTAGGGCTCGCCTTGCACGACGACGTTACAACCTTGCATGGAAGAATGACGATTCGGCTTTGGCGACGGGGCGGCAGGAAAGCACAGTATAGAGGGAGTTAGGGTTGATTTAGAATGTGAGGACGACGTTGTCGCTGTCGGCTGGGAGGAGGACGACGGGGGTGTTGGTGAAATTAGGGTTCGGCGAATTTGGAGGAAGGGGCGAAGACGACGGTGATGGGTCAAGGGTGGGGGGACCACGGTCAAGGGTTAAAGGGGAGGATTATTTTTTTTTGTTCAATTTCACTTTGCCCATCCTTAACAGGTCATGTGAAACACACGTGGGCTCATTTAACAGAAAAAGAAACGGAATTATAACGAAGGACTAAACGAATACATTAATAAAATGTAAAGGACTTTTTGTTCTCGTTTTTAAAGTGAAGGACGAAAAAGATTTTTCGCTGAAAAGTGAAGGACTATTTTGGGTGTTATCTCTATTTACTGACATCAAATTTTAGTAATTTCCCATCGATGTCAGGAGAATTTACTAGCAATGCATGCCAAGTAAGTCCAAACGTGTTTAATGATGTTTAGAAAGTGATTGGCATAAGTATCATGCAATCTTGGATGAGCTAAGGTAGGAGGTCAATCCTAGTATTCTTGTAGAAAAATTTATCCTTGTAACTATTACTTGTAACCATTTCACTAAGACCACTATCAAAAGGTTGATGAATGGTTTCCTTGGACGAGTGAGGCACGTGGGAAGACCCTTGGTTGGCCTTGCAACATCATTTGTAATTGGTTTTGGCTTGCTTTAAGTTGGGGCAAGTGCTGTTGACTAATTAACTAGTTGTGTTTGGTTAAGCGTTGGTATTGTTCCTAAGAATTGTCCAAGAGTGCTAGGCAAAACAAAGATGGCTTGATGATCATCAAGTATTGTGCTGGCACACAAGCTTGAAGCCAATTGACACCAAGTTCCCATGTTCATTTATCCTCGTTGATAAGCTAGCCAAACGGTTGGGATTCTCAATCGAATTGTATTTTATTTATATGTGCAAATTTTTTTTTTGCCTGATACGATTGCTACTCTACTCAAATTTAATCTTACTCTTACTCTACTTCTAGACTATGGGAGAACCCAACTGGGTTGTTTGAGGGCTCCTACTCCTACTGTACTTCTAGATTATGGGAGAACCTAACTGGGTTGTTTGAGGGTTGGGGACTAAACCACTAGACCTAAGTAGTGCATGGCAACAACTTAGGATTTTTAAGGGTTTGATCCTTGGACCAACCCCAATTCAAGCCTTATGGCATTGGTTGGTGGCCAACTTGACTAAGCCAAGTTGGTTATTTATGTGTGCAACTTCCACAATTAAAAGATTGACTATTATGTACGATTAGTGTTCCAAGCCTGCTTTGAATTTCCTTATATTTGCTGAAGTTAATGAATGAAAAGTTGAGCATTTGTGATTGTATTTTTGATTGTGTTGCTTAGTTGAAGTAATTTGCGCAATCTTCCTATTCAGTACTCGTGGGATTGGGATGGGAGTAACTTCAAACATAAGTAAATTTTATAAAAGGTTGATTTTGAATGGGACAGTGATTAGTGGATGTTCCAAAATAAATTCGTTGACGTGGTTTTCGTGAAGAGTAATGATTGAAATAGTAACAAATTATAGTGATTTTATATAGTGACTAACGTGGCAACTATAAAAAGACAAAATTATCTCTTATTATTTTGTGTTTTGTAATGATGATAAAGGGATGATTTTGTCTTTTCATGATTGCCACGTCAGTCACTATACAAAGTCACTATGATTTGTCACTATCTGTATCATTACTCTTTCGTAAATATGTTTGGTATCAAGAGAACTCAATGATAAAAGGATGTCGTTTTGCAGCTCTACAAATACTATCAACGAGATTTTGCAGTTTCCGAGATTCAATTCCTCACGGATCCAATTTGATGTTAATTGACAATCCCACACTGGTCACCAACTCTGACCAAAATAAGGTACACATCACTACAGCAGAGGCTTTCAAATGACATGCTCCACCGCCCCAAAATACTAGTCCACATTTAAATGGGGAAATTTCATATATAGCAGGCCCAGCTCCTTGATTTACAAATATAGCAGGTCTGCTTTTTTCTTTTGAAACATGGCAGGTCAACTGTGTTTGACCATGTGAAAATACTACAATGTCCCTCAATATAGCAAACTGCATCGTTATTCTTCAGTATTCTTGATTCTTGATTCATTATTCTTCATTCTGAAATTGCGAGGATCATCGTTTCATCATCTCATTTGCTTGGGTTGTATGGTTCAGCATCTCATTGTCGTTGTGTAGTAAGTTAGCACGAAAACAAAACTCAATCGACGAACACGGAGTATTTCCTCTGGAAAAAGGTTGTTTTATGGACCTACATCTTATAAAAGCTTCAAAGAAAGAAATTATACAGTTGTTTATGTACTCTACGATATTGTCGACATTTTGGTCGATATGTGTATCGACATTTGTTTATGTATTCTATATATTGGTCGACATTTTGGTTGATGTTTTAGTCGACATTATACTCCACATTTGAGTCAATATATTTGTCGACATTTTAGACGATATTTTGGAAGACATTTTTGTCGACATTTTACTAGAGAGGTTAAAAATACGAAAATGCCACCGCATTTGAAAGTCGCGCCTGTTCGTTTTCCCACTCCCATTCAGTTATTCGTCATCATTCGCAGTTACTTCCAAAAAGTTTCAATTACTTCCAAAAGGCTCCAGACCGATTCACCACCCTTACCAACCACCCTTTGCCTTAGTTCGAGTTCAGCAAAGTACCTACACCATCAATGGCATGCACGCGAGGTGGACGCTCGTCGTCGGACACAATGGAGGAGAAATCAACGAATGTGCAAAAGAAAAAAGTCAGTTTTTTCTAAGTGTGATGTTGAATGCATTGTTGTTTTACTTATTTGAAACTTCCTGTGTTGGTGAGTTAACAGCTGATTGTTGTTTTGCTTATTTCTGCTTATTTGAACATTATATTTGAACCTTATAAGTTAGGGTTTTATCACATAGTGTTTTTGTTCTTATACAACAAACGGTTGAAAGAATACGCGTCTGCAAATGTTAATGTTAGCCATAAACAGTTTGAGGAGAAATACATGGAGACCAAATGCCGACATTTCTGTCGACTAAACACCTTCGACTAAACCCTCGACTAAAGTATCGATTTAAGTGTCGACTAAAGTATCGAGTGAAGTGTCGACTAAAGTATCGACTGAAGTGTCGACGAGAGTATGGAGTAAAATCTCGAGTGAAGTGTCGACTGAAGTATCGAGTAAAATATCGAATAATGTGACCAATTAAATCCACACTAAAAACATATTGTTGTTGCATCGAAACATATAAATGCTGACTAATCTGGCTGATAATTGTGTGGAACAAAATGTCAACTGCTTTGTTGAAGCTTCTTGTTATGTGCAGGAACATCTAAAGGATAGAATGGTCATTCAAGGAGACTTTTTCAACGCCCAGATTTCGCAGCACTGCTATTACGAAGCAAACATGAAGATGATCCGGTCCAAGATGACAGAGACGCAGAAGCAAATACTGCGAAGGGAGAGTAGTCTGGCTGCAATCGCTCTTAACCATAAGCATACATTATGGTGCAAACAGATCATACACTCCGCGCTGATGAGGCAACTGAAGCCCGACGAGAAATCCACACGGGATAATAGTATATACTTCAACTTCGCAGGAAAGAAGGTGAAGTTCGGCAAAAGGGAGTTTGCCATCATCACGGGCCTCAAGATGGGAGCTTTTGACACTGCTTTTGGCAAATACCATGCCCCACATGGTCTGGCACCAATCGCCAAGTACATTAAACCATTGGGGTCGACCGAGGAAGCCACGTATAATAAAGTGTTAAAGGCTTACGATCGCATCAACTCAACTTATCCAGACGCTGATGTCGTTAGCCTTACACTCTTGCTTTTATACACATCAATCAATGGCTTGGCGAAGAAAATGAAAATAGAAGACAAGATATTTCATTTGGCATGCGATTGGCCTCGATTCGATGCATTGCCGTGGGGTGAATTATCATACAGGGCTATCGTTGATAGTGCTAAGAAGAGCATAATAAATGCCTTGAAACAAACTAACCACCTACATTTTAGGACTTACACTCTGGAGGGATTTTCGCCTACATTGGGGGTAAGGCTACCGATGTTGTTTTTAAGTTACGGTTTATGTTGTTATATAAATCCATATAATGCCACATCATCTTCTTATTTATCTTTCAATGTCTCAGATATTTGCATATGAGGTTATGCCACATCTAGAGCGTCTGAAGATGGTGCACAAGGTCCACATCGAATGTGTAAAGCCTAGAATGTTCAGATGGAAGGCTGTGAATGCACAGTGTAGAGAACAAGAAAGAAAGCAAGTGTGGGAGAAACGAACTGCCGACGGGGAGCTAAGATTTGTGTAATTGAAAGTATTACTAAGTTATTTTTGTATTTAAATTATTGTATACCTACGTAATTAAATGATTGGGTTGTCATCATTTTATGTCTTGCTCTGTCTTGCCTGAGTAATATGTTTATGATATGCAGAAAGTGGTAGTTACACGAATAAAGCCGACTGAGGAAGAAGAAAAACATTTTTTTGCAGTGGGAAGATGAGACGGATGATGAGGGGGCTGACCAATCAAGAGAAGAAGGAGACGAAGGAGAGTCCTCAACTTTTTATGTGTCATATAGGAAGAGGCCCAGAGAAGAAGAAGTTTCTGGAGGAGAAAAGAGAACAAAGGTTCGCCATGAGACCGGGGCTGAAGCGCATCCTAGAAATGCCCAAAGCACGCAGCTGCTTGAATGTCTGAGGCAGACTGAGCAAGAATTGTTCGATACAAGAGAGGAGCTCAATAGTCTGAGGGCGGAGATGGATTCTAAAGTGAATGGCTTGAGTATTCAACTCGAGCAGATGTTCGCGAAATTCGAGCAGCTTAGTGTATACGTACAAAAACTTATTGGCAAGGATGCTTCTCCTCCCCGTGAGTCGTAACCAATGCCTTCGCCAAGATGCCCGGTGGTGATAGCAATGAAGAGTCGGGCAGGTGGGCCAGGGGCAATGAAGAGGGGATCGAAGAAGGGGATCAAACCACGAGACGGGGTTCGGGGCACGGAGAGGGGATCGGGCACGGAGAAAGAGTGCACTTCAAGAGGGCCCCCCAAGTGAAGGGGGTCTTGATGAAGGCCCCGGTGATGGGGACAAGGGCCCTGAAGACGGCCAAAAGGGTAATGCAGCTGATAAGGAGCAACATTGGATTGAGCAAACGAAGAGGTTGATATAATGGATATTGTCCAACAGCTAACTGTTGAGCACAGTACTCCATCGCCTAAAGCCGCCGACCCTGCAGATAGTGCTCCGCCTCCGCCGATAAAAGAGAAGGGTACAACATCTACGGTAGAGGAAGGCATTGTTGGGCAAAATTTGGGCCCGTCGCTTGATCTAGAAGTGGTCAATGAGAGCAAAGATACCTTGTCCACGTTGCCTTTGCCTTTGCCGCCAACCAAGGAACAAGAGAAGGAAATGAAGGAATGGATGACCGCCTCACCCATCCGTTCTTATGGACCCCTCTTTTTTCGGTGGACTCGGAAATGCTCGAGTCAATGTGGACCAAGGGTTTTTGGCTGTCGGATCACGTAATATTCCACATTTGATCTATTGTCCATACTAACTTCGTTTTGTATGATTGTATTCTCTTTCTAATGTTTTTTGTTTTTGTAGCAAATTGATTTGTATACTTCCACGCTACGTAAACGGATCATGGATAATGGCGGCGCAAGAATCTCGATTATGGAGTCATATTTCGATGTAAGTCGGACATTTAAATACTTTAGGCAAAAATTTGCCATATGTTTACTCACTCCTTCCATATGTTAACTGTTTTCCTTATTTTATAGGCTGGCATGAAGATGATACACGACACGAATAAGGAGGTGGATGTCGATGACTTGGCGCAGAAGCAATTCGTTGGTGATACTCCATTTCCCCACGACCTCAGGATGTTGGATTATATTCTATTCCCTTGTCACATTGATGGCAACCATTGGATGTTGGTGAAGATGGACATATATGAAAAGTCCTTCCATGTGTTCAACTCATCGCCTCAATGGGACATTGTCGTTGACAAGTTAGACTATCTAGTGAAAACAATGCCCAAGATATTCGAGACCTGTGATTTTTACCAACACTACTCCAAATGGATTCCTCTGGAAGAGAGATGGAGCATCGTGGTGGAGCCCAATATGGTGCACCAAGAACCGGCGTAAGTTTACATTTGTCGGAAAGAAACGGTTACGTTGTTTAATCATAGTGTCTATATACTAACTTCAATTTCTGGCTTAACGTAAATGCAGGAGCGGCGACTGTGGTATTTATGTTTTAAAATGGGCCGAGTGTATTATCCAGGGTGCGCCGCTCACCACAATCACACCAACGAATGCTTTGAAGTTGCGTCAATAGATGGTGTACATGCTTTTTGCCCACGCCTCCGAGCAAAATAAATTTCAACCCGATGATAGAATGAGAGCTAGGCCAGCTAGGCAACAAGCTAAGCAAAAGGTTGCGCCAAAAGGGCGAAATAAACCTCCAAAGAAGAAATGACATACAAGATGTTCTATAGGTTGTGACTACACACATTATACAATGTAAATGGATATTTGATATGAGAAATACACACATTATACAATGTAAATGAATATTTGATATGAGAAATACACACATTATACAATGTAAATGGATGATTACTTGTAAGTATATACATTTACATTATAGGTTTCAAATGTAAAAATATACATTATACAATGTAACTATATACATTTACACAATGCAAATCTATACATTATACATTATCCAGAGAAATGTGTCATATTCCATACGTAAATGTGTTAAATTCAATGCAGTGAAGCTTCTGCTTCTAAATTTATTCGCATAATACTACAGATGCATTTTAGTCGATATTTCTGTCGACAAATTGCAAGAGAAATTAAGATAGGGCTATTTAGTCGACATTTTGATCGACATTTTAGTCGATAATTTAGTCAGTCGATATTTTAGTCAACATTTTAGTCGACATTTTAGTCGACAATTATGACTGTCGACACTTTAGTCGACAATTTAGTCGATATTTTGATCGACATTTTGTTCAAAATATCGCGGGACCTAAACTTGCAACAGCGTCGTTGGGTCTGCGCGGGAAAAGCAAAAAGAAAAGGGAAAAGGGCCAGGGAATTTTTATATTACTTCATAGGAACACATCTGTACGCCCTAGTGAGTGAAATCATTCTATCAGACTCCCAAACTAGTGATCGATCTATCACATTTCCAATTTCGTAGCAGTTTCATCGGTCGGGATACATTTCAGGTAAGGAGTATTTATATCGTCCATTATGTACATAATTCTTCTATGAGTTTGTTCACCTACATCTACATTGGTCATTTGCATTGGTCATACATTGGTCACTTACATCCATCTTTCTATTGCCATATTTCAGGAATGGCTCACCTGAACATTTGGACTGTCCATGTGTTAGTTAGCGGCGAATGGATAGTCGATCCCGTCACAAATGAACATAGATTCGTGAACCACCAGAAGCTTGACAGTATTTTGTTGAAAGAGGACGCGAGCTTCTCGGAAGTGGTTGATGAGATCATGGGTATCATGGGTCTAGACCCGGCACTAAGGAATAACCTAGTGATTCAATACCTACCAAAGTATCTATCAAACATCGGCGTCTTGCCCATACAGAATGATCGCCAAGTCCAGTGTTTTTTGAATGACATTATAAAACGTTCTGAGGTCTCACGGGTACCATTATGTGTTACCGTAAAAAACGTTGGAGCAACGAACCTAGAAGATGGGGCTAGCAACTCGCCGATGAAGCGATTGAGCTCGGATAGTCCAATATGGACTAACAATGTCATTGTTTCAAGACAAATGGATGAGCGAATATTGACCATACCGAACGAAGTTGGTAGAGATAGTGATGAGGAGGAGGATCGGGTTGACCAAACATTTGTTTGGGAGGATCATGAACAACAAGTCCCCACGGAAACAAGACAGAAGGAGAAATTGAAGCATATTACAAAGAGCGTGCATTGTCTAGACGCAACAAATTCATCACATGCAAATGCTGGTACCTCGTCTAATAGACTATCCACATTGGTGGATGTTGCAGTAAAGGATGTGTTTGAGACCAGACGTCATTTGTACATGAGGATGTTCATGCTGGCCGTGAAAAATTTCTTCGAGTGGAAGATTGTAAGGGCAAATAGCCAGTTCTGGTACCTACGGTGTAAGGACAAAAATTGCAAGTGGATGTTGAATGCGGCTGCCATTGGGAATTCGGAAGCCTGGAGGATCACTAAATATGACAACACCCATACATGTCAATCATCTTTGGTCCGAAGTGATAATCGGCAGGCTAACAGTCGTGTACTTGACTCATGGATCAAGTGTAAGTACACGGACGTGTGTCGGCCGTATAGGCCAAAGGAAATCATTTCTAATGTTCGGACAGAGTTGGGTGTTAACATTACCTACCAAAAGGCATGGCGATCAAGAGAAGCTGCATTGGACGAAATTAGAGGAAATTTTGAGGATTCATATAGGATTCTACCAGCTTATTTACACGTGATGAACGAGGTAAACCCTGAATCATTTATTGAGATAAGTAGAGAAGATGATGGTACATTCAAGTATCTGTTTTTCGCATTAGGTGCATCCATCCGGGGATTCGGCACCCACCTGAGACGAGTTATTGCCGTTGATGCTTGTTTCTTGAAAGGAAAATACCCATGATCATTACTTGTTGCAACTAGCATGAACGGTAATAACCAAGTCTACCTTGTTGGATGGGGAATTGTTGATTCCGAGAATGACGCATCATGGGACTGGTTTTTACAAAAACTAAAGACTGCAATTGGTAACGATATGGATGGGTTGGTATTTGTTTCCGACCGACATAAGAGCATTGCAAAAGATTTTGCCAATGTTTTTCCAGAATCGTTCCATGGAGCGTGTATTTACCATTTGAGCAACAATCTAAGATCAAAATTCAAAGACCGTTCAGGGATCCAATTATTCTTTAAGGCTGGAAAGGCTTACACGATGGCTGAATTCAATGAGATGTTTGGAAATCTTTCACTACAAAATCCAAGGGTGAGCGAGTATTTAAGAGATGTTGGGATTGAACGATGGTCAAGGGCGCATTCTGGTGGGCGATGGCATACAATAATGACGAGCAACATAGCAGAATGTCTAAATGCATTGTTGAAAGATGCCCGGGAATTACCTATCCATTCTTTAGTCGATTACATCCGCAACACTCTTCAGAGGTGGTTCCATGATAGGTGTACCGCAGCTGCCGAAGTGAAAACAATGACAACCCCATACATTGAAGATAAAATCGGCTCTAGGATGAGAGAACCACAAGCGTAAATTGTGGAGCCGGTCGATATGAACCGATGATGTGTCCGAGACATTGCAAACCGTGCAGCTACAGTCGATTTGCTTGAGAAAACTTGCACGTGTAAAGTGTTTGATATGGATCAACTCCCGTGTGTGCATGCCTTAGCTGCAGCTCGGCGCCGACAAATTGACTATTACACCTTATGCTCACCACTTTATCACACAGATGCACTTTTAGGTGCATATGCAGATCCTATTATGTCCGTTGGTGATCCTAAGGATTGGACTGTGCCCGAAGATATTGTAGCTTTTCAGCTATTACCACCAGAATCGAGGGCTAAGAGTGGTAGGCGCAAGAAAAAGAGAATTCCTTCAACCAGCGAGCATGTGGTTCAAAAGAAATGTGGCCGTTGTGGACAGCACGGACATAACCAGCAAACTTGCTCAAATCCACTCGTTAGTAGAGAGAACCATTGATGACGCTATTTTCCTTTCATCTATTAAATATTAAAATGTATTCAGGTTGGCAAAGAAATATGATGTTATATTACTACAACACAACAATTTGAGGAATAAAATAAATGCAATATTCCATTCCATTAATTTCTATATTCGAACCATTAAATATTGCAATAAAACCCATTTGGATCGCAATGGCCATGTGGTTTTCTTTTTCAATAAGTTTTTTCGACAATTTGGTCAACAAATTTATAAAAAACAGTTAATCAAGAATGAGCAATGTCGATTAAAATGTCGACACAAACGTCGACAAATGTATCGATCAAAATATCGACCAATATATAGAACACATAACAAATGTCGACCAAAATGTGGACCGAAATGTCGACAAAATCGTGGAATACATAAACAAATGTATAATTTTTTATTTTGAAACTTATATCATATGCAAGTCCATAAAACAACCAGTTTTCAGTGGAAATGGCCCGTGTTTGTCGATAGGATTTTGTTTTTCATGCTAACTTACGAAAGCTTATATCTACACAACGACGATGACATTCAAACTAAGAAATCGTTCAACCCAGGCAAATGAGATGATGAAACGATGATCCTCGCAAATTCAGAATGAAGAATAATGAATAATGAATCAAGAAATTGTGAGTTGAAGTGAAACGATGAGGGACATTGTGGTATTTTCACATGGTCAAACACAGTTGACCTGCCATGTTTCAAAAGAAAAAAGCGGACCTTCTATATTTGTAAATCAAGGAGCTGGGCCTGCTATATATGAAATTTTCCCCATTTAAATAGTACAACTTAATGGGTTATAAAATAAAATACATCAAAAGCACCATTAGTTACATATTTTACATTACTGTTCTAGCATTTTAATTGTGAACCATACTTGGTCATTCATTATTATAGAAAGTCTTTTAAAAGTTTCATTGGAAAGTAATCTTTTGGTATAGCAGAAGTAATTGTTTAGGCTTTAAATGCATGTTAAGATAGACCATAATTGCGTTTGAAGTCTAGATTGTAAAAGTTTTAATTTGAAACTGTCAAAACTATTTACATGAAGGCTCAGCTCATTGTAATTAAGTTAAGCACGTGAAAGGATTTATCCACACCTTATGTCACTTCGGTAAATCTAAAAAACATTACATGCACCCATTTCGTTGATTTACGTCTTTAAATTGTAACATACAATTAAGTCATAGATGAAGAAACAACTAACTTGTTACTTGTTTTGCAGTTCGTTCAAGACAACTTAAGATGAAACTAATTAAAGAAGTAGGATAGAGGATGTATTTTTTTCTATTTTAAAGTTTCATATTAGAAATGGAACCTGTTAGCCATCAGGAATAGCAAGTTGACCCATGAAATGAGGTCGTTATCCCTCGGCCAAATTGATTAGTCCCTTGTGTTTCTGCGATAGCAAAAGTAGCAAAAAATAGTTCCAGGCAGTCAACTCTACATGTCTATCATCTCTTGTCAACCTCATCAAATGACCCAAATAGGCTTATCCAGAACTGCACCTCTACTGAAAATAAATGTCACATATTTGTTCATCACACATAACTAAAACAGTCAAGTCCCATCTCATTTGTATGTTTTTGAATGAGGTTTGATGAAGAAGCCAGAACATCATATCCCATTATAAACCCATGCCATCTCATTTGTATGGAAATAAAAAATAAAAAAGAAATAGTGGGATGGATTGGGTGGTGGTGGAAGGAAGAGAAAAGAACGTACAAGAAATATTTCCATGGAATCCAAAACAAATTCTTCATCTTTCCCCTAATAACGACTCCATAAAAGCCTCCTCTTCTTCCTGCAAGAAAATACCAAAGATGAAAACAATGAAGCTTTCAGCTTCGTTCCAGTAAGAACAAATTATATGTGCATGAGCAACCACGTACTGCTAAAGCATTGAATTCAGTTTCCTCATCTATAGCACTTACAACGGCAGGGTCATCCAAGAGTTCCTGGTGCAATGACATACAGGTAAGAATGTGTCAGGAAAGAACAAGGCTTGAGATCACCAGAAAACTCTGGAGAAAACTATTACATATTCCTAAACGAGGGTGATGGACATATGAATGACCATAACATGGTTTCAAGTTAAAGTTCTCCAGAAATCTAGCTTTTATGCATTTATAATAGTTCGTAAATTGTAAGAAATCTCAACATCTCAAAATTATGGCAAATACATATGACCATCGCCTAAGTTCCTAGCACATTTCTAGTCTATATCAACCCTCCAAATATTTAGGACATAGATTCAAGAGAAAAATCCATTGTCATATTGCAATCACACATATAATTGGTTCAAAAGGTGGGGAACTTAAATTTCCCATCTTCATTAAAAGATAAGTAGAAATGAGAACAATCAAAACTACTTGTTTTATGAACTTCAACTAAGATCAATTTGTCAGTCTTATTCAAGTGTCAAATTGATGGAGCAACTGAGTAAAACAAGCTTCAAGCCATAGACAGATGATCACAAAAACGACATCAACCCAAGAAAGATGAATTTGATCCACAAATCTCCAATAGCTATGAATGATCAAAAAATATTATACATGAAGACTCAACATATTATACATGGATTTGGAAATAGATTGGTAGCTAGTTTGTAGTAGAACAGAGTGGAGGAAAACTATTAGTGTGGTGGAAAAGCAAAACTCTAGTGGTCTCGACTGCCCTTTATAGTTTTAACATTTGTATTTATTTCTTTATCTATTTATATATCTATTTATTTTATTATATTTTCTTTATTTTATGAATTTATGTCTTTGGGTTCATCGACTGCCGACCCCAACTAGTTTGGAATAAAGGTGATGATGATGATGATGATGATGATGACTCACCACCATAGCTATGTTCAACCGAATCAATCTTACTGGGAAACCAATATCAATTAGAGATAGTTCAGGTATATTGTTTTGCATATTGTGATGAGAAAACCTTTGAAACATAAGTTACACAAAACAGAGCTTAGAAAAAAATTTATACACCAAAGAAAAATTGAACCAAAAACAATGGATATAGCATTTTTTTCTTCTTGGTTTGCATATCAAAGCTTGTTTGCTCTCACCCTCCCTATAAAAATACATATATTTTACCTTTATATATTTACCTACTATTGTGTCATCATCGTCATCAACTCCCAAAAAGATTTGATGAGTAGCTTCCAGCCAGGACATCCATGTGTCTTAGTTAAACTTCATAAATGAGGAAAAATACTCCTAACTATAGATTAAGATTTATAGACTCAAAAACTAGAATTCCTAGTTTTGAGGAATCTTATTACTTTCCAATAGACTTGCAACTGCAAACAAATAGAAGAATCTGGAGGAAATTATTTGGTTTACACTCGTGAATTCCATACAAAACCAAATCATCCTTGTGAGAAAAGTGACATAGTTCCCTTGAAATGCAATTTAGAACTACAAAGCTGACAAGGAGTCTACTTTTTTGCCATTGGTGGACTACTAATGATGCAAATCTCATGGGAAATAATTTTAAAAAATGAACAAAATTTGTGCTAGCTGATGTTTCTCAGAGAAGGTTTAGTTTTACCATCATGCCAAACAGTAACTGAGTTGGGATGATATTGACATTTAAATGATCCAACCTTGTAATGCATCAAAGGATGACAGAAAACATTTTGGCATCCAAGGCCAGCAGATTTTTGTACATACTTTTTGATGGGCTGCTGAAGTAATAAATGAAAAACAGACCTTGCAAGTATAAAGTACCCTTTAGTTGTTGACAATGCATATGTTTTCCATTTTACACCTCTTCGATCGAGCAGCTGGCAAGCTATCCAGACATCAGCAGGAATATATATGCAGATTGTAGGTATTTCTATGCAGACTGTCTGCCTTTTTCTCATTAGAAGACTACAGAAGATAAGACTATCAGTCAGCACTACAATTATGAGATCCCTAGTTTAGTTGTTGGAGATGCAAATCTAATTTTTTTGTCGCATAGAATTCTTATCACATGGATGTTCACAACCCACAACAGAAGTAGTAGACCCAATGGCTATAGTAACAATTAGATGATTTGTGTAGTGAAAGGAGGCATAATACAACTGTTGCCCATCACGTGGTCCAAAGCAACTGAAAGGGGATTATAAAAGACACGGTATAAATTTCCATGTCTAATCAAAGGTGAATGTTGAGGGAGTAGCTGAACAAGGCTTGGAACTGAGTAAAGAGAGTAAATTATCAGCAGAATAGATGGGAAAAAAGTCTTTTACGCACAGCTAGTCTCTTAAGTCACCATCCTAACAACTTGACATTGCTTAAGCCTGCAAGTTCCCAACATGCATGCTCACAAGACTAAGATCATGTTACTAATAAGGGATTGATTCCCTTAGATCATTCTGATCATTCTGTCCACAACCACCAGTCCTATTGGCCTTGAGAACCCTATCTGCAGACATGACTTTATCAAGTAGCCCCACTTCAAGCACCTTGACCTTCAAGGGCATGGCACTGCTAGGAGAAGACTGAGAACCTCAGCTAGTAACACTCGAGTAAAGGTTACTGAGAAAGATAATCTTACTAGGAACAATTTGAGTTTGAACAGCATCAAGTTCAAATGGTAAACCTAAAAGGAAACCCATAACAGCCATCTGCTCATGACAAGGATGTTGATTAATCATATAAAGACTTGAAGACTTCCCCTCACCTCCACTGCTAACTTATAACAGCCTACTGTTTATTGCTGTGTGGGTTCCATTTTGCACGCAGATCTTTACTCTAGGAAGGAAGAAGGAAAAAGGAAGAAATAAGGAAGAAGGAAAAGAACAACAAAAGAATGCATGAGAAAGTCGATTGGGTGGTCAAGGGAGTAGCAATTTTTTGGCGTGCACAAGTTTCTGCAGTTGGCTTCAACTATCTATGATTCTACATTGCTAATATGAAATCATTGATGTTGTAGTAAATTAAGTATAAGAATATGATTATTTAAAATCCTTCAATCAGGCTATTATTATAACAGTTACAACCCTAATAAGTTATTTAAAGATGTGGCAGGATCATAGAAAAAGGTTTTGCTTTCTGCCATAAAAAACATCTCTTCTCCTTTTCTCCCATCAATTTTCATTATCTTCTTTAGTTTAACAATTCACAATAACTTCATGGTATTAGAGTATTGTTCTGGGCTCTATTATCATGTAAACTCCTTTTATTTTATTTTATTTATTTATTTATTTAAGGTTCTATGGACATATAGAACCTAAACAAGTAATAAGGCACACCTGAAGATTGAGATTTAGACTCAGGTAGCTTAGAAGACAAAGTGGAAGACGCAACATTCTCAAGACTAAAACATCACAATGATGCCAGTCAAGAAGCAAGTTCATCAACCAAAGGGCCCCTAGATGTAGGGAGTACAGTAGATCAATTTGGATCCCAAATTACTCCAGTGAAACTTGATAAGAATAATTACCTACAATGGAGTCTTGCTACTCAGTTATATATAACTGGATGAGGCTATCTAGGATTCATTTCAGGAGCAATTAAGCATCTTATTGATAAGAATGATTCTGATATCACTATTATGAAATGGGATATGGATAATACTAAGTTTTTAACATGGCTTTTTCAGCCAATGACCCCCAGAATTCACAAGATGATATCAAATCTAGATACAACTTGGAACATTTGGAAAATCTGCAAAAAGCATATGGAAGGAAGAAAAATATTGCTCAAATTTATCGTTTGAAGCAAAAAATCAGTAGCTTATGCCAAGGAGAAATGTCAATTTCAACATATTATGATAGCATCAGAGGACTCTGGGAAGAGCTTGATCATTATCAATTTATTAAGTGGAATGATCCCGGAGATGGGGCTTTTTATCATAATCAAGTTGAAGAGGTATAGATCTTTGAGTCCTTAACAAGACTGAACACTAGTTTTGAGAACACTCATGCTCGAGTTTTGAGTAAGCAAGAATTGCCAGATTTAGATGATGTGTTTGAGGGAGTTCAAAATGAAGAAAGTAGGCAGAAAGAGATGAATCTTGAGAAGTTAGTGGGTGTAACTGATCACTCGGCTCTTATTTTGATCATCAAGAAAATGGAGAAAGATAATCCAAATGAAGAAATGAATATGCTGCTGGACCCATTAATAAACATAATCTTTTTTGTACATTCTGCAAGGCAAAGAGACATGTAAAGTGTAATTGCTAGAAGAAAAACTCCCATTTGATGCCTACAGCATTAAAGAAGTGAGAAGGCCCACAATCAACTTTAGGATATGTTGCTGAAAAGGCATTAGAGGTTTCACCCAATAGAAGAGAGCCATCAACCTTGAAGCACAACAAAATCTTATCTTCTAAGGAAGTTGAGCTCTTAAAACAGTATTTCACACAACTTAAAGCTTCCTGTGCTCCTTCTATTGCTTCTACTGTCATTGCAAAAGCAGGTATATCAACACAAACAGCCCTAGATTCATTTGTTCAGTCTTCTAATAGAGACCCTAAGATACCTTGGATTATAGGTTCAGGTGCTTTTGATCACATGACAAATTGTTTTATATTTCATAATTATCAACTATGTTCAGGTCAAGACAAGGTTAAGGTTGCTGATGCAACTCTCTCCACTATTTCTGGAAATGGTGACGTAAAAATTAGTAACTCTTTGACCTTAGATTGAGTCTTACATGTTCCAAAATTTGCTTCTAATCTTCTATCAGTCGTCTACAAAAAGTCTTAATTGTTTGGCAATTTTTCTACTTCTCATTGTTTTTTCCAGGGCTTATGAGGCAAATGATTGGGAGTGATCATAAGGTTAAAGGAGTCTGCATTTTAGATCAAGATCTTATTTTTTTGAGTTAGAGTCAATCTCCTTGTCTTATCAAAAAGGTGCTAGCTGGCACAATTGGTGAACTTTATCCTTGGCATGCTAGGTTAAGTCGTGTCATTTCGTTCTTTGAGAGATTCCCAGAACTTTTTCATCTATTTTCCCAGAGAGTCTTCATTGTTCTGTTTGTCAACTGTCAAAACAATATAAAACAAGTTACTCTCCATCAATAAAACAAGTTCCAGGTTGCTTTGATTTAGTTCATTCTGACGTTTGGGTCCATCTCCAACTCCTTCCATGGATGGCCACCGTTACTTCATTATCATCATTGATCATTTTTCTCGTTGTACACGGAATTACTGGACGAAAATTAGAGAGGAAGAACCATGTATTACAATGGTTTATCACAATATGACAGAGACTCCATATGGGGAAAAAAATATAAAAAATAAAGGCTCTTAGAGCAGATAATGCCAGGGAATATTTCAGTCATGCTCTATTCCTTTTCCTAGAAGATGCTACGACTTTACATCAATCTTCCTGCCCACAAACTCCTAAACAAAATGGAGTTATGAAAATAAAGAATAGACATTTGTTAGAAACAGCTAGAGCACTCTTATTCATCACAAGCTTCAAAAAAAAAAAAAAAAAAAAACATTTTTGGTCTGAAGCTATTTTGGCTGCAGCCTGTCATTAAACAGATGCCATCAAGTCTGGAATGTGAACTGCTGTGTCCATGTTGCGTCCTGAAAATCCTTTTTTTTCTCTTCCATTGAAAGTCTTTGGTTGTTTGTGCTTTATTCATGTCAAAGAGTCGAGTCAAAAAGAGCTTGATCCCAAAGCTGTTAAAGGTATTTTTCTTGGTTATTCACCTACTTAAAAGGGTTATAAATATCTTGACCCTAAGAGTGAGTGGGGTATGTTAACAAAGATGTCATATTTTGCTAATCTAAATGATTTTTTGACTCTCAAGGAAATCCTCTTCCGGGGGAGAATAGTGGAGTAGAAGGGGCATTTCTCAGTCTCTTTCTCAAGAATTCTAGTCATTTTTCCAAGGATCAAGATGTTTTACTTTCTTATACTGATTCTAATTCTTCAGGCACTGCACAAGAGGAGGCAATCAATGATTCTATTGATCCTACTCCTTTGATGTCCCCCACTCCTCAAGTAAAATCCAAGGATTTGCTGGTTTATCACGGAAAGATAGAAATTCTTCAACCATTGATAACATCTAATCATAGACCTTATCAAGTCAAGATAATGTTGAAGCTGATTCATTAGATTGCCCTGATAACTATCTTAATGATCTTGATATTTTGATTTCTATTTGTAAACCAATTAGACAATTTATTCAACATCCTATTTCCAAGTTTTTAGTTATTCTCAATTATCATCCCCATATCACGCTTTCGTATCTTCCCTTTCCTCTATCTGACCTCCTTCTAGGTACTCAGAGCCTGTTGTTGATTCTGAATGGCATGAAGTAATGGAAGAGGAAATGAAAGCTTTAGAGAAAATGACACTTCGGAGTGGATTGATCTATCCCTAGGAAAGAAAACTGTTGGAAGTAAGTGGGTTTTTACTATTAAGACTAGAGCAGATGGGTCCATCGAGAGATACAAGGCACAAGTGGTGGCAAAAGGGTTTAGACATATTGAGACATTTGCTCTAGAAGCAAAACTGAATATAATCGGGATCCTTCTATATTTGGCAGCTATTTTTGATTGGGAGTTGCATCAACTAGATGTAAAATATGCATTTCTTAATGCTGAGTTGAAAGATGTCTACATGGATCCCCCTATAGGATATGAACTTGTCGGCAAAGTGTGTAAACTTAAGAAGTCCTTATATGGACTAAAGCAGTCTCCTAGAGCATGGTTTGAATGAATGTCTACAGCAATAAAAAAATATGATTACACTCAGTTTTGTGCTGAGAATACTCTTTTTATAAAGAGGAATCAAGAAAAGTTGACTAAATTAAATGTTTATGTTGATGATATGATTGTTACAGGAAATTGTCATGGTGAAATAGAGTGACTGAAGGCTGAACTAGCTATTGAGTTTGAAATTAAAGACTTGGGTAAACTAGCATATATCTTGGGGATTGAGGTAGGAAGGTTCAAAAGTGGAATCTTTATTTGTCAAAAGAAGTATGCACTTGACCTCTTAAAATGGACAAGAAAGTTAGGGTGTCAGCCTACTTATACTCCGTTTGATCCGAATCATCGGTCAAACGAGTTTGACGATAATCTATATGAAGATGTTGGGAAGATCCAACATTTAGTTGGGAAGCTCTTGTATCTTTCTCTAATAAGACCAGATGTATCATATCCAATCATTGTAGTGAGCCAATTCATGCATAAGCCTATAATTCCTTGTTATCATGCCGTTGAATGGATTCTTAGGTATCCAAAAACATGTCCAGGAAAAGGATTATTTGTTTAGTAAGCATGGATGGCTGAAAATTGAAGCTTATGTGGATGCTGATTGGGCAGGTTCTGTTGGAGATAGAAGATCAACTACTGGATATTTTACTTTTATTGGGGGAAATCTAGTAACATGGAGAAGTTAAAAAACAATATATTTGTGCACATTCTAGTGCAGAGGCAGAATATAGAGTCATGTATCAAGGTGTTACTGACTTGTTATAGATAAGAATTCTGCTCAAGGACTTCAGTTTGAAGTTTAAACAACCATTAATACTTCACTATGAGAACAAAGCAGCCATTCATATTGCAAATAACCCAGTACAACATGATAGGACCAAGCATATTGAGTTGGATAGGCATTTCATTTGTGAGAGTCTCATATCTGGGGAATTGTGTTTGCCATATGTACAGTCCATGAACCAACTTTCTGATATAATTATGAAAGGTCTATCTAAGATCAAGAGTTACTAGGCAAGATGGGTATGATATCTCTGCTTAGCTTGAGGGGAAGTGTAGTAAATTAAGTACAAGGGTGTGATTATTTACTATTTAATATCTTTTCATAAGGGGATTATTGAAGTATCTATAACCCTAATAAGTTATGTAAAGATGCAGTAGGATCATACAAAAAGGTTTTTCTTTCAGCCATCAAAAACATCTCTGTTATCCTTCTTTTCTCTCTTCATTTTTCCTTCTCTTCTCTTCTCTAGATTAACAACAATTCCAATCACTTCAGATGTGTAAAGGTGCAACTGACTAGAATGAGTGATAAATGTATCAACTTGAAATTTTTCATTTTCTTGCTTTAGATATTTGATCTTATTTTCTTCCAAATTTCATTTTCTTTTCCTTTTTTAATAACAAGCGGTCAAAGCAACATTTTAAGGATCCTTTATTGCATTATTTCTTTCACTTTCATTTCACATCAGCTAAAAAACAAAACAAAAAAAAAAGAACATGACAGATTGCACATTAGGAGATACCTTACAATGGTCCTAAAGTTTCAAAGATGAACATAAACTTTCCAAACATCAGGTATTACAAAATAATAAGCAAAAAAATTTGTTGATATAATGTAAATGGTTTAATAAATGAATAAAAGAAAAGTTTTCATTCAAAGTACTACTCATATTCTCTAATACAGCCATGCTAAATTAGTATTTCCTGAACACTAAGGTTGGCAACATGACCATTAATGCATCATCAAGACAATATTACGTGCAAAAATTATATCAATTAACATACAAACCCTAAAATAAATGCATGCATGTTATAGTAGTGGAACTTAGTAGCTTACATCATCAGCAATTTGTAATACACCATTGTTGTCCTGCATTTTGAAAAAAAGGGAAGAAGGAAATAAAGGAAAGCTCAGCAGGTTATCCCCAACAAAATAAAATAAAATCAGAGAGCGAGTAGCTTGCATCAATTGTCAGGAGTAGACGGGAGCAGTACACAAAAACTAGTTTTCCTTAAAGTAGTCACGGGTATGAGAGATTTGAAATCTCATCCCAAGGAATAACATACACATCCCATGGATATACCACTACTCTTTAAAGGTTACAAACTTCCAATATTTTGCCTCCAATTTCACATATCCAACCAAAATACCAAAACTTCATACCGTTAGCAACAAGTTATACCAAACATCACTTTCAACCCATGAAAAAAAAATTAAGAAGCACATTTCAAATGAGTTCAATAAAAACACTTAAGGCACACTCATTTTTCAGGTACCATTCACAGTGAAAATGCAGTGTGTTTTTTAACCACCTCTACACCTTTGATTGGCATTTTGCTTTTAGAGCTTCAGGTGTATTATTGCTCAGAGTTCTTTCAACTGAAAGGATGAAACCATATGCGTTTCAGTTTTATTTCAACTGATGCTACATACTATCATTTAGTAGTTTCAAAATACAATTGATAATAGAATTAAGACTCTCAAATTGAAAAGAACAATTGTCATAATTGTATAAATGTCTGAAATTCATATAATAATTTTAGTAAAACTGAAACTGAAAACTGAACTTGTTAATAGGCTTTTTGCTTGGGAAATTTACAAATATAACACCTTTGACCGTTGACTTTAAAAAAATAACACCCTCCTTTTTTTGTTCTCTGTTATAGCACTTCCATCCGAAAAAAGACTATAACACCCCTCTGGCAGAAACACAACACTTCACTCCATCTTCTTCTTCTTTTTTCTCAAAACCCATTTGATCGATTCAATAAAATTTGTTCTCACACCCCATTGTTTGCACACCTCGTTGTTCGTACACCTTATTGAACTATCATCTCCAAGTAAGAAGGCTGCAATTGTAGAGAACAAATCGCATAAATTTGATGTTAGTTGAAATTTGCAGTAGTTGAACTGGGTTTGTGAATTTAAAGGAGCGAATGGTTGAGCTCTAGGTCAAGTTTTAGATCGAGCACAAGGTTAGGTCAATGTTACTAGGTCAACTTTTAGGTCGAGCACTAAATTTAATCAAGTTTTAGGTCGAATAGGTCAAATTTAGGTCGAGCTCGACCTAATGCTTGACCAAATTTAGGTCAAGTGAATTTTTAATTTTTTTTTTTTTTTTTTAAATTTCACTTGACCTAAATTTGTTCGAGCATTAGGTCGAGCTCGACCTAGTATTAAGTCGAATGAATTTTTTTTATTAAAAAAAAATTAAAAAAAATAAAAATTCACTCGACCTAAATTGGGTCAAGCATTAGGTCGAGCATTAGGTCAAGCACAAGGTTAGGTCAATGTTGCTAGGTTAACTTTTAGGTCGAGCACTAAATTTGGTCGAATATGTCAAATTTAGGTCGAGCTCGCATTAGGTCAAGCACAAGGTTAGGTCAATGTTGCTAGGTTAACTTTTAGGTCGAGTACTAAATTTGGTTGAATATGTCAAATTTAGGTCGAGTTCGACCTAATGCTTGACCAAATTTAGGTCGAGTGAATTTTTTTTTTTTTAATTTTTTTTTTAAAAAAAATTTCACTCGACCTAAATTTGGTCAAGCATTAGGTCGAGCTCGACCTAGTATTAGGTCGAATGAATTTTTTTTATTAAAAAAAATTTAAAAAAATAAAAATTCACTCAACCTAAATTTGGTTAAACATTAGGTCGAGTACAAGGTTATGTCAATGTTGCTAAGTCAACTTTTAAGTCGAGTACTACATTTAGTCGAGTTTTAGGTCGAATAGGTCAAATTTAGGTTGAGCTCGACCTAATGCTTGACCAAATTTAAGTCGAGTGAATTTTTATTTTTTTATTTTTTTATTTTTAAAAAAATTTCGCTCGACCTAAATTTGGTCGAGCATTAGGTCGAATGAATTTTTTTTATTAAAAAATAAAAATTCACTCGACCTAAATTTGACATATTCGACCTAAAACTCGACTAAATTTAGTGCTCAACCTAAAAGTTGAACTAGCAACATTGACCTAACCTTGTACTCGACCTAAAACTTGACCTAGAGCTCGACCATTCGCTCCTTTAAATTTACAAACCCAGTTCAACTACTGCACATTTCAACTAACATCAAATTTATGTGATTTCTTCTCTACGATTGCGGCCTTTTTGCTTGGAGATGATAGTCCAATAAGGTGTGCGAACAATGAGGTGTGCAAACAACAGGGTGTGAGAACAAATTTTGTTGAATCAATCAAATGGGTTTTGAGAAAAAAGAAAAAGAAGATGGAGTGAAGTGTTGTGTTTTTGCCAGAGGGGTGTTATAATCTTTTTTCAGATGGAAGTGTTATAACAGAGAACAAAAAAAGGAGGGTGTTATTTTTGTAAAATCAACGGTCAAAAATGTTATATTTGTAAATTTCCCTATTTGCTTTTTAAAATCTATTGGTCCAGGTATCAGCACCCCAAGATTTTTTTCCACAAACCCTAAGCACAGTTTTTACCTTACGCCATTTCCAAAAATCAATCAGGCCACACTAAAAGTCAGGCAATGTCAGCCTTGAATAGCCCAAGAAGACCATAGCAACAGCTTGTAGTAATTAAAGGAAAGATGCAATAACAAATGGCCATTACATCCTATTTTGGTGTGTGCAGTGATCAAATTCTACACTTTACCTAACAAATGGCCATTGCATCCTATTTTGGTGTGTGCAGTGATCAAATTCTACACTTTACCTAATGCGAACAAGCATATCTGTAGCAAAAAAATCAACTACATCATTTGAAGAACAGTACTTGATAAGTAATGCACAGAAGACAGATTAGTAAGCCCGTAAAATACAAACAATAAATGTACTTGAGTATTAATAAAAATCAATGCTAGATACTATTTTCATGCTTCAGGGATGGAGTTCTGATCTCTCAATCTTTAGGCATTGCACTATGAATCCCAGTCTAAAAAAATTATTCTCTCGCTATGCTGAAGAAATTCTCTTGATATTTCATATTTTCATGCCTACCCTCCAAATCCTAAATATGAAGAACTGCCAAGAATTATTTAACGGTCAAAGGCAAAATCAAGATTCATTCACATGATATTCAAACATTATTTTGACATGCCAAAGTAGTAGAAATATGGAGACCATCCTGTCCCCAGTTAGCAGCGACATGTAAAGATACATTAACTCCCAAGTAGCTTGAGCATTTTTGGCCGCTCGAGTAAATAAAGCTTGTTTAAATTCAAGCTCCAATCACTTACTCACCTATTGACACCAACCATATCAGGTTAGTGCATAAATTTAAAATCAAAGAAATTAAGAAATTAAGGAATTAAAATGCGTTGCTTTGTAGAAAAAACAAGGACTTCCATAGCAGAAACAGAAGACATGCATTAATATAAAGAAGAGCTTCTTCACCTTGACAGCAACAAAAAGAAGGGGGTCAGATGGTGTGTAAATCATGTAGTGGGAACCCTCCTGTAGGAAGAGGAAACTGAAGGCCATAAGAAAGGGGAAGCACATTATGAAGACAGTTACTAATCATCATAGAAATAGAACGACTTGATTTTTGAAAACTACTTGCTAGGTTTGGCAAAATATTTTGAGAACGGACAATTGTTCACTACATCAGAGTGGACACTACAAATCAAGATTGTTCAGTACATTAGCAAGTGGACAATACAAACCGAGTATCCATTTGTCAATTTAATACTGAAAAGCACAAATATTTTTATTTATTTTTTCTCAACTACATTTCATAGAGATACTCAACCAATCTTTCAAAGTCTCTTTAGGCAGGAACAAGTATATAATTTTCTGAAAATCTTAAAGCCAAACAAGTAGTAAGATGCAAGAAACATATTGAAAGTTGCCAAATACTCTTCTTTTAAACAATTGATGCCAATATTCAACTAGTGATAATTTTACATACAAAGCTCATTAGGTGAAACCCACTCTGGACAAAAGATGTCACAATTGTCTTGGCAGGTTAAACAGAAAGGAAACAGAAAAAAAATTTAAAAAATCATTAAAGGGAACAGAGTTAAGACACATACAGTCACTCCGCAGTAGTGATTTATTAAGAAACAACAATAACAACTAAGCTTTTGTCCCACTATGTGAGGTGGGTTATATGAATCATATCTCACTATCACTGTTAATTAAAACACATTTTTATTTAAGTTTAGAAAATTCAAATCTTTGTTAATAGTTTTTTTCCAAATCTTTTTAGGTCTTTCTCTTCCCATCTTAGCTTGAGTTGATAATCATTTAGTCTCTAGACACCATACTGCTGCATCTAAAAGTCTCCTATGCACAAATTCGAATCATTTTAAACATATTTCTCTCATTTACTCATCTTTTGGGATTACCCATACCTTTTTTCTAATACATTCATCATTTATTCTGTCTAATCTAGTATATTTATTCATCCATTTTAACATTCTTATTCTTGCTTCATTTTCTGTTCATGTAAATATACAACTCTAGTAACAGAAAAAAGGGCACAAATGCAATTTTCTAAAATCTAAACATTCTTGTGTCAAATGTTAGCACTAATTTCTATTGCCCCAGATTTAGAACAATGACTCAGCACAAGAAGTAATAATTGTAAACTGCTAATCATATCTCCACTAACAGGTGGAAGCCTTTAAAGGTTATTCAATCTAAATGCCACCAACAAGAAAGGTTAGCCAGCTACTACATGCTCTTCTCAATACCACTTTGGATTGTTTCATCACAAATATATAGGCGAAGTTACCTCATAGATACATGATGGCTAATGGAAAAATGTTTAACAAAATAAATTGAAAATCTGATTACTAGATGAAATCTGATTCCAATAATTTGATGACTAGAACTAGATTTCAAGAGTGTAAGAGATAGTAGCAAGGGAAACTGAGGAAGCACACCTAGTGTTACTATGGAAACACCAAGTAACTATAAAGAATACTCCTTTGTGATTTCATACCAAGATATGAAAGATGAGCATTATATAAGCAACCAACATCCTTCAACGAGCTAACTATCCTCTTATACTCAAGATGCACATTATATAGGCAACTAGCTGAAATAACTTCAAATTTCCCAGGTTACGACGGGTTGGCCCAGTTATTGAAATAGCTTCGCTTGAAGAATGCTAGTTATAAAATAACCGAGAAACAACTTAGCTTGAAGTACATTGGGCTTAGGTGTTCGTAGTTCTTCCATCCAAGGATCAAAGAGCTCATGGTCATAGGATATTCTGTTGAGGAGTAAAAGAGCTTCTGTAAATAGATTAGGGAAATGAGCCATAAATAGATTAGGAAGAAATCCCCTAAATGGAGGGATTCAGTTAGATAGTTTATCAGAATTAGGAGTTATCCAATTTCAGAATTAATTATTATTATTAATTATTAATTATTAAATTATAATATTAAATATTTTTTATAATATTTTAAATAATCTATTAAAGAATAGAGATAGTGAAAGGAAGAGAGAGAATGTGAGATGAGAGACTAAAAGAGAAGAGAAAGAAAGTAGGAAGAGAGAGAAGGTGAAAGGAAAAAGAGAAAAAGTAGAGAGAGAAAGTAAGATGATAAAAAGGGTGAAAAGAACGAGAGAGAAAGTGAGATGAGAGAGAAGGGTAAAAAAAGTATGATGAGAGAGTATGAAAGGGAATAGAGAAAAGGCAAAGAGAAAGTAAGATGAGAAAGTGTGAGAAAATGAAGAGAGAGAAAGTAGGATGAGAGAGTGTGGCATGGAAGAGAAAGAAAATGCGATGAGAGAGAAAGTAAAATGAAAAAGTGTGAAAGGAAAAAAATAGAAGGTAGAAAGACAAAGTAGGATGAGAGAGAGAACGGAAAGAGAAAGAAAGTAGAATGAGAGAGTGTGTGATAAGAAAGAGGGAGAAAGTGAAATGAGAGATAAATGAAGAAAGTAAGATGAGAGAGTGTAAAAGGGAAGAGAGAGAAAATAAAATGAGAGAGAAGGTATCATCATCACCATCATTATCATCAATACCTTTATCCCAAACTAGTTGGGGTCGGCGGTCGATGAACCTAAAGACATAAATCCATAAAATAAAGAAAATATAATAAAATAAATAAATAAATACATAGATAGATAGATAAATAAATAAATAAAAATGCTAAAAATATAAAAGCCAGTCGGGACCATTAGAGTTTTGCTTTTCCACCACACTAATAATTTTCCTCCACTTTGTTCTACTACAAACTAGCCACCAATCTATTTCCAACTTCATTAAATCTTATTTTATTACTTTTCCCTACGTAAATTTTGGCCGACCTCTCCCTTTCTTTCTATCATGCTCCTTATAACAAACTTCTGTTCTTATCGGCGCATCTATAGGTTACCAAAGAATATGCCCAAACCATCTCAATCTATATTCTCTCATCTTTTCTGCCACCGGTGCCGCTCCAATTCTTCGTCAAATATCTTTGTTTCTTATCTTATCCATTATTGTCTTACCACACATCCACCGTAACATCCTCATTTCTGCTACGCCTAACTTATGCTCTTGTTGTCTCTTTGTTGGCCAACATTCGGCTCCATATAGTATCGCCAGTCTTATAGCTGTTCTATAAAATTTCCCTTTTAACCTAATCGAGATTTTGCAGTCACACAAAAACCATGGTGCACTTCGCCATTTCATCCAACATGCTCTGATTCTATGGTTTACATCTTCATCAATCTCTCCCCCTTTTTATGTTATTGATCCCAGATATCTAAAAACATCTTTCTTAGGTACCTTCTGTCCGAGCATCCTCACAGAATCTTCGTCCTCACGTCTTGCTGTGTTGAATTCGCATTTCATATATTCAATCTTATGTCGACTTAATGTCAATGCTTTTGACTCTAACGTGTTTCTCCATATTTCTAATTTAACTTCTACCCCCACTTTAGTTTCATCAATAAACACAATATCATCTGCAAATAACATACACCATAGCACCTCATGTTAAATATCCTTTGTCAACTCATCCACAACTAGGGCAAACAGGTAAGGACTCAAAGCAGATCTTTGGAGTAAGCCTACTGTGATTGAGAAATAGCTTGATCTTCCATTACAAGCCTTCACACACGTAGTAACACAATCATATATATCCTTGATAACCTCTACATACTTTGAGGAAACTTTCTTCTTCTCAAATATCCACCATAGAACCTTTCTTGGGACCCTATCATACGTCTTCTCAAGATCAACAAATACTATATGTAGATCCTTCTTTTATCGATATCTCTCCATTAGCTTTCGTATCAAGAAAATAGCCTCCATGGTAGTTCTTCCCGGCATATATCCAAATTGATTTACGAAACCTTAGTCTTTATTCTCAAACGATGCTCAATAACTCTCTCCCACAGTTTCATTGTATGGCTCATAAGCTTAATATCCCTATAGTTTGCACAATTCTGGATATCTCCTTTATTCTTATAGATAGGCACAAGCATACTCTCCCTCCATCCCTCAAGCATCTTATTTGTTTGGAAAATCTTATTAAAAAGGTTAGTCAACCAACGTATTGCTACATCCCCTAAGCAACTCCACACTTCACTAAGGATCCCATCTGGCTCCAATGCTCTACCCGTCTTCATCTTCTTTAATGCCTCCTTAACTTCATGCTTTCTAATTCTACGCACAAACTTTCTGTTTCAGTCATCATAAACATTCTCCAACTCTATCCCACTTCCATCGCTTCCCTCATTAAAAAGTTTGCTAAAATAGCATATCCACATTTTCTCAACATCTGCTTCTCTTACCAAAAGTTTCTGATTTTTATCTTTTATGCATCTAACATGCATCAAGTCTTTACTTTTCCTGTGTCTTATCTTTGTAAGCCTATAGATACCTTTTTCTCCTTCCTTGGTCCTTAATTGTTTGTACATCTCTAAAAAGACCTTGCCTCTAGCCTCTTTCACAGCTTTCTTAGCATTTTTTCTCGCTAGTCTAAACTTTTGAAGATTCTCATCACTATGACATTTATATAAATGCCTAGAACACTCTTTCTTATATTTAATTGCCTCCTGTACTTCTTCATTCCACCACCAAGTTTCCTTTGTTTGTTGTCCTTTCCCTTTACTTTTCCCTAAGATGCTTCTTGCCACTCTCTGAATGCAACCAATCATCTCATTCCACATCACATTTACTTCACCCTCCAGTAGCCACAGTCTTTCCTACAGTAATCTTTCCTTCAAAGCTATTTATTTTTCCTCTTTTAGCTTCCACCATCTTATTCTTGGTTCTAAACAACTTTCTGCATTTTATGTATTTTTTTATACCGAACCTTTAGGACCACCAATTTATGTTGCGTAGTTACGTATTCTCCGGGGTATACACTACAATCTACATATGAGGTCCTATCCTCCCTTCTAACAAGAAAAAAGTCAATTTGGTTACAATTTGGGCCACTACGAAATGTGATTTGATGTGACTTTTTTTTCTAAAGTAGGTATTTGTCACCATTAAGTCATTGGCTAGAGCCACATTCAAAATATTCTCACCCGCCTCATTTCTAGTCCCGTAACCAAAACCTCCATGAACTCTATCAAAACCTTCACTATGTTGCCTAACATGTCCATTTAAGTCCCCTCCTATAAATACCTTCTCCTCGCACGGTATCCCTCTTAGAATCTCCTCCAGGTCTTTCTAAAATTTATCCTCATTTGTAACTCGCAATCCAGCTTCAGAGGCATACACACTAAGGATATTCAAAATCAGCTCTCCTACTACTAGTTTAACCAAAATAATTCTATCTCCCGACCTTTTAACATCTACCACTTTATCTTTGTATCATTTATCTATCATAATCCCAACTCCATTGACACTCTTTTTTGTGCCTGTGTACCACAACTTGAATCCGGTACTTTCAACTTCCTTTGCCTTTTCTCCAACCCATTTAGTCTCTTATAGGCAAACAATATTGATTTTCCTTCGAACTAAAGTATCTGCTAACTCTTTCAACTTATCCGTTAAAGTTCCTATGTTTCAACTCTCTAATTGAATCTTTACCCCCTGGGTCTTGTTTTCCCCCACCCTCGCCCTTGCTCATTTTTCACCACACCTGGGCACCGATGTGGCACATCACTCCGGGAATGATGACTCCAGGCTAGTTTCCTTACCCCTCGCACCCGCCTAACTTGGTGCAAGGACCATTGCTCATTTTTCGCTACATCCGGACGCCGATACAACGCGTCGTTAAAAAGGGTACGCTCCAACAAAATATCATTTGGGTTCATCTCATAAAAAAGTGAATGATAAAAAAGTGGAGAGAAGGTGGAACGAGAGAGAATGATGACAAAGAAAATAAGGACAAAAATAGTCAAATGTTTTTTTGTGAGGTAATGAATATTATACCTCCCAAAATATAGGGGAATCATGGATACCCTAAAGTAAGATATCAATACACTGTTCATATAATCATTCCCACGTACCAAGCAACCATGTGTCATTCCGTTCCCAATCCTTACCTCCTAAACCTTCCAACCAAGCACCCCCTAAGTTTTAAACTTTTTGATTTTGCATTATCAAGTTCTTTAAAACTTGGGTCAAGTTTTTTCCAACTAGTAGAGAATGATGCAGACAACAAACTCAAGAAAATCAAAATTTATGATTTTCCTATTTGTGTTCGAATTCTTGTAGGATTCATCAAGGAAATTGACACGTTGGATAGTTAAGTTATCCTTAATAATCAAGTATTTAAATGCAGGAATTTAGTTTCTTTCTGCTGTAGTTATTTCTTAATTTTAGTGGTAGAGGGTATTTTATTAAATTTTTGCATTGCAGGAATTTTCTGAATTCGGTCTTTCTTTGATTAGTTTTGGTTGTTGGAAAGCTAAGTCTAGTTAGGTAAAGAATTTCTTAAAATATAGTCAACAAGCTACGACTTGGATTTAATTGAGAAATCTTAATCTAAGTTATTTTCAGTTTTGCAATCTATAACACTTCAAAAGGAGATCATATAGATTTGAGTTTGATAAATTCTTCAAAATAGTTTGCCTTCTTCAAAGGTTGCAAGATGCCATTTTGCCTTGGGTGTGATGCCTAAAGTTATGTTCTAAATTAGAACAAGGAAATTGAGATTTGTAACTAAATTGGAGGGAGATAGGTAAAATCTCTAGGAATCGTTTTTTGAACCATTCGGCGTGACACCTAGGTACTTTAGGCATCACACCCAATGCAAAGTTGCATTGCACAACCCTTGAAGAAGGCATCTGCAAGAATTTTATTAAACTCAACTCTATATAATCTCCTCTTGAAGGGGTACATTATATATAGACTACAAAAATGAAACAACTTAGATACGATTTCTCAATTAAACCCTATTCATATGAGGATTCAGCTTCTTAATTATACTTTAAGAAATCCTTTAACCAACTAGACTCAACTTTCTAAAAACTAAAACTTAACACATAAAGAATCAAATAAAACAGACTAAATTCAGAAAATTCCTGCAAAATAGCCAATTTACTAAAATAACCTTCACCACTAAAATCAGTTCAATCCTTGAATTTTGATTTCCTTGAGTTTGTCATCCACATCATTAGCCCTAGTTGGAAAAAAATCAACTTCAATTTTTAAAAAATTTGATAATGCAAAACCCAGATGGATAAAAGTAAACTTTAAATAGAATTCCTTATCAAATAGAATTCCTTTGAGCTTCCTATTGGAGTGTTGCTAAGTTTTAGCTTCTGCAAAGTTATGTCTAGTTAGGCAAAGGATTTCTTAAAGTCTAGTTAGGAAGCTGAATCCTAATCTGGATTTCCACTTGGATTTAGTTGGGGAAACCTAATCAAAGTACCAGTCCTAGGTTTCCTTTATCAAAAGCATCCACTCCTTTTTTTTACAGTCGACAAGAAAACTTCAACAACTTTTGGACTTCACTAGATAACTATGATTTTGTAATAATCCTAATTGCAAATTGAATTGGATCTCACATCAAAAATATGATTTTGCACTCTCTCACCTCATTAGCTAGCTTTTGAATGGATTCTCTCAAGATTCATAAGAATTGGTATCATAAACATCCAACACCACTCATGGTGTGCATGGCACAATTGACAATGCTAGTATTACAATATCTTGCCAGAAGTAGGTTGTTAAGTTAGGAATTGCAGCATTCACTAAGGACTAGTCAGTGATGTCAGAATAATAATGTTTGCCAAGGACTAGAGAAAAAGAGTCTAGTGGACAAACAACCTAGAGCGAAGCCAATAATCCCATGGGGTAGTAGAATTGCAAAGCCCATGCCAGATTGCAGTTCGTGGTGGATTGTCATGATCCTAATTGCAAGGTGACTTGAATTACACATTGAAAATGGGATTTTGGTATTGGGTTTATATGACTTTGAGTTCTTTCACCCCATTAGTTGGCCTCTGATATAGGTTCTCCCAAGGTTCACAACCTTATGGCATGAGACAAAGTAGGCTGAACTAGACAAACATTAATTAGGTAGCCAAATATTAAAACTTTTTTTGGTCCACATTTTGAAAGCTAAGATACTCTCCAATGTTGCCACTTCTACATTTGGATCTATAGCTCCTTGTATGACTAGGACATTTTTAGTCAAATACCTCAAATTGAAACTCTTTAAATCAAGCTACCTATCTACCATAATCCAGATATCACTTGATTGTAAAGTAATACCTACTGGTGGTCATAAAAGAAGTACATCTAGTAGAAGGGGACTTTTTGCCAAATAATATTCAGCTTCCACCAGTTAGCTAATAATAAAATTAAATAATTCACCTTCCAACTTTACTATGAAAACAAATCTGTTGGGTAATTTATTACTACTGCAAGATCTAATTCTTAGTATATCCTTAGATGTGATTCTAGGTTTTCCTTGCTCTATTTCTCAAATTTTGTTCCGGAAAACAACAAATATGGATTTTCCCTCTTCATGCTAAACTGCAAGAATAAAACTTATGCATTGACTAATCACACATTTATCACTTACATTATACATCAAGAATCTAATCACTCCAATATTCGACATTCGACATTGTAGTGCAGAATATAGAAGCCTTATCAAGTCTCTGCTACCCCTCGGCCCTTAAATTCTCATCCCAAAATCAATAACTAAGTCCACAGACATATATTTGGTTCCATAACTAAATAAAACCAACTTAAGGCTTCGTTCGGATTGTTCTTATTTAAGAAAAGTTGTATTAGAATGTATGAAAATTTTTGTGAGTATTTTTTGATAGAAAAAGTATTTTGGAGGAAAAAATAAGAGGGAAAATTTTTTAAAATTATATGTGAGGAATTTGAGTGGGAAATTTAAATTTTAAATTTTGAAATAAAAATATATTTTGATAGTTTGTTTTTATTTGAAAATTTACTTATTTGCAAATAAGAATCACTTGTCCATACATACCCTAAGAATATGACTTGCTTATCTTCCCTAAAACACCCATATAACCAATAACTATAGCATTCACTACTTTGTTAATGAAAAGTTTGAAAGCAAATATTACACATACTTTTTGGAAGGAAAATAATAGATTCTCCAATTTTAATTGCAAATGCTATTTAGATATCAAGAAAAGGTGGATGCATTTGTTTGCAAAATACCCTTTTTTTTTCTTTTTTTCTTTTTTAACAAGATACCCCACGAATACCAAAAGGATTTATTAATGTACAAGCAAGCTTCCATAACACCATTATCACTGTTACAATTGTACCACTATTGATATTTTCTTGGTTATTTGCTAAGACATGTTGATTTGAAAGTCAAAGAAGAGGGACACCATTTGCTCCTAAACCAACTTCTAAACTAGACATGAAGATACTTGAGATTCCTCAAGAAGTATTAATGGAACCTCCCTACAAACGAGAAAATACCAAAACACTTTTAATTACTAAAATTTAAACATACCAAGCCGAAATTTATCTAAGAGTTGATCATCACCATGAACTCTCTCCCAGAAACCTTTCAATTGACTCCATCAAAGAGGTTGGTACCCAAAATAAATTATTTGTTTAGATAGGAGAAAAACATTTTATTGAGTTAAAGTACCCAAAATAAACATTTTATCTAGTCCTAGCGCTTTTACCTTTATTTTTCTATTCATTTTATAACTATTTCTTCTCCTCGCTTTTTTCTTTGGGTTCATCAATAGCCGACCCCAACTAGTTTGGGATAAAAGTGATGTTGATGTTGAAAGAATCCAATTTGTAAGAGTTTTAATTATATTAGAGCAACAATGTCTAAAAAAAATAAACTATATTTCACTAGGGCATCATGATTACTTCTTATCAAGTTTAAAGGAACTTGCTGTGCAATCTTTGATATGAACAGCCAATACTAATAGTTTTAGATTAAACCAAAAATACAACCCAATAAAAGCTGTGCAAACAGCCTCAGCCTCAAAAATTCAGGAGCCATCTACTCAAAAGCAAATGCAAGCCGAATTATAAGCATGAAAACACAGAAGCGGTAAGATATCGCATAATTTTACAGTAATACTATTGCCAAGTAGCCCAAGAACCCAGATGAGCTGTTTTCCAAGCATAAATTATTCTATTTTGATAACAATGGTTCCATTTGTTGCAGCACAAACCACAAGACATCACAGGCTGTTTAGCAGCTCTCAGCAATCTAATACCAGTGAGCAGTGTCAGGATAATTTTAGGGTCTTCTCTAGGTTCTTTACAAATGACAATCATTTGAACATATTCATCCAGTGAAAACTCATTTATTTAAGGTTCACAAAAATCAAGGAGAATACAAAACTAATAAGTAAAAGAAACCAGCAAATTAGGTAAGGAAACTTCATCTATGAGCAAAACAAAGAAATTAGATATCCAAAGATCCCCTAGCAGTATAAATTTCATTAGAGAACATAATAGAACATAATAGATGGCATCAAGAAAATATTATAAATTTCAATGGAGTACATAACAGCATACCATATGGAAACATGTGATTTCTATGCCTTCAGTTGGCAAGCCATCAACATCTTGACCATCATCTGCATATGCTCAAATCGCTTTGCTTAGAAGCCTACACATCTATTACATACCAAATTGATGGAAAATTATCACAATCAATAAGAAAATTATAAGAAACAAAGAACACCAATCTAAAATAAAATAAAATAAAGGACCATAGCCCCAGACCCCACACATGCAGGAGCTTCCATGCACCGAGCTATCCTTTTTATTATATCTTTTATCAGTTCACCTTGTTTGTATTCCTTTTCTCTGAACAAAAAGTGTCATGCCTATGATATCAACAGAGACAACAAAGAAAGCTCATCTTTTCTTGGTCAAAATGTTGATACAGCATAAAGAGATCATAAGAATCACGTGATCCACATTATTGGCATTTCTGCCAAACATTTACACTTTAAGACTTGAAGTTAGTGAGCTGATATGCAAGAGCAATCTACACTTGAAGGCATCCTTGGGCCTAAATATTCTACAGTTGATTTTTCTAACCATGGCAACCACATCAGATGATTCTTCTAAATCTGACTTCCTCTAGCCAATGAAAATTCTTTCTACATAGTTAGAAACTCGGTCTCTTGCATCTGTTATCCTGCCAATTACTCAAACACATTAACCGGTATTACTAATTTTTATCATCACCCAATTTTTATCGTCACCCTAATGCTACCTTCTGTGTGAAAGAGGCATCAATTGGAAATAGTTAAAATGTACAACACTGACAATTGCAGATTGCTGTTTCAAAATCAAGCCATTTTCTTTCAATCCCTGATATGGCAATTTGCTCCCTGGGAACCAAAACTAGAGGTCTAAGTTTGTGATGCAACTTGTTCTGATTCTTCCCTACAGCCTTCAGAAAAGGATCTATACTTGATATTCCAGACAATCCATGCCTCGAAACACATAGTGCCCTATTCTCCTCTATAAAATAATTAAACGTCAAGTGCAAAGAATCCTTAAAAGCCAGCACTTCCTCTTCATTGAAATTCCAATCCTTTTGAATCACACCTAATGCAATTTGTATGATGATTTCTTAAGAATCATAGAAGCCACACTATTAATACTAATTCAAACATCATAAGTGGATTTTAAGTAAACTCTAACTCAAAAGACTATTACAATAAGTACCAAAATCAGAAAATTCCAGCAAAAAATCTAATTACCTAATCTATTTTTACTTGGAATCCAGAACATATGTCAAACTCACAAAATTCTTACTATGCAGTTGTACAAACAAACATCTTAATCTCACCAACTCTAGCTCCCTAAATATGTAAATAATTTTTGACTAACTGCTGAACATAGCTCGAGCACAGTTATTAAATTATCTATTTTTGTGTCTCTATCCACCCATCATCATCATCATCATCATCACCTTTATCCTAAACTAGTTGGGGTCGGCGATCGATGAACCCAAAGACATAAATCCATAAAATAAAGATAATATAAAAAAATAAAGAGATATATAAATAGATAAAGAAATAAATAAAAATGTTAAAACTATAAAAGGCAATCGGAACCACTAGAGTTTTGCTCTTTCACTACACTAATAGTTTTCCTCCACTTTGTTCTACTACAAACTAGCCGCCAATCTATTGTAACTCCATTAAATCTTGTTTTACTACTTTTCCCCACGTAACTTTCAGCCGACCTCTCCCTTTTTTCCCATCATACTCTTTATAACAAACTTTTATTCTTACCGATGTATCTATAGGTCGCCGAAGAATATGCCCAAACCATCTCAATCTATGTTCTCTCATCTTTTCTGCCACCAATGCTACTCCAACTCTTCGTCGAATATCCTCGTTTCTCATCTTATCCATTATTGTCTTACCACTCATCCACCGTAACATCCTTATTTCTGCTATTCCCAACTTATGCTCATGTTGTCTCTTTGCTTGCCAACATTCGGCTCCATATAGCATCACCGGTCTTATAGCTGTTCTATAAAATTTTCCTTTTAACTTAATCGGGATTTTGCGGTCACACAAAAACCCTATTGCACTTCGCCATTTCATCCAACCTGCTCTAATTCTATGGTTTACATCATCAATCTCTCCCCATTTTTTCAATATTGATCCCAAATATCTAAAAACATATTTCTTGGGTACCTCCTATCCAAGCATTCTCACGGAATCTTTGTCATCACTTCTTGCCGTGTTGAATTCGCACTTCATATATTCAGCCTTATTTCGACTTAACGTCAATCCTTTTGTCTCTAACGTGTTTCTCCATATTTCTAATTTAGCTTCTACCCCTGCCTTGGTCTCATCAATAAGCACGATACCATCTGCGAATAACATACACCATAGCACCTCATCTTAGATATCCTTTGTCAACTCATCCATAACTAGGGCAAAAAGGTAAGGACTCAGAGCAGATCCTAGAGATGTCTCTCTATCCACCCATGTGAGGAAAAAATCATTCTTCCACATGCAACCAAGAGATGTATCCTCTCCCTCAAAAGCATACCAACCAAGCTAATCACTAGTTCTTTTTTGCCTACCATTGGAATATTTTCACTTATACAGAAAATAGGTAAAGAACTCTATCATGAAAATGTTTTTGCTTATATTGATAATTTATTCAAAATTTTAAAAATATTGATAAATTCTATCCACCTTCTTTAAATACAAAAGTCAATATCACAAAAATCGACTTCTAGTCTTGGCTTTGGTTTGAGGGGAGCAAAATGTGTTCTCTAAGTTAATTTGCCTCTCCCAACAATGAATTCCATTAGGACTGAATAACTGAGTAAACGAAGATCTTGTACATTGATAAATATAACATCTTTCTTTGAAAGTGCTATATTGATACCAAGAATCCTTTAAACAAATGAGAAACACATATAGAGATGGCAAGTGCCCTTGGCTTAAAAGTATCTATCATCAAATACTTTACAGTAGCCACATTGACCAAAGCATTATCTTTAGGATTGGTTTTGGAAAAGCATAACTTTTTCTCCACTACTATTAAACTAAAAGATACCTGGCAACTAACGGCAAAAGAACAATCATTAGTCACAAAGCGTTACATGATTTCTCAATTACCACTTAAAACCCTACAACATGCCTTTCATCTAGTTTAACTTAATAGAGAAATCAACTTAAGGACAAAAATGAAAAGGCTAAATTCATGCATATGAAACATTTACACAATTCTTAATTTTCCAAGGACCATATAAGTTCTGTCAATCTCTTAAATGAGGATGGCTAACAGTCCCTCTAGTATCAGAGCTTTGTTTGACCACACTAGTTACAACTCTTTCTTTCCTGCTCAGCTTCATTCTATAGCCTAATTCTCAGTTAGCAAGAATCATGATCAATAACTATCAATAACTTCTTAATTTGATAACTTCCTAATTTGTTGTGTATCTTGTGTAAATTAGGAATATATATATAGCTGTATAATTGATATAGTTGTCATATATAGGAGATTGATATAGTTGTCATATATAGGGGATCATGATTGATCTAGTTACCATATTTAGGACATTGTATTTTGTATATATACCATTGAGATATATGAAAGAAAGTACTTTCCGCAATATACTTTCAACTTGGTATCAGAGACTAGGTTAAAAAATTCCTAGCCGTTCTATTCTTCCAAAACAGAGTTCCCGTCCCTTAATCCCTGCACCACCGGCCATACCTCTGTTATGTCTACCAAAACTGAGGCTGATTCTTCTAATAGCAAGAACATGTCCATCATGACCATTCATGATTCTCCCTCATCCATCCATATTAATTGGATGGCTCTAACTATCGTGTTTGGTCTAAAATTTTGGAAATGCATATTGTTGGAAGGAGAAAGATGGGCTATATCACAGGCGGAAAGGCTGCACTCTCAAAAAGTGATCCAGGTTATGATGAATGGAAGGCTGAAGATGCACAGGTAAAAACTTGGCTCATAACTTCAATGAATGATAATCTGGTGTCACACTTTGTGCAATGTGGAACAGCAAAGGAAGTTTGGGATGCTGTAAAAAGCAGTTACCTTGATGTTTCTGACTCTTCTCAAGTCTATCAACTGATGAAGAAGTCTTTCCAATTATGTCAAGGTGGTCGGCCTTTGGCAGACTACTATAATGAGTTAAACTCGGTTTTTATGGAGCTTGATTATCGACGACCAAATGATATGACTTGTGCTGCTGATATTGAGAAGTATAGAAACCGTCTTGCTGAGGATAGGGTCTATATCTTTCTCGCTGGACTTGACCAGAATTTGGATTAGGTTAGGAGCCGTGTTCTATCTACTTCTCCTTTATCTACATTAGAAGAAACCTATTCTGTGGTTCGTCGAGAAGTATAACGACAAGTGACTATGGGAGCAGCCATACACTCTGAGACTTCAGCTCTAGTTATACATAAAGGTACTCCTGTTTCGGCTCTTGGCGATTCCACAATTTCTCAAACTCGGTATTGTACTCACTGCCATAAAAATACACATACTGTTGATGTTTGTTGGAAAAAGCATGGCTATCCAGAATGGTATAAACTCAAGCAAGCTGAGAGAAAAAACAAGAAATCTGCCCACACTGCTACTACATCACCTTCTGCCTCTAATGTAACTCGAGTATCTCCTGAAGAAGGTAAATTTGGTCTGTCCATCAATTCTACTTCTACTTGTTCTGATGCTTGGGTTATTGATTCAGGGGCTACTGATCATATGACTAGTAACTCATCCATTGTTGATTCTCTAACACCTCCATTAATTAAGTGTGTACAGGTTGCTGATAGCAACTCTATGCCAATCACAGGGGCAGGAAATGTGTCTCTATCTCCGACATTTTCTATGTCCTCTGTCTTGCTTGCACCCACTCTTTCAAATAATCTCATCTCGATTAGCAAAATAACAAAAGATCTTGATTGTCATGTCTTGAATTAGAGGCTCTGAACATGAATAGAATGGAATAAACACAGTAGGCAAAACAAAGGATAGAAGGTTTTTCATCTATCTTCCACTTTTCTTATATAGGGTGGAAAAATAAATTAGGAAAAGCCCTAAATTAAGGAGTAGGAAATGCCCTAAATTAAGGAGTAAATTTAGGCTGAATTCTATCTAATAAAGAAAAGCCTTAAATTAAGCTAATCCTTCAACACTCCCCTCAAGTTGGTGCAAAGATATCTATCATTCCCAACTTGGAAACATGTTGATCAAATGTTGGCTTCAATAGTCCTTGATGGCAAGTATGGAATGCGATTGTTCCTTCTCAATCTTCTCTTTTATGAAGTATTTCAACATGCTTAGTTCTATCATGTTGAACAGATTCTCGGATATTTTTATGGCTGCCTTATTATCACAAAGGAGCTTCATAGGTCCTATGTTACAAACCTTAAGTCCTGCAATAATTTTTCCAGCCACAATACTTCACATATTCCATGAGCCATTGCTCTAAACTCTGCCTCAGCGGTATCAGCCACCACACTTTGTTTCTTGCTCCTCCAAGTACAAGTTGCCCTGGACAATGGTGCATAATTCCTCTATCCTCCGATTTCTTGAAGTGTAGCCCTTTCTGTACTTTTAGGTACCTAAGGATCCTATACAATCCATATGATCATTAGAGTGCATGAATCGACTACTAGAGACCTGCAAATGCAATGTCGCCTTGTATGAGCTAGATAAATCGGTTTCCAACTAATCTTTGATATCTCCCTTTGGGTTCTCCTTCCAAGAGCTTCCAACTCTTTGAGTAAATCCTGTATTTCCTTTGGGACAATACATAGATCCGCCACTTCCATCCCCTAAAGTATCTTAGCTCACCTAAATCCTTGATCTCAAATTCTGTGCTAATCTCTTCTTTAATTTCCAAATCATCATTCGAGAATAATATCATCAACGTAGACAATTAAATTATTTCTTTACAAAGAGAGTGTGATAGTAACCCAAACTCTTAATGCATTTGGTAAACCTATCAAACCATGCTCTAGGACTCTGTTTTAGTCCATAAAGTGACTTCTTCAACTTGCACACCTGATCCAAATACCTTAGAAAAACCAGAGGTGAGTTCATATAGACTTCTTCTAACAAATCACCATGAAGAAAGGCATTTTTACATCCATAGATAGTAAGACCCTAATGGTGTTAAAAGTTTCTAAATAATCTATCCCATAAGTTTCTTCCTCCTTTCAAGTGATCCATCGAGTTGTATTTAACATTAAATACCCATTTGCATCCTACTAACTTCTTACAGTAGCATTCTTTTCTAAAGCTTTCATCTCTTCGAGCATCTTCTATAGTTTTGGAATGTAAACATCGAACTTTGTGAGATAAAGGCACAATAAGAAGGAGAAATACCTTGATATGAAACAAAATTGGCCATTGGATATTGTGCTAGTTCCTTTTCTCAAAGCTATAGGAGGAAGTACGTTAGGATCATTAGAAATAGAGTTACCTTCCGGTTAGTCTTGTATATACAACCCCAAACCTTCCTTGATTCTTATTCATAGGAGAGTTGGTTTGAGGTTGAGGCATTACAAGAGATTCTTGAGATTTTGCCATTAAATTGACATCAATAGGTTTTTTGATACCCATGTTCATTGGTAAAATACATGAGTGTCATAATATGATTTGCCTTCATGAAAGGTAACATCCATTGATACAAGTTTTGTTGAGATCAGAATATAACATTTAAAAGAAAGAAACCTTTAAGTGACTTAGGATCAAGTTTGGACTTATTTGGATTATGAACAAACACAACACTCCCAAATATTTTTAAAGGTAAGTTACTAAACAATTTTGAGTTTTAAACTTTAAAACTTTAGAAGGGAGTCATTAATGAGGTAAGTTTGCATGGAGGGACATCCCCACCCCTCTCCTCTGGCACTTTAGTTGTAAACATCAAAGCTCTAGTCATCTCTAAAGATGGCTTTGATGTACTATCAAAAATCTATTAATGAATTCCCTACCATTGTCACTCCAAATTTCAATTTTTGAATTGAGTTTCAACCATATTGAAAAATTTTTGAACACTTCAGACTATCAGATTTTCTTTTATCAAAAAATCCATGTTACTCTTGAATGGTCATCAATAAAAACTACAAACCATTTTTTCCCAAGAGGGGTAGGAATCCCTAGGTCCCCCCACACATCACTGAATTAAATGTTTATATCCTTGTATAGGAAAACTTTCTCCGGTTTGTTTAGCAAACTCACACATTTCACACATAAAATCAGAATTTTTTTCGAGAAAACATTAGGAACTACATGTTTCATGTACCTAAACTAGGATGACCTAATCTAGAGTGCCAAAGCATTAGTTCTTTATTATCAATTATCAAAGAATTGTTATTATTTATTCTGAGGCTTGATTCGACATATAGACCATCTTGTTCTCTTAACTATACACTTATGATCTCTAGCCATTTTTTTAGATTATAGGTCAAAGAACATGAAGAACATCTTTAAGTGTGATATAAGGAGTTAAGATTAACTCTTAGATTTTAAGTGCATAAGTGGAGAAAACTTTTTTAGTCAAAATGAGAGCTAATTTTGAGGAAGTGACAAGGTTTCTTCAAGGATTAGAGGTAGTTTGAGAGTTAAACCACTTATAAAGTTGCTGATTTGATTTACTTGATTCGTAATAACTACAAAAAAAAAATGTGCTTAAAACCTCAAAAAACCCCCATTTCTTCTGAGTTTAATCTTTTCCTTTTTTCCACATTATTTCTTCCTTGAGTAAAGTTTCTCACCAAGCATCACCTTCCTCCTTCCCTCTTCCTCGCAAACACTTGAAATGGTTTTATGCTAAGAACTCGCCCTAACTTCATCCAATTCCTTGTTCAAACCAAAAACTCTAGTTTCTTGTATTCTCACGATCGATTGGACAATTATAAACAAGTCTAATTCAAGCCATCAATTCATTGTAGTATGAAGTGACATTTTGAAACCTTGTTGTGTTTTCCAGATTCTGAGTTCAACTCAAAGAGTTGAGAGTGGTTTTCAAGTCGAATAAGTTTCCCATACATCTTTGAAGAAACATATATGTCCTCCCAATCTCTGATCCATAGAATTGATTAGCGAAATAACCATGGAATTTTTCCATTGATTGAACTTTGGATCATTGATTTATATATCCAAACTTTCCTTTTCCAACAATGGCTAGTTTTGTTGATTGGGACCATGTAAGATAATTGGTACCATTTAGTTTATGATTTGTGATTTGAAGGGTTTGAGAAGATCCTTAAAAGTTTCCTCTAGATTGATCTGCTTCTGAAGAACTTCGAGGATGTAAGTTGACTTGGAGATGATGAGATCATGATCGAGCCTAAAGCTCGATACCATCTTGAATTAGAGCTGAACATGAATAGAATGGAATAAACAAACAAAGGATAGAAGGCTTTTCATCTATCTTCCACTTTTCTCAAGATTAAATAATTTTATATATAAAAAAAAAAAGACTTTAAGGATCGAATTAATTAGGAAAAGCCCTAAATTAAGGAGTAGGAAATGCCCTAAATTAAGGAGTAAATTTAGGCTGAATTCACCACAATCTAATAAAGAAAAGCCTTAAATTTTCAACATCATGTAACCTTTTATATTACTCATTGTATTTTTCAGGACAATCTCACGAAGATGACGATTGGCATTGGTAAGGAGAGAGATGGTTTGTACTACTTTGAGGACCACCGAGGCATACCATCTCTTACTCGTGGCTTCCAAGCTCGAGTGACTTCAAATAAAAGAAAATTATTCTTTGGCATTGTCGATTAGGACATCCATCTTTCTCTTATTTAGAACGCGTTTATTTCCTAAGTTATTTTACAACATTTCTGCTTCTAGTCTAAGATGTAAACAATGCATTTATGCAAAACATCATCGTGTTCCTTTTAAGGTCGGTTTTAATAAAAGTACTACTCCTTTCTCTTGTGTTTTTACCGATGTATGGGTCCTTTCTCTACTCCTTCTTCAGTCATAAATACTATGTGTCTTTCATTGATGATTGTTCTCGGTTAGTTGGGTCTATTTGATGAAATCTAAGAGTGATGTTTCCACATTATTCCTCAATTTTATAATATGATTCTCACTCAATTTAACACAAAAATAAAGGTTTTCACTCGACAATGGTCGTGAGTTTGTAAATCACACTCTTCTTGAATTTATGACACAAAGATGGCATCCTTCACGAAAACTTGTGTTTATACACCCCAACAGAATGGCATAGCAGAACGTAAGAGTCGCCATATCCTTGATGTGGCACGAGCCATGAGTTTTACTATGCAAGTTCCAAAATGTTTATGAAATTTGAATTATGACCTCTGTTTTCCTTATTAATCGAATGCCAGCAAGAATTCTTCATTTTCAAACTCCGTTAAGAATGTTATCTAGATTTCACTCCATTCCCTCTGCCCTTAATATTTGTCCTAAGGTTTTTGGTTGTGTATGCTATGTTCATGTTCATCATCTTCATCGAGATAAACTTGATCCTCGTGCTATTAAATGTGTTTTTCTTGGCTACTCTAATTCACAAAAAGGCTACAAATGTTTTCATCCTCCTACAAACACTTATTATGTTTCTATGGATGTTCAGTTTTGTGAAAATGAGTCCTATTTTTCTCAAAATATATCCATGGTTCCTCTTCAGGGGGAGAGTGAGAGTAAGGAAGAGGAACAATTGTGGTTAGGAGAGAAGAAGATATGGATTTCAGTACTGAAGCATAATCGAGAGCAGAAAATGTTCTGAAACTATCAATTGACTGTTAATTCGAGGCAGAAAATGTCACGAAACTATCAATTCAGAGCAGAAAATGTAACAAAAGCATTAATTCAGGTAAAGAAAGCGGTAGTACAGTCTGACTGTTAACACAAATGGGGAATCAGTAGTTGAGAGGCCAGCTCAGTTGTTTGAAAAAAAATATTCTAGAAAAAAGGAGTCACTTGGACCTAATACATCTGTTGATGATCTTACCATGCCATCGGATGACTCTTCTAGGATTGACAATGAGGTTGACAATGAGGTATGTGCTTATTCTCCTGAATCTCTTCAAATTTCTGATCATAATTCTAGTATTGATAGGAATAGGAGATATCCTCTTCGTGAAAGAAAAGTACCTGATAGACTTGGTTTTTCAAAGGCTTCCAATGTTACTTATCCTATCTCAAATTTCATATCCTATCACCGTTTGTCGAAAGCCAAGTTGACATTTGCTCTTCAATTGTCATCCATCTCTATTCCTAGTCATTTTTAGGAAGCTCTTGAAGATCCTAAGTGGAAGGATGCTATGGAAAATGAAATGTGGGCACTTCAAAAGAATTCTACTTGAGAGATGGTTGAGTTACCTATGGGAAAGAAGACTGTGGGATGCAAATGGGTATTTACTGTCAAGTACAAGTCAGATGGGACGATTGAGAGGTACAAGGCTAGATTGGTAGCAAAAGGTTATACTCAAACTTATGGTATTGATTATCAGGAGACCTTTGCACCAGTTGCTAAGATGAATACTGTTCGCGTCATATTGCCACTTGCCGTTAATTTAGACTGGCCTCTACGACAGTTTGATGTAAAGAACGCCTCTCTTCACGGTGACCTAACAGAGGAAGTGTTTATGGATCCACCTCCAGGGTTTGCAATGGAAGAAGGTAAAGTATGCAAATTAAAAAAGGCATTGTATGGACTAAAACAATCTCCCAGGGCCTGGTTTGGGAGATTGAGTCATGCAATGGAGTATGGGTTCAAACAAGCTTTGGCAGATCATACTTTATTCTATAAACATGATCATAACAGTATTACCTTGCTTCTTGTCTATGTTGATGATATGATTGTAACAGGTAATAACGTAGATGAGATTGAGAACCTTCGAGGTTATCTTGCCAAAGAATTTGAGATAAAGGATTTGGGGCTCTTGAAATACTTCTTGGGTATTGAAGTATCCCGGTCTAAGCAAGGATTGTTTCTTTCCCAAAGAAAGTATACTTTGGATCTCCTAATCAAATCAAGTTATTCTGCATGTGAGCCAATAGATACTCCTATTGAGGTGAATCATGGGCTATCGGTTTATCCTGATCAAATCCCAACAAACAAAGCCAGATATCAAAGGATAGTTGGTAAGTTAATCTACTTGACTTATACAAGGCCGGATATAGCATATGCGATCCATGTCATAAGTCGGTTCATGCACAATCCTAGTGATCAACACATAAACGCTCGTAATCGGATTCTAGCATATTTAAAATCAGCTCGGGTAAAGGAATTCTGTTCTCCAAACACGGACATCTGGATATTGTGGGATATCTGATTCTGATTTTCTTTGGTAATAAAATGGATAGAAAATCTACTTACGGATATCTAACCTTTTTGGAGGCAATTTGGTGACGTGGAGAGTAAAAAAGCAGAATGTGGTTTCATTATCTAGTGCGAAGCGATATCGGGCTATGCATCATGGAATCACGTAACTTTCTTGGCTGAAAATTCTCTTAAGCGAGCTGGGTTTTAGTCAAAAAAGCCTATGGTCTTTGTATTGTGATAATAAGGCTGCTATTGAGATTGCTAATAATCCAGTACAACATGATCGTACTAAGCATGTTGAGTTAGACAGGAACTACATCAAAGATAATCTGGATTCCGGTGCCATAGAAGTTCCCTACACCAAAAGTTCAGATCAGTTGACTGATATTATGACTCATGCTGTTAGTAGTGGATCATTCTACTCAATATTATCCAAGTTGGGCATGAGTGATATCTATGCCCCAACTTGAGGGGAAGAGTTAGCAAGAATCATGATCAATAACTATCAATAACTTCCTAATTTGATAACTTCCTAATTTGTTGTGTATCTTGTGTAAATTAGGAATATATATATAGCTGTATAATTGATATAGTTGTCATATATAGGAGATTGATATAGTTGTCATATATAGGGGATCATGATTGATCTAGTTGCCATATTTAGGACATTGTATTTTGTATATATACCATTGAGATATATGAAAGAAAGTACTTTCCGCAATATACTTTCAACTTTCTCTCATACTTTCCCTCCGCCACCCTCAACCTTCTGATTTAAGCTCCTTTGCCTTATGCCTTTAGTCTACTTTGAGGGGGCACTTGGTTTGTTGAGGGGAATGGGAATGATAATGAATTCTTTCATTATAATTGTGCTGCTTGGTTTGTGCTAGGGAGGAATAATAATAATAATAATGATGATTCTTTCAAGTATGCAAAGGCTTCCACAGCTGTGGTTCAAGAAATTTTTTTTTGTAAGTAATCACTTTCATACCCCTAAAATGGGAGCGAATGGAGGATACTACAGTTTTGGTATTTGGAGTTATTGTTCAAGTAATGATACCCCTCAACCAAGTATCACTTTTCATTCCATTCCCATTCCTTTCCCCCCAAACCCCTCAACCAAGCACACCCTGAATGAGCACTGAAATCTTGTTAGATTAACAAAAGCTAAGAGAAGATGAAACATCAACTCCACTTCTATACACTTTCTATCTTGTCAAAAGTTTCTAACTTTTGGTCTTGAGCCTTCATTTGATGTGCATGTTCCAGTGAACTCCCAACAACAAAATAAACTCAATTCCCAGCCTTCACCTACCTTCTTGGAAGTTGCCAAGAATGACATCATAAGGTGCCATCCTAAATACCATATGCCCAATGAATCTCCCACTCAATAGTTGGTGTGGACATAGACATTCCAGCTTGCAGTTCAAGACCCACTCCAGCACCAAGGTCTAATTTTTCAATAATTTTCCATATGGTATTTGTCACCTCAATCATGGAACAATTCATGAGACTATCTAGAAATTTGTTCATGACAACGTATTTCCATTTTAACAGACTGCCTATCTCCAAAGGCTCAAATCAATTAGTTAACATTTTGCAATTGAGGACTTGCTCCTAAAGAATAAAAAGGTAATATATGTCACCATGTTGTTCAGTTTCGATGACAGTGGATTAGTTCCACATACCAACCTTACACCATCACATCTCATTTTGACATGGAAGAATAGCTAGATTCCAGAAAGTAAACACCTGATTACCTGACAACCTTTTGACTCTAAATTGCCTTATGTCATGACCGCAATACCACACAAAATAAAAGTCCAATCTATGTAATAAGCTCTTCATCTTCATTCAACAAGATAACTTAAATGGCTTAAAGATAAGAGTATTGCCTGTGCGAAATTCAAATATGTCATCTTCCGTGTAACAAAATCCTCCACGTGCTGTATAACAGAACCTAAACACAAGATGTACAAGTAAATAAACCATATCATAATAGAAGGAAAGAAGAAAGATTGTATCATTTCTTAATAAAGTGGGGAAATTATAAAAATGAAAGTCCAAAGAACCATGGATACAGTGATCCTACCCACTATATACCAGATGCATGTGTATCTTGGCAAGGGCGTAGGCTGCAGCTGGGAGGATTGTTTCAACTTCTTCATCACTAACCTACAAACCAGTTGCCATGGAAGCTATATATAAGGCACAGAACAAAAAATCAGGTGATACAAAAAAGTATGAGAACCTTAAGAGAAATTGAGGGAAGCCATATATAAGGCACAGAACAAGGATCACAATATCAGAAGCACTCTTAGACAAACCAGAAACAATAAGTTTCTTGTGAAATAATAAATGCAACTAGCATGCTTAAAAAAAAAATGATGTAGCATATAAACAATATAAGGACCAACATCTACAAACAAATGTTGCTCCAATTAACTTCAGCTCAGGTGCAACAAGCATGAATTACAACAAATCTTTGAAATCATAATGTGGCTCAAAATCTAAGGTAGCTCGAAAGAGAAGAATTAATAGTGGCAAAGTTAACAGGTCAATTACCCCCAAAAGTTCTGATCGAGAGACGTTAACTAAGGCCCAGAGTTTTAGTTAGACAAAGAGACACATTACTAGTGTGATCCATGAAAGAACAAAATTTTCCTACATCTGAAAAGCAATCAGCAAACTCATCCATATCATGCAGTTCCACAACAATGCTTATTCTACTTTCCATGCACATCCTCAATTATACTACATGGGAAAAACAAAAACAAGAACTAAAGGCTCCCTAAGAACTTGGATAAGTATAAAAATCCTCTTACATCTGCACCAAGAAAGAGAGGGGGGGGAAGGAGAAAAAAAGAAAAAGAAAAACACAGAGTGTTGTTCCAATAAACAAGTGCAATGCCACATGAAAAGGAAAGCAACCATGAACATGGTGTTTTCCCAAGATTCCATAATTCATGTCATTGTCTTAAAATTTGGAAACACGTTATAGATAACATTTCCGACAGCAAACGGTGAGCATGAGACATACAGCAGACCATCCTTCAACATTTGTGCTTTTCAATATCTGAACGGGCCTGCAGATATGAATATACTTAGTAAATAAACTTTGAAGGGGATAAAGGCAAATGCAAAAATTCCACAACTTCACTTACATATCAACAGGTAAGAGCAGCATGCATTCATCTCCCCGTTCACTTCTGAACACTCGTCTGATGACACACTCTAAAGGGAAGTTATTTGTGGGATCAATCTGTCAATGACCACTTCTGGATCAAAAGCTTTTAAAACAAAAGAAAACGAAAATCAATCTTTAAAAAGAACAGCTACAGCCTACATGCCAATCTTTAAAAACAAAAGATTAGGTAAAATAGTATATTCCACAAAAGGAATAGCATGTCGCCTTAGAAAAGAAAAAGAACAAAAAAGGGAATTGCAACTGTGGTGAATGAGCATAATCAGTGATCCATTTAATATTCCCTGAGAACTGTATTATCATAATTATGTGCCACCCAATAATTTCTAAAGATGGAACAGAATAATAAAGGAAGAACAAATTTCCATTGCATACGTAACTTTTTCTCACAATTTAGAGCATATCTACTAATTTCATTGTACCAAAGCACTAACCTGGTTTTGTAGAGGACAAGAAAATGTCCATAATAGGAAGTTCTATGTTTAAATAAAGAAAAACAAACCCATGGTAGACAAGACAGCTTCAAAGTTAATGAACAAACTTTTGCATGTGTTAATTAACAAATTTTGCCCGTGTTACATGGAGGTGGTTAGGTGTTCTGCTGACACTTCATTTGTCCCTTAGTAGTGCATTGTTAGAAACAAAAAACCTAGGGTGGAAAGCATAACAAACACTCTTTGAATTCATAAATCCACTCCGGCATACCAGTTGCTACAGCTGTACTATAGTTAAGATGTGAGACATTAATTCACTCCACTTTTTCACAAGAGATTAGTCAAAAAAAGGTGCCATTTTGCTGTCCAGTGATATTGGCAAATCTCAGCTCAGGATACTAGGAGTTGACCAAAATTCTTGCCAAAGGAATGCCTAGGATTTTGCCCTCAGTTCAGGATAATAAGAGTTGACCAAAATTCTTGTCAAAGGAATGTCCAGGGACTTTGCATTTTCTGATGGAAGAAAGAAGGGCATGACTTCCATAGCTGCTCTGGAATTAAGAGGGGAACAAATTTTAGAGGAGGTAGCAAGAAAGAAAATTCCTAAGAGTGGACCAGTGCTTCCTGCAAGCAGACATCATTTGTTTGAAAAAGGTCGTATTTCATTGCTATGCATATGGATCCAACAAATAAAACCAATCCAATCCAAGGCTCAATCATAGGCACTAACCATCCTTTCAAATAAGTTTCAAATTCCACGAATCTTTACAATTGCTCCCTAATTGTTTATGGCACTTTTTCCCTAGTTTTCTTCATTTGAACAATGAAAAAATGTTAATCTGCAACGACTACAGACAGCGGGGAACCTTCCTTTTTCAAAAATAAACCAACATACTGAGGAATATAACAACAAAAAAATCTCGCACTAAATAGAAACAAAAAAAAAACCTCTTCCTTTTTTCTCCCTTTTCCCAGCATTTCACTAAACTGCTAATTTTGCAGTCGTTGCAGAACGACAATACAATTGCAGTAAGAGAAATTACAGTTAAAAAAAAACATAAATGAATTGTAGCATTATCAACTCACAATTGTAGTAATCCGTTTATTAGAAGCCATGAGAACTCTGCCTTGTTCATCAATTACAAACCCAGCCGGCGGTTTTGGCAGCGGAAACGACTGCGAAGACGACGTACTTTCCTCTTCCAAAACCTCTACAACACTCAAACTGCCAACCCTTTTCGTATTCTCACTATTTTTGCTGTTGGGTTTCTTTTTCCGCTTCGAATTTGAAGTTGGGGAGGGGCGTTTCTTCACGGGCCCACTTTGCTGCTTAGCAGAGGAACAAACTAACTTAGACGACCACCACGATGACGACGAGAGACAATTCTTGGGGTGGTTCTTAGAGTCGAGGAACGAGGCGAGATTGAAATGGGAATGGAAGATTGAGTTTGGGACGATTCCGAAGAGATTCGGCGGAGTTACGGACGCCATGGATGCAGTGAAGGACATTTCGCCCACCGTCTGTAGTTTTGATTCTTCCACTGGTCTTTGTATGTGCTTACCCCTCGCTAAACTTTCCTAATGGTTACGCCTCACGAGAGGCAAAGGAATGTTTTGATTTGATATGTCATTTAGGGGTGCTTGGTTGGGTTATTTGGTGCTTATAGAAATTTGATTCATTTTCTCTTATTAATGTGAGTTAAATTATCTTTTAGTAATTTACTTAAATTGTTCTTTTGATAATTTTTATTTGATTAAAGCACAAATTTCGTCCACAGCATTTGCGCTAAAAATTTTTTTAGTCTCCTAACATTTAAAACGATTCGTTTTAGTTATTGACATTCATAAACTTGTCAATTTAGAACTAATAACTGGCAATAACCCACTTCCTCGTTAAATGATCTTTGCTAGGTGCGCTGTCTTATATTAGAGGTGTACTTTCGAAATAGCCATTTTGGCATCTTTTTCTTGCTTTTTTGCAGAGAAAACACCAACCCATGTTCAATTTTTGCAGAGAAAAAGATCAAGAAATAAATTGAAATTAGCTAACAATCTATTTTGGATTGGTCTTTTTCTCCGTCTCTCTCCGCTGAAACACAACCTTTGCACAACAACAATTTCTTTTTCTTCTCCCTCATTTTCCTTTTTGGAGAATAGGGAGGTACTCTTTTTTCTTTTTTTTAGTAATTTTAACTCCCAATTTTTTAGGGTTTAATCATCTATTTTAGAGGTGCTTTTGGTTGGCTATATGAGAATTGAGTCTCCATCTTTTGGAGTTTTTTTTATGGGTTTAGATATTTTTTTGTTTCGAATTTTTGTTTCTTAGTTTAAGATGTGCATCTTCATATCTACAACGAATTAGTCGATTTTTTGTTAAAAAAGATGATTGAGATGATGAAGATGATTTAAATGATGCGGATTGGCAGATCTACTCCTTCGAACGATGTGGAAGATGATGAAAGTAAGATGATGAAGTTGCTGAAGATGATGCTGATGAAGATGATGAAAGTAAGATGATGATGTGGATGGTGAAGCCGATGATTAAGAAAAACTTCAAATCTCTCTCTATTTGCCTAAAAACTTCAAATCCCATTTTCGCTGAATCTCACAGAAATCGTAAAAACTCAACCTATTTTAAAGGAAGAAAAATGGGATTTTCAATTAGCAACAATGGTTCATCATCATCAACTGAATCATCATCCCATCATCATCAACTGAATCTTAAAGTCTTTCTGTTTTGCAATTATATCATATTAGGCGGAGCTTCAAGCTGCATTTTCCTAATGCTCTCTCTAAGATTAGTCCCATATCTCTGTGGATTCTTCTTAATCCTCCTCCACATCTTGACCATAGCGGGGGCAATTTTGGTGTAGGAACATGGTATGGAACTCATATGGTTTCTACAATTTTGACTGCAATATTTCAAGGATCTGTTTCAGTGCTTATCATCACGAAGACCAGCGATTTTGTCGAGAATTTGAAGTCTTATGTGAGGGAAAATGACGCTACTTTGATACTGAAATTGGCTGGTGGATTGTGTTGCAATTTTTTGCCTAGAGTGGGTGGTTCTAACACTTGCATTTTTCTTGAAGTATTGTGCTTATATGGATTGGGATAATAACCGTGTCTGTCACACAAGTGTGATGAGGAGGAGTGCTAAGGTTCAAGATCAGGAGGATTTCAAGGATTGGTCATGGCCATTTCAAGTCTAATTGCTGAAGGAATGGATTTCATTGATCATACTATATATGATGGGATGATTATTTTTGTTATACATTATTTGATTCATTGTGTTTCTTCCATTTGGTTATGGGTTGGTGATAGGATTGAGGTTTATATAATTTCATGGGATTTAGCTGCAAATGATTGCACTAGGTGTATAGCTGCTATAATATTCTCTATACATTTTATTGTGGTTGTACTGATGGAATGTTGCAATTCTGCAACTTTTGGTTAAAAAAAAAAAAAGATGAAGGTGATGATGACGATGAGGATGAAAATTATGCTGTGTTGAAGATTAATAGGACCTAGAACTTGTTATAAAACCTACAACATTTGAACTTTACTGATGTTCAGCCACACGAGGAAACTCTTCACTTGGATTGGAATCATTCACTACGAAATTTGACGAATACCAATGAGAGTTTGGCTTCTACCATTGTTCCTCTGCCAACCAATTTATAATTTAACTTTAATTTATTTCTTGATCTTTTTCTCTGCAAAAATTGAACATTGGTTGGTGTTTTCTTTGAAAAAAAAGCAAGAAGAAGATGCCAAATTAGCTATTTCGAAAGTACCCTCTCGAATATAAGACAGCGTGCCTAGCAAAGGTCATTTAACTAGGGAAATAGGTTATTGTCGGTTATTGGTTTTAAATTGACAAGATTACGAATTTCAATGACTAAAAAGAACCATTTTAAATGTTGAGGACTAAAAAGAACTTTAGCGCAAATGCTGAGAATGAAATTTGTGATTTAATCTTTTTATTTTCAATAATTTTATAACTTTTTTTAAAATGTTTTTTTTTTCTTTTAGGTTATATGAATTGTTGTCTTTTGGTTGATAATAATGAGTTGAGGTTGTTTAGGTTGATTGACAATTTTTGTTGGTCACTTTTGGGGATTATGGTTGTTAAGTTGTGATCATGGTTAGAAAGCTTAATCTTTACCAATGCAAGGGGAAAAAAATTACAATACGATTGTGATTACTTTGAAGGGTAAATTATGAAAAATAGTCTAAACATGTTTGTAGAAAATTTCCAATCTTGAAGGAAAGTGGAGTAGTTTATTGTGTGAAGTTTCTGTTTGGAGAAGGGTTTGCACCAGGTGGAGGAGCTGTTGGATTAACATAGAGAATATAATATAGAGCATTCTGTTATTTATTAAATATATTGTGTTCTCCATACTTTCTCTATCTTCTACATGAGTATTGAGTGTCATTTTTTATTGAATTATTTTTTTATTATCAAATAATTGAAATTTGATACTCTTTCTATCCTTAAAAAAATTCACTTTAGTTAAAATATAACTTTTTATTAGTTATTAAATACAATTTATTTAATGTATCACTAAATCTACAATTTTATATTTTTATCCTTATTTTTTAATTTTGAGTATACATAATTATTATTAATAAGGATATTTTAAAATTTTAGTTTAAAAAGAAAATCTTTATTTAGATAAAAAAATGATTTTTAAAGTAGATTCTTTTTTTAGAACTAAGGGAGTAGTATATGTGATTTTGAAGGCCTTTGTAGTACCTTCTCCTTTTGGACAATCAAAAAAAGTTCCTTGTTACAAAATATTTTCCGCAAGAATTTTCAAGTGGAAAAAGCATTCTGGTGGGGAAACAAAATTACGTTTGGATAGGAAACATGATGTATTGGAGTTTTTTCCCTTTTTAAGTTGGAAAAAAAGGTGTAAATTAGGGGCGGGGGTGCTTTTTGCCCTTTTTCCAGCAATGTGATGGGCGCATTTGACAAATGCGAAATGCGCCTATCACATTGCCCGTTTAATCGGTCCGGGTTAATGCGTCCAAATGGAAAGAAAGGTAGTGAATAAAACATCCACCTCCACCTCTACCTCTGTCATTTGCCAAGACATAGATATGCATTTTCTTCCTTTTCCTGCTGTCGCATTTTTAAGTTTTCCATCGGTTATTTCTTTCGGCCGCCGATCTTTTCAAGTTCTCCGTCCTTCGTGTGTTTCTACCGAAAGCAGGCACACATTATTTTCCATTTTTTTGTCCGTCGATCTGCATTTTTTTGGTTTCAAAACTCTGTTGCCGTCGCCGCCGCCGTTGCCTCAGCTGTTTCCCGCAGTTGCCTCAGCTGCTACCGCCACCATTGCCTCCGCTACCGCTGGGCCATTGCCATTTCCGGTCGATTGTATTTGGCAAGCCAAACTTGGACTTCGAAAAGAACTACAAATTTTTTTTGCCCTTTCTGGATTTTTGTGTGCAAATTTTGTTCCAATTTATGGGATTTTTTTGTGCAATTTTCGGTCCCATTTCCAGAACTTTTTGTGTGTATTTTTTTTTATGATTTTATTATTCCCATTTCTGAATTTTGGGCTTGCATTTGTTAGTGCCATTTAGTCCCATTTAAGGATTATTTTGTGCATTGGATTATTTTTCTGGAATTTTTGTTTCCGTCCATTCCTGGAATTTTGTTTGTCCATTTCTGGATTTTTTTCGCATTTGGTTGTCCAATTTCCCAAAGTTTTTTCACATTTGTTGTTGGAAGCATTTTGGCATATTTTTTGTATGAGCTAAAATTTTTTATGATTTTTGGCCTGTTTTGGACTGATTTGTTTGGACCCCTTGGACTAAAATATAGTGCGCATTTATTTTTCACATTGTTGGATTTTATTGTGAATTTGGTCAGCCATTTTCTTGGATTATTTTGTGCATTGGCTGGTCTCTTTTCTGGAATTTTTGTTTCCGTCCATTCCTGGAATTTTGTTTGTCCATTTATGGAATTTTTTCCGCATTTGGTTATCCAATTTCCCAAAATTTTTTCGCATTTGTTGTTGGAAGCATTTTGGCATATTTCTTGTATGGGCTGAAATTTTTTATGATTTTTTGGCCAGTTCTGTACTAATTTGTTTGGACTCCTTGGACTGAAATATAGTGCGCATTTATTTTTCACATTGCTAGATTTTATTGTGCATTTGGTCGGCCATTTTCTTGGATTATTTTGTGCATTGGCTGGTCTCTTTTTTGGAATTTTTTTTTCGATCCATTCCTGGAATTTTGTTTGTCCATTTCTGGAATTTTTTCCACATTTGGTTGTCCAATTTCCCAAAGTTTTTTGGCATTTGTTATTGGAAGCATTTGGCATATTTTTTGTATGGGCTGAAATTTTTTATGATTTTTTGCCCTGTTCTGGACTTATTTGTTTGGACTCCCTGGACTAAAATATAGTGCGCATTTTTTTTTCACATTGCTGGATTTTATTGTGCATTTGGTCGGCCATTTTCTTGGATTATTTTGTGCATTAGCTGGTCTCTTTTCTGGAATTTTTGTTTCCGTCCATTCCTGGAATTTTGTTTGTCCATTTCTGGAATTTTTTCCACATTTGGTTGTCCAATTTCCCAAAGTTTTTTTGGCATTTGTTGTTGGAAGCATTTTGGCATATTTTTTGTATGGGCTGAAATTTTTTATGATTTTTTGGCCTGTTCTGGACTGATTTGTTTGGACTCCCTGGACTGAAATATAGTGTGCAATTTTTTTTTTGCACATTTATGGATTTTATTGTGCATTTGGTCGGCCATTTTCTTGAATTTTTTTGTGTAGTTGTTGTTCGAATTCATGGGATTTTTTTTTCCATTTGTCTGCATTTTTTTTGGTCATCCTTAATTGCCTGCATTTTTTTTGTAGGCCTTTTCCGTTTTCCTACCGGACTCAACTGCTAGGCAAATCCATTGCCAGCTCACGACGCATTTTCCAGTCGTTCTGTAGCTATTCTCGCGGCTGGCTGTAGAGATTCGGTAATGAATTATTTTTTCAAATTTGTTGTTTATTTTATGGAAATGAAGTTTGATTTTATAGTATATTTTGAGTTGAAAGTGTAAATGAATTTATTTGTATTATTTGTCACTGAAATTTTAGTATGCAAATATATATAGAGTATATATGTGGAAATTTGTGAGGATTGTTGTCACTTGTGGAGATGAATTCTTTTTTTATTGCGTGTATGTTTGAATCGAATGTGGGAACCATGTGGCATCAACTTTCACATTTTGCTCTCTCTAACAATGTTATTTTTATGCACCATTGTATAACAACTATACATTTCAATTCCTGGTGTTAAAAGCGTAGGAGGAGATTAAAATATGCATTCATTCAATGTAAATAACATGGGATATAGTTGAAATGAAAGGTATATGGTAATATTATTTTCACTTATAATTATTTCCATTCAACTTACCAGTACGAAAAAATTTTATATTCATTGGAATTACGCAAGATTTGTAATATAGATTGTATTAACAATAAGAATAAGAATAATAATAACAAAACTGATTTCAATTATATCCCGAACTAGTTTGTTTTATCGGGTACAAAATAAAAGTGTGATTAGTGTTAATGCATGTTTACTTTTAGACGCTATTGTGATTAGTATATGTGCAACGTTATTGACATCTCCTTATATTGTCGCAATAGGTCTTGGTGAGATATGTTTACTTTTCATCCATTCGTATTAGGGTTATATTGGCTTATCATATTGTCCTCCGTATGCTAATCGCACCGTGAGGATAACATCAAACATCTCATTCTCTGAATTAGAGACATTAGTCTACCAGTGTGTCCCAGTTGATAGAAATGTGGTTATGTTGAAACTGTTGTTCCATCAACCTTGCACTTTAAGTGGTTCCGTCTATTTCAGTGATTTGTCCATTGTAGACGACTTTGTAATGGAATTAATGTATGAGGTGGTAAATTCACACGAGTCATTTCTTGCTAAAATTTATTTATTGCCCGAGGTGCTCACTCCGACACCACATATGCATGGTGGTGCCTCTATTCCGAGCCAAAGTTCTTTTCAAGCTTTGCTGCAATCCATTCCTCAGTGTATCCCTCGTGCCACTCTCTTTCCTACTCCTCAATCCAATGTTGGTATGTCGCCACCTCTATCCAATCATCTGGTGTCATATTCTACTAACTCCTTATTAGGGATATCGACGACGATAGGTTTATCTGTTGTTCCCGTGCACACGACTGGCCCTTCTTCCTCTTCCCCAGCATTGAATACAACTTGCTTTGCTGCATCCCCTAGTACATCTATTCCAGAGAGTCTGATTTTTCGGTTATCACTTACTTCTCAAGCCCAAGAGGTTGAGAGAAGATGTGATACAGCTAATAATGCATTCGCTGATGGGTATAATCCGTTATCAGGCTAGCCAATCCCTACTGAGAACGAGAGTATGTCAGGGGAAAGCAGTGGAGATAGTGGTTCAGATTCTTACCGTGATGTCCATCGCTGTGGCACTGGTGCCAGTCCTCAAGTTGAAAATCACCACCTATCATGAGAATCCCAACGGATGTACACTCCGAGGGGATTAGCATTCTTCACTGATATGCAGCCATTAATTCTGATCCCACAGATCAGGGTGAAACCAGTCGCATCCGAATGTGGCGTGAGAAAAATAAATCCATTTGTTTGGGAATGAAATTTGAAGATAAGCAGCCATTGAAAAAAGCAATTATGCTATGGTCTATTGATCACGCTCGTGAGTTCAAGGTAATAGAGAGTAAACTCCATACTTGGGTGGTCAAGTACAAGAATCAGTATCTAAACGATCGAGAAGAGAACCAGTCTCGATTCGGTGTACCCTGCTTGTGGAATGTCCGAGCAGTACAGAAAAGTACTCATGGCTTGTGGCAGATCACAAGGTGGGCTTCTGCGTACAGTTGTTTAGGTGCAGATCAGGAAAGTCATCACACAAACTTGACTTCCACTGTGATAGTCACTCATATTATTCATGCAGTTGAGGAAGATCCCTGTTATGTTGTGAAGAGTATTTGCGCTGACATTAAGAAAGTCTATAAAATTGATGTGTCGTACAAAAAGGCTTGGCATGGTCGCCGAAATGTGATTGAAATTGTATATAGGGATTGGGTGAGCTCGTTCGCTGAATTACCAGGTTATTTGGCGGCTTTAAGTGAGGCTAACCTGAGAACCATTGTCGAGTGGGAACATCATCCAGTAGACAGTAGTCGTACAAAGACCTTCAAGTATGTCTTTTGGGCGTTTGGTTCGTCTATCGAAGCGTTCCACAAATGCAGGCCAGTAATAAGTGTCGATGGAACTCACTTGCGGGGCACATACAGAGGCAAACTGCTAGTAGCAGTTACACAAGATGCCAACAATAGCATTCTACCATTGGCGTTTGCCTTTGTGGACGAAGAGACCGTTCAGAGTTGGAGCTGGTTCATACAACAGTTACGGCTGCATGTTGCATATGACAGACACCCGTTGTGTGTTGTTTCTGATCGACACAAGGGTATATTACACGTGATGAGCCACATGGAGGATTGGCAGGAGCCGGTGGCATTTCACCGTTTCTACCTGAGACACGTTAGAAGTAATTTTATGACCAAATTCAAGAACTTACAATTGAAAAAGTTTTGTTGGTATATTGGTAGTGCAAGGCAGAAACGGAAGTGGAAAGCACTTCGTTGTCAGATTCGGGCTTTAAGCCCAGAAGGTTGGGAATATTTGTCCGCTATAGATCGGACGAAATGGTGTTTAGCGTATGATGAGAATGTTCGGTGGGGCACACTAACTACCAACATTTCCGAAAGTTGTAATAATGTCCTTCGTGGTGCAAAATTTGTTAGTTTAGGCGATGGTAGATATTACCTTCCACAGAACAATGGAGATGTTTAGAAAACGGTCTGTAGATGCACACTATTGCCGTTACGATCTGCTGAGTAACATATGAACGATTTTCAGAAAGGCAGATTTAGCTGCGTAAGGACACAAGGTGGTTGAATTTGACTACGAAAATAGAGTTTATGAGGTGACCACGACACGACATGTCGATGGCAGAGGTGGAAATTGCTAAACTGTTAGATATTATCGGCATCACTGCACGTGTGGTAAGTGGCAAATGTATAGGTATCCATGCTCCCATGCAGTCCATGCTCCCATGCAGTGGTTGTGTGTCGATCAAGAAGGGACAATCCTGTTAGTTTAGTACATGAAGTATACAAACTTAGCACTTATGTCGAGCAATATTCGGGTAGGTTCATGCCTTAGCACATCCAGATTACTAGCCGAATCCTGGATGGTAATTACAGCCGGACTGGGATATGTTCACCAATCAACGGTCCGGTCGTGTGCGTGCCAGTTGCATAGTGAACGAGATGGATGTGTCATCAGATTGGACATAATCGCAGAAAATGCCCAAATTCGCAACCTAGAGTTTGATGGTAGTTAGTTTTGAATATGTACAAATTTATTTTTGAGAAAGTAAATATTCATGTAGACTTTTGTGCTCATATATTAAACTTTGATTTTCAATGTTTAATTTTTTCAATGATGCATTCTTTGAAATTATTGTTTGCCACTAAGTTCAGTTTTTTTTTAATGATGCTATGTCAATGGTAGTAAATTAATGAATTATGAGTGCAGTGTCGGCTAACGAGATAGTAATCACAATCATATGCTCACTTACCCTATTTCATTCAACAGATATGCATCCTGGGCCACATATTCCTGATCTACTATTCAGGCATAGTGAACACAAGGTCGCGGCTTTATTCTACGGCTATATAGATGATGACCAGTTTCAAGTACGGAGATGCGATGGTGGGTTATGGAGACATATGCCAATTCCACATCGGGTTGCCAATTTTATAACAAGGGTTGGTTTCGTGGGGATTTTGCAGTGTGGGTTTGTTAAGATTGATCACGCCCTTATAACCGCACTAGTTGAGAGATGGCGTCTAGAAACACACATTTTTCACTTGTCTGTCGGTGAGGCAACGGTGACACTACAAGATATTGAAAGATTATAGGGTCTTCGTGTGGATGGGATGCTGGTTATTGGGATTGACATTCGATGGACCACAGAGTAATGGATAGATTTATGTGAATAATTGATATGATTTAGACCACCGCATTCGGCCATTAGGACGAGTAAAGTGAATGTGGGTTGTTTAGAGGCGGCGTTAGATAATGATATACCTGAGGATATGGGCGATGACATATGTATCCAGCGGGTTCGTACATACCTAATGATTTTATTAGGTGGCTTACTGTTTTCTGACAAGTCTGGGTACGAATTGCCGCTGGTATACTTGTCAATGTTAATAAACTTTGAGGTGACACAAAGGTACAAATGGGGGAGTGCAGTACTAGCTTGTCTCTATGGCAATTTGTGTGAAGCTACCATACCCACGGCCATAGAGATCGCGGGGACCCCAGTTCTGTTACAGGTAAATTGATATTAAATTAGTTTATTTCAAATATTTTAATATATAAATGCTTTTCTAATGTAAATTAATACGTTTGTAGTTGTGGGCTTGGGAGAGGATCCCCATTGGTAGGCTGGAACGCCGAAATCTAGTCGATGATTTTCGTTTTCCTTATGGCGCTAGGTTCGAGATAATAAACATACGTCGTTAATGATTTTATTGTGATTCCAATTGATACTTATAAAAATATTAAAACGACATGTGGAGCAGACACTTTGATGTGTCTAGAGTGCTTATGCACATTTTATGCGCATATCGAGATCGGTTAACTAGTCTCCGATTCGACTAGGTACCGAGTAATTACTTTGCGCAGCACACACTGTGTGATTTCAAATTGGTCGTTTTTTCTTGCATAATTCAGTGTACTGATATTTTCGTTTCATGGTCGTAGTTCATTTGGTTACCATACTCAGCAAACGTTCTACAAGCGCTACCACCCTATTGCAGAGCCTGTCAAGATATTTGGTGGTCTGTAGTATATCTACTATGTTGGAGCATTGTCGAACCACATGTACTGAATTGTACCTTAAGACAGTTCGGGATGTCCCAGCCTATCCCTATGTCGCTACTATTGGATCGCTACACCAAGATTCATAACACGGGTCGTCAAAAGAGGTCAGATATGAATTGGGTAGCCACACATCAAGCATATCTGGATATCTAGAACAACCGGCACACGTTTGTTCAGGTAACAGATGTTATGGCAGACACATCTTTTCCAAGTCATAATTATATATTTTGGTATAGGGCTTGTACGGTCATCTACATTTCTGACCCATCTCGCACTGAGGCAATACCTGAGGGCTTTCATGGCAGTAGTTCTACATAAGAGTTTTTGGTATGAGTTTTTTCGTAAATTGTAAGTTGTGGATATTACTTGCATACAGAGCGTAACAAAAAAAATTTTCTCGGTAGATGAATGTAGTAACTCAGGCGTACCATATGTCAGTTGACGGTATGTCACAATGTGAACCCTCGGATGCACCTGAATTGGTTGTGATACGAGATTATCTTTCTGAGTCAATCCATACAGTGCGAGAGTCTCACATATTAGATATTAACCCACTGCAACTCGAGGATCGAGATATGCAACAGGCTATGGACCCTTTGGTCGTTGTTAGACAGCGTAGGTCTCATCGGGACTGTAGATAAGGTGGTAAGGGGTCTCGATTACATGGAGGCGAAATACCTGACCCTTTAGGTGGTTCCACACAGTCGGGTGCATCTCAGCCGATCACATTTACGCTAGAAACACAACCTCATTTTCCATCGTCGGGGGTTGTTGACACGATCGATCAGCCAACATCGAGTACCTTCCATTATTCAGAGGTACACACCCCAATACATATGTCTAGACATACATTGAATGATTATGATGGTCATGAGGATGCTGATGATGACGATGACGATTCCGTAAATGAATATATAGATATTGTTAATGAAGGGGTAGATCCGACTGTGACACAAGAAGAACAGAGTGTACACTTACGTAGATCCAGGAGAACTATTAGACCTACTACATGTGGTACACATGGAAAACTTAGAGAACATAGATAAATAAGAACTTCTGTAATATTATTTAAATATTCCGTAGTTCACATATTTGTCTGATTATTTGTACATCTTTTCACATCATTGTCGATAAAATAACCCCTAAGCAACAAACTATAGATGTAAACGAAAGTTTATTTACATAATGGCAATCTAAACATAGAGTTTTAGGGTTTAATTTGTCTAGAAACACAATTGGGGAGGATTAAATGAGAGGGCATAAAACAACCAAGGAGACTTAAATAAGAGGGCATAAAACAACTTAGGAATAGCTGGAAGAATTCGTGCACCTTCATCATCATATGTAAGAATTCATTGTAAGGAGTAATTACTTTATAATCAATCATGATCCTCACGATCTCCAAATTTATTAAGAATTCATCCATAAACTATCTTTAAGAATGGGATTCCAACGTGCATGGATTCAACCATTGCCCTAATGCTTTTAGCTATTTGTCAACCCATTGTTGTTTTTAGTAGTTCAAAATTGTCATCAAATTGGAAACCATCATAAAACAAACACAATTCATGATTCATAGTCTAGGGTAAAAAGCCAACGTGTGATTGAAACTTATAGATTATTTGTACCATAAAATTTAGCTAATGACCTAAAAAAAGTCAAAGTTATACATCTAAGATAAAAATTTGATAATCCCTTTAATGTGGAATATAAATTCAGGGGCATTCATCATCATATGTCCCACATATTGTAATCTCATACTTGCAATTGTGTCCGCACATGAATAGAGATTATTTACGGAATTGTTTTCCCTATTTGATGACGTACGATTTAATTAGAAACGTTTCATTGTTCAAAATTTTTTCTTTGAAATTTTAAGGAATTATTGTTAGATTTATGGCACTCAACATATAATTATCACTTTATTTAAATTACTTTTATCTCTTAATATTATTATAAAAATTAACTTTTATAAGTTGTTACTATAAAAATGCCAAATGTTAGCTTTTATTATAATAAATATACATATTTTCCAAATTGTATTAATCATATTAATAATATTATAGATTCATATTATGATAATAATTATATAATAATAATTTATATTCTATTATAATAATTAATAAAATTATAGATTTTTATTTTATTATAATAATAATTAATAATATTATAGATTAATATTATAGATTAATATTTTAATAATAGATTAATATTATAGATTTATTATATTAATAAAAACCAAATGGTTTGGCGCATTTCACACCAATGGGCGCATTTCACAAATGTGCCCAAACCCGGTCACATTAAATGGGTAATGTGATGGGCGCATTTGACAAATGCGCCCATCACATTGCTGGAAAACGGGCAAAAAGCACTCCCCCAATTTACACTATTTTTTTTTCAACTTAAAAAGGGAAAAAACTCGATGGACTGTGCCAATGTTGACCGTGTGAGGAAATAACAAATTGCTTGGTTGCTTCGTTGTTTGATTTTTTACACACATTAGAGGGGAAAGTCTATGAAAAGAGGGGTAAGGTCCTAGATAGGTGTGAGGTTAGCTTCAGGGGTAGGGAGGTCATCAACGGGTAGTGATAGTTAGTCAATGGCTTTAGAAGGTAAAATTTCCTACTGTAGCAGCTGGCTTTCGAGATTAACCTTCAACCTGAAGGAGTCGGGTGCTTCTTTTCTACCTTTCTTTCTATCTTGCCTCTACCTTTCTTCTAGCTAAATTTCTCGTAATTTTTGCCGAAAGATCTGTGCTTAAATTCATTGAGTATTCGATGTGTGTGTGTGTGAGTATTAATCTGCTAGTATTGTCTTTTGAAAGATATATCCTGGTATCCTTCTTCTGTCTCTAGAATATTGCAAGTGTGTAACCTCTGAGCTGAGCTTCTGTCCACACTTGGTGTTTGTGCGTTTTCTTATCTCTTTACAGGTTGAATCGATCTTTGGGTCCAAGGTTTAGGTAATGGAAAGCAGATTACATCCAGTAGGGGCAATGAGCTAGAGGTTACTGATCTTTTCCAAAAAAATCTATTTGTCTCAAGAAGAAGGAGATGGGTTGAGCTTGGGAGAAGAGGACATCAGAGCCAACATAGAAGAGGGGACTAGAAGTCTGATTGGTCATGTGTATGGAGACAAAAAAGTGAACTTCCTGGGTTTAAAGTATACATTGGAAGGCATATGGCCGCCTTTTGCGATGCAAGAACTTGGGGAAAATTGCTTTCATTTTGTATTCAAGAATGCGAAAGACAAAATCAGAGTCCTATATGGCAAAGGGTGAACATATGACAATCAGTATATTGTCCTAAGGGAGTGGTTGGCGCGTTTGAAATTTAGCCCATGTAACTTCCAGCTAGTTGATATGTGGATCCAAGTTTAGAATCTGCCCTTCTAATGGATCACCAAAGAAATGGGGATTAAGATTGGTAGTCGGTTCAACCAAGTATTGGATGTGTGGGTA